>BMAC01000053.1:1638147-1666513 GCA_014905375.1 Phtheirospermum japonicum
AGATTGTTAAATTATCATAAGTTTTTTATACATATTTTTACAATAAAGCATAATAAATTAACGTTTTTAACTCAAGTTATTTGAGTATCACAAAACATTGTTAAAGTATCACAAAAGATTGCTAAAGTATCACAAAGTATTTTTAAAATATCACAAATTTTTTATACCTATTTTAATTAAAGTATAGTTAAGTAATATTTTTAACTCAAATTGTTCAAATATCACAAAACATTGTTAAAGTATGACAAAAAATTGTTAAAGTATCACAAGTTTTTTATACATATTTTTACAATAAAGCATAGTTAATTAACGTTTTTAACTCAAGTTATTTGAGTATCACAAAACATTGTTAAAGTATCACAAAAGAATGATAAAGTATCACAAAATATGTTAAAATATCACAAATTTTTTATACATACTTTTAATTAAAGTATAGTTAATTAATGTTTTTAACTCAAGTTGTTCAAGTATCACAAAATATTGTTAAAGTATTACAAAAGATTGTTAAAGTATCACAAATTTTTTATAAATATTTTTACAATAAAGCATAGTTAAGTAACATTTTTACTTAATGTCGTAAAACAAAATCTGAACCAATCCGGTTCGATACAATGACATGCGGACCCAGGAGTTACATTGATCTTGGCTGTATTTAAAAGCTTATCCCAGCAATATAATGCCCCACTGCTTTTCGTGCATACCAAACCCATCTCTTTCAAACCCGCAACAAATAAATCGAACATCACTCGTATTCGTTGCTTATTCGTCTTTACGTATTTCTGAGAGGACTTTTTATCCGAAAGCATCGATATTAGAATATTTTGGGTCGGGGTCGAAACTGACAAAAACTGAGTTACTTTCTTGGACGCAGCCAAAACGTTTTCGTTGAAAGAATATATGACTCTGACCCGAAAGCCCGGGATGCAGAAATCTTTGGACAGTCCGTATACGACGTAGACCCTGTCCTTGTCAGTGTGGTCTTCGGGGTCGACTATCTCTGCCATGCTTACAAAAACCATCTCATGTCCTTATCGAATCCAGGATAGTAGGGTGCAGGGATAAGGAAGGCATTTCCTTGGTCGGCCAGACAAAACTCAGAATCTCGAGAGCAGGAGTTGCACCAGAAGTTAATACCAAATGTGAAGGGTCAAAAGATACTGTTCTTTCCATTAGTTCAGTCATGAAATCGGCCATTGCCTGCAACATTTGTATGATATTTTCTTCAGGTAACCAATTTTTATAACTTAGTAAATAGTTTGGTCAAAAAAGAAAAAGACTTGATCAATTTCTGCAAAAGAAACAATTATAACTGACTAATGGAAAGCCAGTTTGAATGACATATATCAGTTTGTGAGAGTATTTTTAATTTAAATTAAAGTTCCAACAATAAATAATAAAAATTCAAAATGGGTTTCCAGGATAGTTTGTAAACCCCAGGATATCTTGTCCACGATCTTCATTCAGATTGTTTATTAATAATACAAATAAAAAGCATAATGTGCATGTATATAGGTAAGTAAGTGGATCAAGGACAGATCCTTTTGATATCATATATTCTTAAGAATCCTGATTTTGCTTTCCTTTAACATATTCTGATTAAGAGGTTAGATCACGATATATGTTTTGAAACACTAGTAAGAAAAAAGAGTTAAATAAGAAAATTCGTACATGTAAATCCTATTTGTAAAATCATTAGTTCATTTATTTTAGTAGATTAGGTTTCGCCCGCAGCGCATATTCACCCTGAATGAGAAAATGGATCCATGCATCTGACAGGATTTATCAAGGACACACACTTTCTTTCAGTAACAAGATTTCCATCACAGCAAGAAACATATTACTCAATGTTCCAAATGTCATGAGATTTTCATAATATTGCTAGGATGAATTAGATCTCTTATTGACTGGTAAACTTGACTTGAACTTATTATAATCACAAGTTCTAAAGCATCTTTCCAAAAAAAAAAATTAAAAATCAGACTTTATGGGGACACCAGTTGGTCACATCATTGATAATAATTGACAAGTGTTGCACCAGATCTAACTTCATCCAAAATATTAACCAGGTAAAAATAAGATTAATAAAATCAAATTTTCATTACCACTTTGAACTCCATTAATCCATCCATTGGCTGATACGTTGCAATCCCGCTGAGCCCCAAAGCCTGACTCCCAACTCCAAGTGTCGAATTGGTCGAATTTTGCGAAAGCCACTCCTCAATCAAACCCAACGACAACTTCAAAGCGATGATAAGAGAAATTAGGTTAGACTCAATACAAACAATCACTCCCAAATCCACAAACAAGCAAAATAGTAATGATAAAGGAGAAAACTTGCAGGCATTGAATATGGAGAAAATTCATGTGTTTCGTTTTCAAGTTGCAGAAAATGCGTGAAAATTTGAGAAAATGGAGAAAACGGGGTTACTGTGGCTATTTTCCTGGTCCGGGTTGGGGTGGGAGATTGGGTCCGGTTTTTCCTGAGTCCGGGTGTGGGTTGGGGGTTTGGGTCTGGGGTTGAGTTCGGGTCAATTTAATAAAATGGTAAAATGTGGTCTCATTCTATGAGACCGGTCTCACCCAAGACCTACTCTTTTTTCTTTTTCAATTTGTTTCAAGGAATCCTAGAGCCATTTTCCATATTTGCTTTTTAACCATAACGTTTTTATTTCCTTTGCCATTTCATACATTACCCACCTCTTTATCTTCTTTTTTTTCCCGATAAAATGTAAAAGAACACGATTGAAACATTATGTAAAAGAACACATAATGCATCTTACCAATTTTACTAGATGATAGGCACGTACGCTACTGTAACCCCACTTTTTGCCAACATGGCCTTGCCTTTTCGTGCCCATTCAGTACCCCAATCTCGTTGCTTTTGATTTAAGGTATGGGATTATTTCGCCATGAAGATGTATTTGGTCTATGATCGTTCCCAACATACTAATTTTGATGTCAAGTTGAAGTTTCATTTAAGAGAGGAGGGCCCCTTCATATGATCGTTCAACATACTGATTTTGATGTCAAGTTGAAATTTCATTTAAGAGAGGAGGGCCCCTTCATGACTGGTTACCGTCATCCGACTTTCATGACTTTAATGTTGTAGACCATGCCACTGAAGTTTACTATGGCGTTGATTCCCATCCCAATCCTTTATTATTGGATCAACCCGATGGAACCAAAAAACCGATGGAACCAAAAAACCTGCCCATCGCATCTCGTTGCGGTTATTGGAGAAGGTTATTCCATCCAAACAGCCTTCTCCAATAACCGCAACGAGATGCGATGGCAGTTTTTTTGGTTCCATCGGGTTGATCCAATAATAAAGGATTGGGTTGGGAATCAACGCCATAGTAAACTTCAGTGGCATGGTCTACAATATTAAAGTCGGATGACGGTCGATAACCAGTCATGAAGGGGCCCTCCTCTCTTAAATGAAACTTCAACTTGACATCAAAATCAAAATCAAAAATCAAAATCAGTATGTTGGGAATGATCATAGACCAAATACTTCTTCATGGCGAAATAATCCCATACCTTAAATCAAAAGCAACCACATTAGCGTTTATGGGTAAAAGACAAGTCAATAAAGATATGACTCGAATCTTACATCATTATGCAAATGAAAACCACGTGTTCCACCGCCGCTTCGATACGGATTAATGGATTCGGTGGTGACTCCATTGGAAACCAACCAACTCAAAACGAGATGGGTTTTGTTTGTTCCTGCTCCATCAATAAGGTCTTGAATGGAGAGCCATGGTAGGCTAGAGAATAAAATAAATCAAGAATTACAGCAGATTAAGAGAGGGCTAAATGTTGTCATTATTTGATTATTTACCACATCAAATGCATCGGAAAATATAATCAAATAATAATAGACTCTCAATTTAGAGAATATACTTGTGAATTTAGTATCAAGAAAGAAGTTAGTCTCAATATAACAATACACATACCATCATGAACACCTTCTTGACATGTAGCCGTCCTTATTATTGGTATACCGTTGATTCTCATATCTTCGTAAGACCAATGATAGTCGTGCTCCTTTGGAAGAGGCTCCTCTGGAAGAGACTCCTCAAAGAAATCTTCTCGAAGAGCATCAAGAGCTTCTTGAAAAGCGCGTCCACGACGTCGAGCACGACGTTGAATACGGCGTCGAACACGAAGATGGCTCAGCAAAAACATTTCTTCAAACTTGCAGGCATAAAATGAGTCCAATCAATAAAAAAAATCTCTTGATTCAACAAAAACACACCACAACCAGCCCAAAAGGACACATCATTTCACTTGCCATCAAAACTAGTAGCAACAAAATCATAGGAAAAAGGACCAAAAAATAAAGAAGACAGACAGAAAGACATTGTTACAAAGAAATTCAAAAAAACTTCAATTCCGATTCCAATTATCCCAAAACATTATTTTAAAAAAAAAATTCATCCAATTATCAACCAACTATATAACAAGAGAATCAAGTTATACTTTGTATTCCACGAGAAGATCTAGTGTCATGTTTGGGCTGATGCTCACAAATTTCCAATACTTAACCAAAAACATTACACCTATCATCTATCCTATTCACACACTCATCTATTTTTAGGGTTTAGGGTTTAGGGTCCTCTCAATCAATACCTGCTTGGTGCCGGCGTGGTCGGAAGGACTGACGGAGGATGGATCAAATGTTGAGCGGCGTTGGCTGGCGGCGTCGGAAAGCGGAATTAGACGTGATTTAATGTAAATAGAACAAACTTGCAGAGATAGAAAATGGGAAGAATTTAGAGAGAGAATGCCAAGACTTCGACCCATTTATTACAGCCTGGCCCGTTCCACTCTTGCCCCAGGCCCATTTGCGACTCATATGAAATTGGTCCTCCTTGAACCGTGGTCTCGAAACCCATTATTTTAAGGTTTAAAATCTTAAAAATACATAGTTGTTGTAGTCAAATATAACTTAAAATCACTAAAATAAAGTCTCAAATTTGATATTAGTTTACAAAAATTCTCAATTTATTTGAGACCCAAATTTCAAATTTATTTAATTTAGGGAATGTTTGATTTTCCATTTTGGGGAAATGAATTGTACCCCACAAATGAGGATATCAAACTCATTAAACTATATAATCAAACCTACACACATATATATATAAAAGTTAGGTTTTAAAAATAGTAGTCAAAAAAAATTTCCGCCAAAACATAGTTACTAAATATGGTAACGCATTTTAAGAACGTTTCCATTATAATTTAATTTTCTTTAATTTAACTTATCAGTTATAGTTAAGTAGTCTTTAATGTTGTTTAATAATGAATTCAAATGCATTTACTAATTTGAAATCAACAAATATGGTACGATTTAATCATCAAATTTATTTCCGGTCAATGTTATATTACTTTTTTTTTCTTAACCATTTTTCTACCTAGTTCTTTCTTTATCTTTTTGTTATGTTTTTAAAACAAAAAAATGGTCATCATATTAAGGAGATCATTATTAATTTGTTTCTCTTCCTTTTTTGTTTTCTTTTATTAAATTTTATATTTCATTCATCCCTCCTCATTTTTATTCCCGTCTTCATTCTCTCCATATTATTTTTAAAAAAAAATCATATTTTCTTCATTCTCTCAGCCACATGGATAATTCAATGTGCTCATCGGCGCATGACCCTGAGATTCTCTTTGGGTAAATTTCATTTAAAAGGCAAATTATAAACTCATTTGTCTATTTCTTCAAAGAGTGAATGACCTGTTTGGTTGACATTTTTGGAATAGTTTATAACTTTATCTCTCTTAAATAAACTTTTTTTCTATTACTCTCTCCGTTCACAAAATATAGGTATATTTTTCATTTTCGTCTGTTCGTAAAAAATAGCTATGTTTGCTTTTAAAAATAGAGGGAAGTTCTACAGTGCCCCCCAATGTACCATACCCCATGTTTTTTAACTGTTTGATCATTTTTTGATGCATTGGAATAATCCAATGGCTTAAAATACATGGGGTATGGTACATTGGGGGCACTGTAGAATTTTCCAAAAATAGGTTATTACAAAAAGACTAAAACATCCTTATTCACTTTACTTTATATATACTATAAATTTAAGGGTAAACTAAAAAAAAAAATAACAAATATCTTACAATTTCAATTCTAATTATTTTGTTTTTTTAATCTCTATAATTTTGTCTACCTACAAATATTGTGTGGATGAAGAAAGTAATTAGTACGGAATCTCAATAAAGCTTCTATTATCAGCTCAGCTTCTTACTGCCCAAAATGGGAGTGATTGATCCTCAACACCCAGGGGGAGTAGAGATAGTTAGCACACGTGCAAATCACCTTATGCACTTATCATCCATATGTCTTGCACACGTAATGACATGTATTAGCCTTAGTTTTAGTGATACGATATCTAATATTCAAGTCGGCATAGATGCGAACTTAGGTTTGTAACGCGACCTTTTCTATAGGGTAGGCGACCTCTTTTAAGGTATTGATGAGCTCTTATGGGTTAAAATAGTATTTACATCAAACTTTCAGCTCGGCACGGGCAACTAGTCTTTATGATTAATAAGATATGGGCCCTGCCGGCCCGATATGGATGGTATGGTATGAGGCCCTGCCGAACTAAGGATATGGTATGGTTATTGGCCCATGGTTATTATGATAACTTAACAAAATACGAGAGTTCTAATATTTATGGTAACTTAGCATATAAGAGGAATCCTAATTCCAAGTCAGTGGTTAAATATGGATTGTGGTATGAGTAGGAGACGGGAACCCTAAATGGGGAACACGTCTCTTGTCTATATAAAGAGGATACGGGCTTCACTTTTATCCCAAGTTGATTTTATCCTACTTTTGAACTCTCATTTTATTATCACAAAAAGAGACCGACTTAAGCATCGGAGGGCATACGTCGGGACTGTCCGACTTAGGTTTTGTTTTGTAGGTCAATTAGGTTGGCATGAACAATTCGAAAATCAGCGACCTCATTCTTGGTGAGCCAATCTTTTTGGTCGCATCAAGTGGCGCCATCTGTGGGAATATGAGGGATATCGAGTCCTTGGACGAAAGACATGAGAATTTAACAAAGTAATCATGAAAGGAAGAGATATCATACCCCAAACTTTGAATTTCAGCTCAGACACGAGAAAAACTAAGAATATGGACCAGGAGAAGTAAGTCGAGGGAGACCAGACACTGCAAGGAAACGTGAAGGAGCAAACAACCATGGAAACACCACCACCACCATAAAAGGAGAAAGTGGAAATCTCGGGAAAGGGAAATAAGAATCATTCTCCGGATATAATTAGATAAAAGAAGATATTGGGACCAAGGAATGGGATGAGCTACCAAAAGGAAGGACTTGTCATGTTGACAAGGGCCTTCTCCAACAATTGATGGAAGTTGTGCCTCCGGGCAAATTGGAGAAAATTATGGTAGATGAGGATGATAGTGATGAGGAGATTGTTGGGAAGAAAGATGAGGAATAGAGGCCGGAACCACTCACCCCGGGGCTCAAAAGAAAAGTAGAGAGAAGGAGCCATGGATGTTGGGTCCCGAATTATTTCGAACCAAATAAAAGAGGCGACCTCAGACGAGGTACTCATCGTCTGAGGAAGACGAGGAGGAGGATGATATAAAATTCTTAGGCAACAGAAAGCAAAAGAGGACTTATCAAAATCACACCAGGTGTGGCGTAGAGGAAGAGAAAGAAGAGCTATTGCCTACGCTGGTTCAATAAGAGATATGCAAGAGGCACTACGAGCACTCCAAAGGCAGGTCGCGGGCACGGATGGGCAGGAGTCCAGAGGCCATCAGTTCTTGGAAGGAATACTGAGCGAGACCTTACCCTGAGGATATATGGTGTTGATTTTTACTATGAAAGGCTGTCGAACCCCACTTGGCATGTGCAAAGTTTTGAGAACGAGGCAGTCTTGCGGCAGTATACGGACGCAGTGGCTTGTAGGGTATTCCTATCTACCTTTAGGGGGATAGCACAAGATTAGTTTCATCAAATGGCTCCGAAAAAAATTACCGACTTTTGGGTCTTGAAGTTGGCCTTCTTAAAGCACTTTGCCAACGCTAAGTTGCATATTAAAATGACATAATCTTTTTTCTCAATGGTGCAACGACCTGTAGAGACTTTGAAAAATTATGTCACTACAAAAAAACTCGAATAAGCTAACAGATATTCCCGAAGGATAGCATCCGTAAGGAAAAACCCTGCATTCCCGATGACTTTTTTGACGAATAGAATTTCCAACGGAGTGCCGACGGCTTCTGCCGTCGGTAGACGACTCTACGGCAAGCTCTCGGTGAGTTGGCAGCAATAAGGCCCGCCCAAAATGCCCGACGGACAATATCCCTCGGAAAGTTAAAAACAAATACTATACTAAATTAAAATATACACCGATGGAATATTTCCATCGGCAAACCCGCGTATTTTATTTAAATACCACCGACGGATTATTATCCGTCGATAAAATTTTTAAGATATTTATAAAAATAAAAAATAACTACCGACGGAAATGATCCATCGGTGAATCACATAATTTATTTTATTTTTAAACTTACATATTCTCGACGGGGAAAATCCGTCAGTAAAGGTAAATTTCTTATTATTTTATTTTGTTTATGCATTTTATTTAAAATTTAAAAACATATTAACAGAAGGACTATTTTCGTCGGTAAGCCCGCTCATTTTTTTTATTTGTTTTTTTATTATCGCCGACGGACTATTTCTCTTAGAAAAATCGGATTTTAATTGCGAACGAAAATTTATCCGTCGGGGCATTTAATAAAACTACAGCGGGCTAAGCAGTCTGTTTCATTCACACAACAATACCAAATAAATAAAAAGTCATGCGCGAGAGAGAGGAAAGGGAGAAGAAGAAGCTGTCGCTGCCACCGCCACACGCCGGAGCACCGCCACTGTCATATATTAAGGTATGTTAGCTTTTTAATTCAAAATGAATATATATTTTTTAATTTAGAGTTTTGATTTAACTTGATTTGTAATTCAATTTAGTAATTAGGGTTCGATTTAGTTTATGATTTGTGGATTTAAGTTATAAGTGAGGGGCTGAATTAAGCTTTAATTTAGGGTTAAGGGTTTGAGTTTGTAAATTAGATTTTGAGAAATTTAATTAGGGGTTCAGTTTAAGGATTTAGGCTTAATTTATACAATTGTGAGTGATTTTAGGTTTAGAGTTTGATTTAATTGAATTCAGGGTTGGAGTTTAATTTTTTTATTTTTTATATTTAAAATTTGTGTTTATTATTTATTTTGTTTTGAAAATTGTTTTAATTGTTTAAAATAATTTTAAATTAAATAAAAATAGAAATTAGATTTTCTGGTTTTTTTCATGTTTATTTTTTAGTTTTTAAAATTTGTATTTATAGAGTGAAGAATTACTATTACTAGCCGTTTCTAGCCGTTGGGAAAAGTGAAAGGAGTGTGAAAATCTTTCTACCATGTAGTAGAATTTTATTTATTTTGTAAAGATAAAAATCTTTCAATTGCTGACAAGTAAGCATTATTTCTTTAAATAGATAATATCTTATATGTCGTTTTCTTTTACGACAGTAAAAAAGAAAACAGTGATATCATTTATTATCCGTCGTTTTTCTTTTGCGACAGTTAAAAAGAAAATAGTGATATCATTTATTAGCTCGTGAATGTATTCCACAATCGTCAAAAGTAAATAGTGAATTCATTTATGATTTTGTAAAAACCTCTCTATAAATAGGGGGTCACAGATCATAAAGATGTATCTTTCACAAATATTAGAAGTTTTAGTATAGAAAAAGATAGATGGAAGTTTCAGAATCCTCGCAAAGAGGTAAATCCTTTTCTAATTCACTCAAAACTATATGTATTCTTGGTGGATTTAAACTGATAGGTCATATTCCATATATAGATATGGCAATTCAACTTGTGAGAGAGTTAGGCAAGTAAAAGATTGATATACTATATGGAGGAGCCAACTACAGACTTTATAATAGTCTTATATCATCTACACATTACTGGGGAATAGATGTGAGTATCATACCTTTTCATAGAGTTAAAACCAGCATGGGTCCAGCTGAAATGAAGCTTCAAACACAATCTTTTCATGATTGTATGATGTACATGGTGAACAACAACGATGCTTTCATCGTCCTTCCAGGTGGTTATGAAACTTTGAATGAAATTTTAATATCACGTCATGGGCAGAGTGTAACTTCCATACCAAACCTATATGCTTGTTAAATATTGATAATTTCTTTAACGGTTTGCTCAGTTTTCTAGATCAATGTGTTGATCATAAGTTTATCTCTCATTCAGCGAGGGAAATACTTATATCTGGCAACACAATGTCTGAGCTACTTACAAAACTTCAAGCATATGTTCTAGTTCAAGATTCTATGAAAGTTAAAACTTGTCAGCCACAGACTGTCTGCGTTAAGCGAAAAAGAAACCCCGATCCTTTAGATCTCTCATTGTAAACTCTCATGACTAGTAAGGGGTGGCAGAGTTACGGAGCTAAACACTCTCGAAACGCACCCCACCAATTTCATGAGTTTAATATATGTTTCTTTATTTCAGTGTCAAGCGTTTATTGCTTTTAAGATAATTTCAATATCTTAATTTTGACTGTTTTGTACTTCTTCTGCAGTAATAATAATATCATTTTGCTTTTATGCAAATATAGGGATTTAGTACTTCATGACCATAATGTTAATTATATATGCTTCTTCGAGAGCATTTCATTATCATGTCGATGCTATCTCATATGATTCTTTCAAGTGCTAATTTTATCAATTTCATACATTATTTATCGGTACTTTCTAGTACCCCTTACTCAGGTTTCTCCATTAATATTCAACAAACGTGGAGAATGAATTCCATTTCTATTGACTGCTACTTTGGGAGCAGGATTCATATATTTGTTTAATTATTTTTTTAAAGTAGGGTTTAGCCAATCATGTGGTATAACCCACCACATTGGTTATATTGCGATATTTAAAGCGCATAGCAGAAATTAAATTGTGTTAATTATATTGCATAATCAATAACTACTTTTTCGGAAGTAGGATCTGCTTAGTAGACGGTATCACCCATCACTTGGTATATAAAATACATAAAATATGTAAAACCATCCATCTTGTGATAATTGAACTCATCACATAGGAGGTATTGCGATATTTAAATAACAAAAATTAAAATAGTGGTATAACCCAAGTATCATCGTTTTTCAGTAAATAATGCAAGAATTTAAATTACAAATATTTAACTGCTTCTTCAGGAGTAGGGTCGTCCACATTATACTAATCCATGGACAATCTTGATTCGATCCAAATACCGACAAAAATTCGATTCCATGATTCATGTCCAATTATTTTTCTCAAGATATGACCATCACCGATTAGGTGAATTGAACCATCAACTGCTATTCGTCGATAGCGGTTGCCGGCGGCARTGCCGCCTGGCCACCGCGAGACGACATTCATATCTCTTTATAAAATTATCATCTACTAGATGATTGTACGTCWAAAATAAAGTCTGCCATCAATTGTTGCCYGTCGCTGACGGCCGAGCCGCCTAGCCGACACGTGATGCCAAATATACATCTTTATAGAGTATYAATAGTATAAAATTAAATATTTACAAGTCCAAGTATCATCGTTCAATTCTCCATAGTCAGGGTACTAATTTTAATTTAATGTTTAAGACTTTAAAATGTCATATCTTTCGACGAGTTATTATTTTATATTTTAATATTGATCTCAAAATGAAGCTCTAGTTAAATTGAATAATACGGTGTTGAGGAAATTTAATTTTGATAATGTATAATTCTTATTTTAATAAAAACGAGTTTCATAATTTAATTATTTAATATATTAAAAATAATAGAAAAAGTAATGATTACCTTTTAAGTTTATATGCTTTGCTCCTCCATTTTGACCCTCCTGTACGCAGACCCTTATTTTATTTTATTTTATTTTTGTCGGCAGCTTTAATTTAATTCTTTCTTTATCTGTTTTCTTCTTTATTTCTGTACTTGTCCACTGCACTGTGTCCTACGAGAACCACCTTCTCCTGTGGCGGGAGTGAGGCCATCAGCTCCACCAACTGTCGTGTGTAGTCAGTTAGGTTGCACAGCTCGTGCAGGCTCCTCGAGTTGAAGCAAGAGGCGGCCAGATCCCGTGACACGGTGGCCGGCCGTCAAGGGTAGTGGCTTCATCTTGTACCACCACCATACACCGTGGCAGGCACTGTGCTCTAGAATTATATGCGCTTGCTGCTCTTTAGCTTCCATTTCTTCAACGTCTATAATTTCTTGTGCTTGTGTTTCTCAATTTATTAATTAGATTTATTTATTTTGTATTGTTTTGTTTGGATGAATATATTGAAACAAGAGATTGAGTGAGAGAATGGGGGTGGTTGTGTTTTCGTTTCACTCAAAAATAAATGTGCAGCAGATAGTTGAAATAAAATGGGTCTAATTGGATTCATGATTTGCAGAGAAATATAAAGATGTATGAGTGTTTAATATAGTAATTCGAATTTTGGTTCGAGAAATTCTCAAGTATATATTTTATTATAACTGAAGTCCTATAGGAAACTTCCAAGCGTACAATTGTAATTACATAATTTTATCAATGACAAAATAGTCATTCAACATAAACATAATAAATATAAATACTACTCACAATAGTGATTTGGTTGGTGGTTGTATGTTTATAACACAGTGTGCATTTTTCTGATAGTTTTCTAAATTTTATATAGGTAACTTTTACGTTACAATACTGTGATGTAAGTGCATTTTTTTTTTTAAATTTTGTTGAACAATTTTCTAATGTAATCTTCCTGATCTTCTCTTTACTATTTCCACGTGATAATATTTGCCAAGAAAGAATTTTACTTATTATGTAAAGATAATAAATTTGTTTTGGTATCAACAACATATTTAACTTTTTTTGCCCAGATTAAATATATCCGTCTGTAATTCACTTTAACGTCACAAAATTACCATCTGTAATAAATGTCTTCTCTTTAAAATCGCAACACGTAATCACTTTGAATGACAAGAAGAGAACCTTCTCAAACTATCCTGATTTCTTAAATTTAGGAAAGTATGAATTAGCTGTAAATAATTCTTTCATTAATTCTTTAAAATTAAATTAATTATTTCACTATAACTGTTGGTACAAAATCCAAATACAAACTATTTGGACATAGAACTAAGAATATTACAAAGAATGATATAAAAAAATAATAATAATATTAAAAGAATAAAATATTAATTCAAAAAAAAAACAAAAACTCTTGTATGTATCCTCCACTCTCAAAATGAAAAATGCAACTATGAACAGTTATATACTCCCCATGCCTCAAATTGAAGGGTTGGGTACAAAATGACTAAAACATGCAATGAACAAATTTCTCTGATCATTCCATGCGGATCGAGTCGGTACAAACCGACTTTGATGCGTCGAGATAGTTAAGACGACACGTTCCCAGTAGGAATTCTGGTAGCTCTTCTGCTGTATTTCCCTGCAATCAGGAAAAAAAAAAAAAAAACCGAGGACCCGATTATTCATTTATTTCCGGAAATTTTTTATTTTTATTTTTTATTTAGAGTTTAGTATTTTGTAAATGTGATTATTTGAGTATTGAGCTATGTTAGATAATTTTCAATTTATTTATTTATTATATATTTTTAAATTTTTAGAATATAATGCACAATAATAATTAAGACATCACATTATTATTGTACACAATATTAAAATAATAATATAGTTAATTTTCATTAAGCCGATTGGACAAGTGGTTGATCCGGTTCGAGCAATGGAACATGTAAACGATGGTTTAAACCATTTAAGCAAGACGAACACATAAAAAAGTATCGGAAAAATATTGCTATACCTGGATCAAGAACGCCATTTCTATGACGAGATTGTTGAGATAACCAAGAACAAGGCTAACTACACCTCTCGCTACAGTCGATGAGCCAACATCTATGCCGAGCTGATAATTTTGAAACATAGTTAAAAGTTAGTTGAAACGAAAATAATAGTCGAAGTTTTTTTTTGCTAAGCGCTTCATTTTCGATATATATATATATATAAAATTTCGCCGTTGTTACCTCCAAGTAGTTTTTCCCGCGGAAATAATTGACTTCGAGCGCTTGACCTACCAAACAAGATTTCTTTCCAACACTCTGCTTTACTATCCAAGATCCCTGTGAAAATCGATACATTTAAATCAGGTGTTAAATTACAAAAATGCCCTTGAAGTTTGACATAATTACGAAAGAACCCCCAAAACTACAACTTTTATTTTTTGTGGGTAATGAGATTGAACCTTGAGATTATTTTGTGTGATTAAATTGTGAGAATGTGTTGATATAAGCAAAGAAATGTATGGGATTAACTTGTCAAAAAAACACTTAGAAATTCCATTTTAATCCGGCTAAAATAGTTATAAACGAACCTTTGAAATGTATGGAATGAGCTTGAACCTTGAATTCCTAAAAGCATCATCTCCGTTGACAAAGCGTTCAAGTAGAGGTGTTTCTTCCAAGGGTGTTTTTAGCATGTAATATAGCGCCAAATTGTGCGTGGACGAGCCTGGAACCTGCTTAAGTCGACAAAAAAACATCATACATAAATACTCTTATCATTATTATTATTTTATTTTTCTGAGTTTGAAAACACTCTTAATGTAAGCTATGTATTACCTGTATGTTGATGACGAAAAAGAACTCTGGCGCCCCACGAGCTGCATATCTCTGTACAATTTCGATTGAATAAGTATTAGAAATTATCCATAAAAAAATCTGCTTAGTTTGAAATGGATATATATAAGTACTACCATTGAATTTGAACCTAATTACAAATAAAACTCAATTATCTTTCGAAATTACAAATACCCCATCGAAATATGTTTATATAATTCACAAACTGCACCCTATTGTTGAGTGGCTAATTTGTAACACAAATATAAACTTTCAAATGGGATTTTGTAATACAAAAGATAACTTGATTTTATTTTCCAATTTATTTATTTTTTGTAATTAAATAAAATCTTGGATGTAGTCTTTGTTTTGTCGTAAGTAGACATACAGACCGAAAACGGCAAACATATAACCAAAAAAAAAATAAAAAAAATGCTTTTGTTTGTCGATTTCAATGCCGTTATTTAGATAAATATTTGAAAATATAAATACCAAATTCAAACCTGAACAATGCTTCCGTATCGGCCAGCAAGATCATCTTCTCGCTTGTCCGATCTTAGCCAATCTGCACCAACCATTTGTAATAAAGTACCTTTCGCCTTGACCTGACAAAACAACGCATAAATGTGAAAATATATACATATATTAGCATGTATTATAATTATGTATAGTTGTGTTTTAATTCATATTTCATAAATATTACAAAAAGGGTTGATGCGAGTTTCAAACTTTTTTCTTCTAATATACCGAAAGGGACGACATTAATTACTTTTTCAGTTTCACCTGAGAGTTTACTCAAATCGCATTTAAACAAAATATTAGTCGAAGTAAAAAAGTGACAGGACCTTTAGATTGTCGGTTAGATAATTATCGCCACGGATAAGGAACAACGAAGGATCAGCTGCCGACCAGCTACAAGGCATGTTAAAAGTGGAATCTTTTGGAAGTGTTGAACCGTAACTGAACGATACTTTTTCTTCCCGAGATATCTCTTGCAAGTCCATGTAACCCTTCTTTGGGACTACAAGAATTAAAAAAATAAAAATTTATTACCAAAACATTTATGTTTTTTTTTTCTCTTAATAGTTTGTTTCCTGTATGGACTAACCTGCAAGATCATGCAATTTTTTCACGAAGTTGGCAGCGGATGACGATTTTGGCTGGTAAGCATCCTGCATGTTTTCATATTTTTAAAAAATACAGATATTTACAAAATTTACCACAGAGGTCTACTTTATCTTAATTACAAAAAGAAAAAAGAAATCTAATTATCTTGTTATAAATACAGTTTCTGATTAGGCGAAACGAAAATCCTATTTTATTGATAGGTCAAGCCAAGGGGTATCTTGTAATTATTATTATTATTATTAGAATTAGAATTCAGGTTGTTTTAGATTTTTTCCCTCTTACAACGCTATATTTAAATTCAGAAATATCGATGTGGTTACCATTACATTAGCCTACAATAATTTATGGCTTAAAAGGAAAAACTTAGCAAGATTGTATAAAATAAGCTCTCAAACAAGAAATATTATGATCTGAAAAATAAAGGATTTATTGAAAAAACTACCCTGACGTTTACCTTAATTACAAAAATATCCAATTAATTTTCAAAATTAAAAGCAACCCCTTAAGGTTTGCATTTTCTATACAAATATCCCCTTATAGAAAAAAGTGCAAGTTATAAAAATAGAAACATAAATCATTTGGGTGTTTGTTATTTGAAAACACTGCAGGGGCATATTTGTAATTAAACCAAACCTCAAAAATACTTTTCGCAACTAACCCAATAATAATTAAAAAAAAAAGTGTAGAATTATAATTTCGGACAGGGAGTTAGGAAAAATACCACATAATCAAACTCGGGGCTCGTGCCCGCATGCCATTCGTTCTCTAACCCCTCATCATCATCCGACGGCTCAGGAACATCGAAAAACTCATCAGCCGCATCGCTTAGGGCCATGAGACTCGAGCCCGTTGAATTATCTTCTGCTGTTTCATTTGTTAACCTTTTGAAGCTAACTTGTGTCTTCATCTGCTCCTCCTTTTCATTCTCAGGAACCCCAATGTCTCCCGATAAATAATCGTGGCTCGTGTTTCCTGATTTTGCTTTGAACAGCTCTCTCAATGCTGCAAAAAACGAGCATCGCCATTTAGAATAATTCAAGCAAGGAAAACAAAGGCGAAGTAATTGATCAAATATGCACGGATTCATTTTTTAGTCAAAATGGATAAAAAACATGGCTTTTTTTTTTTAACAAGAATACACTAATTTGCCATAAACACATAAATAAATAAAATAATTAATAAGTAAAAGAAGAAAGAGTTTTGTTCGAAACGGGACATAGCACCGGACCTGCAACTTTTCCGAGCATACGGATAGTGATCGATTTTGCGGCCGCTTTTTTGACATAGGATTTCCAGAATTTCCAGTCTACAGCGAGCATGTGTTTAATTACACATTCTTTACCTTGCTCTATAGGAGTAATGAGATATCCACCACCTGCTTGGTTTAAGTACATAAATTCGACAATTAATACACAAAAATAATTTGAAAGCCTCATGCAACAGGTTAAGCCAAAATTACGGATCTCTAAACAATTTTTTTTTCAACTAAGAACCTAAAATTTGCAAAAATAACAAGTTGAACACAATTATGAGCAATATTTTTTTTTATTTATTATTATTATTATTATTTTCTTAAAGTGTTGGGTTGTGCATAAAGCCTAGTGACAAAACTGTGAGTTAATAAATGGATAAAGGGTGTTACTTAAGTTGACATTCACAATCTAAAGTCAAAGCGTACATTACTTTTAAGGCAAGCACGGACATATCCGTCTTGAGGTGGACACTTTCTGTGGAACACGGAATGGTAAAGAATAACTGCAAAATCAAATGCAATAGAATCGCGCATAAGTTACAAAGCTCAACAATTGTATATTATAGGTATTATAATAAACAAACTTGAGATAGCTTAAGTTTAAGAAAAAAGAAAAAAGAAAAAAAGAAAAACTCTGGTTATTTCAAAAATAAAAAATATCTCCTTAAAGTATTGCATAATAAATACCACCTATTGAAGATGTAAATTGGAAAACGGAAACAAAAATATTTGAAATTTTGAAAGATAGCTTGGTCTTTTTATTTCTTATATATATATATATATATTTTGTAATTAGACTAAATCACAAGGGTAATTTTATAATTAAAAAAGTACCGTATGTGCCGTCATCTTCTCTTCTCCAATAACGGCGCAGCAAAAAGTCACGTCGTTGCATGGCCCTATAAAATGGTTTTAAGTGATTAACAAACACTAACTACTACTTGTAAATATATGTTTTCTGGTTAAAGTTACAATTCTAACCATGGTAGCCAATGGTTATATAGTTGGATGTGAATAATATCCGTATGGCCATCGAGATGCTCAACCACACTGCCGCGGTAGAAACAGAAATCCCACCTGCACAAAAGTCATTTATGTATTAAGAAAGGTTTAATTACAAAAGTACCCTTCAGGTTCAATCGAATTAAAAAAAAACCAGTTAACTTTCAAAAATTACAAAAACACCTCATTATTTATTCGTTCCTACTTTACAAATCACAACTATTGATTTTTATTTTCTTAGTAATTAATCAAAATTACTCAGGAACCAAAATACACTCTCATATGAAATATGTGTATTTTTTAATAGTAAATAACAAATTGAAGCCTTAAAAATATGTGTAGAAGGAGAATAATCGAGCAGTCTTACTCTGTCCTCGAAGCACCAAGCGACATAAGTGTTCGGAAAACGGCTTCTGAAGATCCATCGATAACACCAACTGCCATTATAGCCGGGTGTTCCTCCCAATGCTGGATAATAATAATTAAATTAATTTATCTAGTTAACTTAAATATTAGCTCCATAAGCGTAATTGCAATTACTACAAATGAGGTTTAGCCTAATTACAAATATAAAATAAAATAAAATTATTTTTCAAATTTTACAAATACAGCCCCACAAGAGGATATTTATATTCGTAATTAGGCTAAACCTCAGGGGTGGTTTTTGTAATTATTCAGTAAATATAAGTTTGGCAAATAAATTTACCCTCCCATTGGAATCTCTGTCTTTTGCTTCTTTAAAAAGGCGTAATCCTAATGAAGGAAAAAAAAAAAAAGGAACTTCAAATGTGTTACATAAAGAATATTGATCAATTTTCCAGTTCAAAGTACATACATATATATAGTTATTACCATTTTTACAGCCAAATATTTTCCAGGGCGAAGGTGCGATTACATCGGATGTCATTGCATTCACATGCAACGAAGATGCAGCAGCCGTCCAGTCGATAGACCTTTTATTCGCTATTCTCTTTGAAACACTCATGCTGTTACAAAATGACAAAATTGTTAGGGATAATTGCAAATACCGCCCTTGAGGTTTAGCTTAATTACAAATAAAAAACTCGTCCATTTACAAATTGCATGTAAAAATGAATACGAATTCAAACAAGGTATTTGATTTTATTTATTTATTAATTTATTTATTTTTTGTAATTAGGCTAAACTTTATGGATTATTTTTTGAAATTATTCAGAATTGTTTCAATCAAAGATATACACGCTTACCTAAAAGGCTGCCAATTTCTTTCCGAAAAAGACATTAAATCTTTTCCTGGATTAAGTGCAGCATCCTGTAAATATCGAATCCACCTAGCGGCTTCTTCTGAACTGGTAACTCCGAGCTATAAAATTTAAAATCACATTCTTATCCGCCTAAACTATATGATCATATGTTTTTAGAGTTTAGAGAAAAGAAGAAAAAAACTACGTACCTTTAGCCGATCTTTATGATTAGAAGTATTGTAAAGGGTAAAAATGAAAAATAACTGCAGGTCACACAAAAAAACAAAATAAGCATGAACTGAAAAGTTGATTTTTTTCCCGTTATTTGCTCGTCTAAAATTGTTTAAATGGAATTAATTTTGTAGGACTCGCACTTTTCTATGATGGTTTTCTCGTCCATTGTCTACAACACGTATGCACGAGTCTATAATCGCACTTCTCAGAGGCTCCTGCAAAAGAATCATCAATCAATATATTTCATGATTATTATATTACATAAATGCATACACATATATGCACAACAGACATAAATACGAACACATACTGCGCGAATTGTGCACGTAATAAGAAATATATTCTTGAATTTCTATCTCATGTATAGAGCTCTAAGCTTCTAGGTAGGATAAAGCCAAAATACCTATTCATCTAAAAAGTTTTTTTTTTTTAAACATTATAGGTACACTTGCATATGCATGTCAATGAAAAATAAAAAATGCACCTCTGATTCAGAAGTAGGAATTGATTTGAAGCTCTTAAGGCAATTATCTTCAAGAATGAAATATCTTTTACGTGAATATTGCAGACCAAAACGATAATAACGAATCATGTAAAGCCAACCCTTCATCTTTTTTCCTTCACTTTCAGCGGCCATTCCCATAATTCACAAGATTTATTTTTCCCAGAACAGAAAAAAAAAATGGAATAATAATAATAATAAATAAATAAATAAAAATTCAATCTTTATTTTATTAATTATTATTATTATTATTATTATTATTAATCAAAAGCTCATTTCAAGAATGTCCTGGGACTGCTTTTGTACCATGCACATACACATATATAAATAAATGTATATAAGGAGAAGAATGTATATATGTGTATGTTTCAAATAAAAAGAAGATATTTTTTTTTTGGGAAAATAATTAATGAATGACTCTCTGATCCCAAAAGGGGGTCAGAGAATCATAATGCAGAATTCCAGAATTTTTCCCAAAGCTTTCTGGCAAACTGCAAAATTTTGTATTATTTCCCCCTTTTTTTTTTCCTGAGTTTTTCCTTTTATTCTCTTCTTCCCTTCAACAAATGTCTGATTCAGGTGTTTATAGGAAGTTCGCACCTTCCCATGAGATTTACAAATATGCCATTTTCTAATTTGCCACCAATTATGTTTTTTTTCCCTAATAAAAAATAAAAATATGAGATTTGTTCCTTTTTTTGTGTGTGTGGCATTTCGTTTTTTCAGGGTTTAAAGTAGCATTCTGTTGACTTCACTACGAACGTATCATTTGTGATTAATCTGACACCAATAGTTTACACTATCCTGTTGTTGATTATTATTATTATTATTATTATTATTTGCAAATTTACACATACAATGGAGTATTCCTCCAAGTACAAATTTAATGGAAACCTATATATTAAAAAAAAAGGTAACTTTTTAATGAAACAAAAACATTTTTTATCAAATAATGAAGAGAATTGGAAATTGGAATTTTAGAAAAAAAATACACAAAACATTTGTATTTTGCTCGCAATTCACCAAATGAAAGCATCACTGTAACATTTTGTAAGTATTATGTAAGTATTAAGAATTCTGTAAACAGTAAGAATCTTTATTTGCATGTGAATCTTTTACTTCATATCTTTTACTTTTTACTATAGATGTCAATTCATATCTGGAAGTGGATAATATTTACTTTATATCTGAAAGTGAATGATAGTGTATTATTATATTGTATTTAGTAATATTTAATTTTTTTAAATATAATGATGATGTGATAAAAGAGATGAGTGTGAGATTAGATGTAAGAAATAGTTGGGTGTGAATTGAAAATTAGAGGCGTAGAACAAATAAAGATTGGGATTCAGAATCCAAATCCTGGCATTGAGAATCCTAGAACAAACAACCCGTTAATTTCTCGAGTTTTAGAAAGAAAAAAAAAATCACAAAATAGTCATTTATGCAGTTTTGAACCGCATAAGAAAGTTGCAAAAAAGATCCACCGAACCCAATTAATCACAATTTGCAGGTATAAACTGGACTACAATCCGAATTTGGCTCGATAGTTTTACCCTGCCAAGGATCAATCGAGTTAATACAACAACAAAATTCTTCAAACATCGGTGTCACAATATAAAGTGTCTCGGATTCAAATTTAACGCAGCCAAAATGTCTCACGAACATTTTTCCCTAATCTTTTCCTCTAAAAGTTACATGACCATGTGAATAAGTATGTTAAATCTCTAAACAATGATGCAAACTCTATAATTTCTGCTTCGTTTTCGGCTAATCCGCATGGGAAAATCGTCGCCATCTGTATTCCCCTGAACTTCAAGTACATTCCACAGTCTGAAAAGTTTTGCAGCTTACATTATAACTCATGCAAGGACATTTTATATATTATGAATGATATGGTTAATTACAAAATACCCTTGGAGGTATAGTCCAATGAAAAAACCCGACTATATCCCAAATACAAATACCCAGTTGACCTTTAAGTAAACACAGACACCAATAGGATATCTGTAATTTTGATTTATAAATTTAACCCTTCAAAGAATTAAAATGCCGCAAAAAAGAAGTGCAGAAACGGTTACCTTGCAAAACTCAAGTCGTTAGGTTTCATTTCCTTAAGGAAAGATCGATATGAAGATATGCAACGCAAGTGACGAAGAAAAGGAAAAACGCAGACACGAGCATCAGGGGCTCAGCAAGCATAAATATTGGGTTGAACTTGTAATGGACCTGTATGAGGAAGAGCAAAAATAATGGAGTTAGAAGCCAAAGAAAACATAGAAGAGAATCTGAATAAGAAACATTGGTTTTAAAGTTCAATAGTTCAATACAAATCAAATCAAATCAACTCCAATCCCCGAAATAAAAAAAACCTATGTGCCGCAAATCCCATCAGGATTGCAAGATCATAAAAACTTCCAGACCCCAAAATAAAAAATAAAAAAAGAGAAAAAAGAAAGGGACATACAGTTTTATCAAGGCCAAATGCAAACAGTTACCGGAGAAGTCTTATGAATGTTTAATTAAAAGAAAGTCAAATTATATTTTATTAAATATTTATTTATTAAATTATTTTGGGAGATTGGAGGATGTGGGGGCTGCATTAAGAAGCTAAAGAAGAGTGAAAGCATTGGAATATTGTTCATGCATGATCTTTAGAAAGGAGAATCTGAATCATAAGGAGTAAGGAGTAAGGAGTTTGATTAGAAGAAATTAATCCTGTATTTTACGGTTAGAAACGTTTACTGCATCAAGAGGTTACCTGGAAAGGAACATTATGCTCAGGAACCACATTATTCTTTTCAAGAACTACCACAGTCCGTCCAATCACATCAAGGTACGAGTACTTTGTCTGCATATATATAAATGTAAAAGCAATTTTCAGCATACACCTATATGCATTTGTCCCGAACTGAATAAAAGAACACTACATTAAAAGCACAAATGATTGACTAACAGATCCTTTGTAACGGAAATAAACCAGCATCCGAAAAGAAAATTAGGGTTATTAAAGAAATTCTGATGATCGTCTGCATCACTAAATTATGAGCGATTTAATTCAGCAAACACGAAAATGGATCTAATAACGGAACATCAAGAACTTCATTTCGCGATATGTTTCAGTAGACAGCATCACTATAGGTAGCCATGATATCACACTGAATAAAGACCCGTCTTGTTCATTGGCCCAGATGACAAATTTAGTGAAGTTAGAGAAAGCATACCTGCAAACTCTGTTTAACTTCGAAAGGAACTTGGACGGAAGGATCCTTTGATCCCTCGGGAAGGACAATCTAAAAACATAAATAAGTCTTATATTAGTGCTCTTAATTCCACTGAAGAAAAACATTAGAAATCATAACTAACAGAAACACATAATCAAGGTTGCAACATAATATATAACAATACAGACTTTAATTGTTAACTTGTCAACAACAGTGTCCGCAAGAGGGCAGCCAAAACTGTAGTTCAGGTAACGAGCACCACCAGATGACTCAAAAAGGAAATCCTGTAGTGGCACTCCATATCCGATCATAAAAGTCGATTTCCAGCCTCCAAATAAAGGATAACGTGGCTCTATTAACAGCTCCGACTGCACAAAAAGTGGAAATAAATCAAATATAGGTTATTTTCCTTCTAATAAGTTTTAATTTTTTTTTCTTAATTACTCTATCGCTCGCTGTGCAATAGCATGTTAATGCTTAATAAGTAAACAGAAAGAAGAAACTGGGTTGGTTTCAAAAAAAAGAACACATGAAGTGTTTGTGTGTATCCACTAAAGGCAAAGGGAGTGAGATTCACCTTCTTGGAATTTGTGCGTAAACGTGATGATGATATATTCCCAATCTCATCCCTGTAGTATACAGAATGAACTCGCGGAGGTAGCTCTGCAAGAATGTGTTTGAAAGAAGAGGCACCACTAGAATCCGGCCTCGATTGATACTCAACCCTGTAAAAGAAATTCGATAAGATTAAATGAGCAATGACATTGAACAAGTTTATTCTCATGTACCTACAAAACTTGATATTCAGCATTAGTTATTGCCTAAACCCCAATAACACACACACACAAAAAAAAGAGAGAGAGAGAGAGAGAGAAAGAGAAACAAGTAAATGTGTTTTGTTCAATTTTTTATACACAGTAAGAAACCATATTTAATGGTGAAACCTAACCTCGAGAAAGAACCCTTGTGCTTGGCACCAGCATGAGCTAACTTGTAGTGCTCGGTCACTTGAACACTCCCCCAATGAGAGATTTCAATTTCACGCTCGAGCTCCTCCACAACAGCAAACGGTTGATTATTTTCGAAATGAACGATAATCGGAGTGTAAGAGTAAGGTTCACGATCTTCATACGGTCCGTATCTCAGTTCGCTACCACTGCGTTGACTGGGCTCGACTTGTGTGAACGATTCAACTTTCTTAGTAGGAGTTTTAATCACTGTTGCCTGCTGTTTGATATGATACGGGGATAGTATAACCGAGCTGTCGTGGTAATAAACCAATTGCGACTCGGATTGGCTTATTTCTGCTGGGAAGGGTTCGAGAGTGTGGCTCAGGATGTAAAGTATTTCTAGAGTGACCGTTTCGCCCTTTGATAATGGGCTGAGTAATTGTATGGCGTAGTATTTGGTTTCGTTTGGCGCGTCGGGTTGCTCGGTTGGGTTGACTTCGAGAGGGACATATGATTTCTTCTTCTTCTTTCCGACAGTTGTAGCTGCTTTGACCAATGAAAGATGGTCAAACTGTGCAGGCGGGAAGGCAAGGAGAACTTTTGAAGCTGGATCGTCCTCGGTATTTTCAACCTACGGTCAAAAATCGAATCCATGAAAACACATTTTATAATTTCCTTTCAACAAGCAAGGTTTTGAAAATTCTAATCCTAAACCTCAACTTTAACCTATTTAATTCAAATTAAACATAAAATAAAATATAGCATTTGTTTTTTTTTTCCAATTAACTTTAAATATGGTTTGGGTGTCAAATTGTAGATCTCAGAGAGAGGACTCATTTGATATATTACTCATCTAAATAGATAAGAAGCGAAAAAGTTATGGTGATTTGAAAATTTGATCATAAATAAATTATAAAACCCCAAACAAACAAGGATTTTACTATTCATTTGGACTTTCAAAATCAGATCCCGGACTTTAGAAACCTCAATCATCCTCACCCAAACGCAGCCTAAGTGTTGCATGCATTTCTTACAGATCTGTTAACTAAATTCTGAATTCAAAATTCACTAAACTAAATTGCATTATAAGATTAATATTAAACTGAATTCATTACAATTGTACAAAGCATATCAGTGAATTGGAACTGCAATCCAGAAACATTTGCACATACATTTTCAGTAAACAAGAAAATGAAAAACAATTCCAACTGGTGAATATACGCACATCACAATCAACACTCTCTTAAAAATCAACACTAACATTTCTTCATAATATTTTACTCATATTTGTGACAATGATAGGGGTTTCAAACAATCCATTCAGCGAGTAAATTCTCTATGTAAAATAATTACATCATCGATTTAATTGACTCTCTATCAATTGTTAGAATATATAAAACCTTGAAGAATTAGCTAAATCGGTGAACAAAATATAATAATCACTAAAAAAAACTGAGTTATTCATCATCTGATTAATTAAAGCAGTTAAGAATTTGAAACAAAATACCTTCAATGTCAGGTAAACCCTAACAATGTGCGAAGTCAAATCAATCTGCACCAAATCAAAATGCACACGAATTTAAAAAGGGAAAACGAAATAACAAAATAATATGAAAATAAGAAAATTGAACATTTCAGAAACAAAAAGGCACTTTTTCCCCCTCAGAAATAAACAAATGGAATTAAGATCGGAAAAGAGAATTTACCTGGCGCTCAGCATGAAGGATCTGGAGGCTATGAAGCGACGAAGACGACGACGTTTCGATGAGCAGCGAGATGAAGAATACTAATAGAGAGAAAATTACTGCTGCCATTTCTTTGAAGTTTGTGAAGTCTCTCTCTGGACAGTGGTGAGTTTAAAGTCTTCATTTTATGCGTCAAGCCGTCAACTGGTTCAAGTCCGACCCGGATCAAGATTTGTCGGATCTTAGTGAATGGGTCGATATGTCTCTATAGGTAACCCGGCCCAAACAAAGGAAAAAGTAGGACCATAGAAAGACAACATGTCGTAGGACAAAATCGGTAATTATATTTGTGGACTTTAAGCACAAAACCAGGAAGCATGATTGTAAACAGTTGAAAATTGACATTTTAATATCATGTTATCGATCGCATTAAAAATTCTTCTATATATGAGTGAGAATTGAAGAACAAAATACTTGGGCGTGTTCGGATATCATTTCCTTTTAAAATAACTCTTTTAGTTTGACAATAATGTGAATATTTTAAGTAGAATTTATAAAACTTTTAGAGTTTGAATGGATACGAGGTAAAGATGTAACAATCAAAGTTGATTTAATATATAAATTAGTAAAACAAATATTTGATATGATTGGTAGTTGAAAATACGTGAATGAATGAATAGTAAAATTAATACAAAATGTGTGAAAATAATAATGATTAGATGATATTTATTTATAAAAGATTTGAAGTGATTGATGTGAGAAAAAAAAAGAAGGTAAATAGTGGAGTTTTTTGATAATCCTATATCAATTTATTTTCTCATTATGGAAAAATCTCATCAAGATGTTTTTTGAAAAAGAAGTCATCCAATCACCACCTTAGAAAGCAACTGTATATGTTTTCATATTTAAAATTTTGTAAGTAAGAGAAAATATTGATGTTTTTTTAAAAGAAGCATGATGGTATTTTTTAAAAAGTGTAAATGTATAAATGGATGAAAATATAATGATTAAAGCTCATTTTGTTGTAAAACTAGAGAAAATGAGAGGAGAGTGAGAGAGTAAGAGAAGAGAGTGGTCAAAAGGTGTATCTTATTATGAGGACTAGAGTCCCTTTTATAGGTACAAGATTAGGGTTTAGGGGTAGGATGGTCATTCATATAATATATAATTAAGGTAATTAATTAATTACAACACATTTAATATTAAAAAATATGTTTTTATATTTAAAATTTTGAAAATAACATAGAATATTGATGTTTTTTTTAAAGGAAGAATGATGGTATTTTTTAAGTAGTGCAAATGTATAAATGGATGAAAATGTGATATATTTAATATTAAAAAAGTAAATAATGATTCGAAAATTGGTAATTAGAGTTGTTTGAATAACAAGAATTCTTGAACAACGAATAACCGGTTTAAAAAAATAGTGAAATTTATATGGGAAAATGTGTTGTATTAATGATTAGTAATATGGTGATTAATATTTTTAAAATGAGTTATATTGATTGATGGGAGTATTTGCAAACACTAATGATATGCTATTTTTCAATAATGTTTATTGTAGAAGGAATATAAGTAGTTGAAAAACAAAGGTAGAAAGTGTTTGTAGGTCACTGAAAGATTCTACTTTTTAGTTGACGAAAAGTATGAACGTTGGTGTCGGGTTTGATGAAAGGTGAATGTTAGGTACCAGAAGAGTACACTACACATAATTGGGGTACTAAATTGAAATAATCCCAAATAGAAACAATGCACATAAAGCGTAACTTAGATATAACGAACGACTTCAATCATTGATGTGTTTACCCGTGCGATTCAGGAAGCACAATACGATAAACCATTCGTTATATTGATATTGAAGACACATTGTAGTAGATGTTTAAAAGAAAGGTAAATGTAGCAATAGGTCCATTTTTTATAATAGGTTCGTAGGGCCAAATCATAGTTAATGGATATAAATTAGTTTGGTTGATAAATATATCTATATCTTTCTAAATGTGCATCAATAGATTTTTAAATATGCATCAATTAATATTTAAATGAACATTAATATTAATAACTAATATAAATTAAGTCATTTATATTTCTCTCTCTCTTCAATTAACAATTCTCCTCTATTTAAATCTCTCTATAAGTCTCAAAATATATAAACATTGTCAAAATAAATTACACCATATTATTCCTTACGATCTAAGGAACAATACCCATACCATTTTTCCCAACAAATTTGTGCTTTTCAAATTTCTAATTGAAATTATTTTCAAAAACCAAATAATAAAAAATAGAAATTCAATGCTCATTTAGATGCATGTTTTACACATTTAGAAGTACATTGATGCATTATTAGAATAACAACGATGTTTGCATTATATGTCATGTTTCTCCAAGCCAATTCCCAATACATTGATGCATTATTAGAATAATAACGATGTTTGCATTATATGTCAT
>BMAC01000053.1:1676107-1690407 GCA_014905375.1 Phtheirospermum japonicum
CATGACCGTTTCATGAAGGGTATGTTCAAGGTTTAACTTAACCAGCACACTAACAAAGTGGCAGATCTATCCATTGAGAGAACGCACATCAATTTGCAAAGGCGTACCCTAGCAATATTCAAAATAAAAGACCATTCCCAGTATTCAATAGGCAATTCATATATACGAACCTAAACCTGAGAGGAAGCCGAAGGCATTTTATAGGGGTTGAAGTCTAGGGTCCAAGGGAAGAGTCTAAGAGTAGAAGAGCCAAGCTTCCAGGCCGTCTTGGAAAACAAGCGATTCCGATCCTCAGAGAGAGCAAAAGAGATACTAAAATACCCCTTTCCATGTGGCACGAAATTCCAATTGTCGGTGAGGTTCCAACTAGTAGAAAGCGAATCTTTGATAGTAGCGATCGTAAGCGGCTTCGATCTTTTCGGCTGGAGTAGACGGCCAATGATTGAGTCACGTAAAAGTAAGAAATGAGATTGGTAAAGGGATTCATTAATCGTAACCAAAAAATAATCCCCCTTCTTGATCGGAGGAGCCCCTAAGGAGTAGTCAACCGGAGACGTATTTAGCGGGTAGGAAATGGGCCGGGCTGCCGAATCCGGATGAATCCAAATAGATAGGCTCGGATGACTCCAAGTAGGCGGGCCTCCAAAATAAAAGGTGGAAATTCGCTACTGGGATGGAGGAGGAGCCATAGTGGGCTGGCCTGCAAAAATAAAATTCTGGGCTTGGGGCTGTCCTGTAGAGAAAGCCGCTTGGGCTTGGGGAGAAGCCCCTTGGTCCGCCTGGACTATGGGTTGGAAGGGAGCCGTCTGGGTAAGAGGTTGGGCTATAGGATAGGATGCTTGATTTTGGGCTTGTTGGGCCGCAATCAAAGCTGACTGGGCTGAAGGCGCAAAGGGATTAATTGACTGGGCTATAGGCGCATTAGTGATTGTAGAATCCGCATGGACACGAGGTAACATCCAAAGGACCGCTGATTTGGAGGAGGGGTCGGGTCTTATATGCGACGGGTTAAGGTTCCCTGCATGCGAATCCCTAATAGATGACGGCTTAGACGCAGCCAAAAGATCTCCCGAAAAAAGTGGATCACGGGCAACCGAAGGAACCGCTGCGAGGGCCATGGAATAGTGAGTCAAGTGATCGGAAAACGGGGCCACCGTCAGAACAGGTGAAAGTCTAGGAGCGTGGAGATCCGTATACGCAACGGGGGTTGCCGAATGGAAAGGAAACATCGTGATTGACAGAGGATTGTAGAGTGAATCAGTGGTCGACGGGGAAACGCCGGTCAGGTGTGTCGGAGGGGCACTAGGAAAGCGGAAGGGATTGCCTTGCGCATCACGTAGAAATATCCGCGCCGCAGGCAAGGAGCCAAAAGAGATGTCAGCAGGGATTGAACCAGAGTTACCCGGAGCATAGAAGGAGGCGCCATTTTGGAAAACCGGCGTCGCTTGTGGCTGAGAAAACATTGGAGGAGTCGCTAGTAACTGTCCCGCAAAGGTGACCGGATTAGGTGGTTGGGCATGCGGCTGTAACAACTTTGAATATTGTGGGCTGGGAATCGAGACGTGGGGTTGTTGCGAAGCCAAAACTGGACTGTGGTGTTGCAAAACCGGCAGCAAGGGGGCTGGGATCCGGTGGCTCGGTGAAGACATCATAAACCCGGTAGGTAGTCGATTAGGTCGAAAGAAAGAAGGAGAGAGAACAGATGTTTTCTTGCGTTTTTTCATTTTTCATTTTTTCATTTTTGAAGTTCATTCAAAGGAACTCCATTACATCTCATGAAGTAATGGAGAAAATCAAAATTGAAGATCTACATGATCTTGTCAAATCCTTCACCAGATTAGGTATTGTTGATCTAAAAATGAACCCAGGAGAATCTTCATCTTGGTTTCGAGAAGTGCTCCTAAACCATCACTAACAAGTCTCAATCCAGGCGAAAGTACGACTTCACATGAAACAGCACCAGACGCACCAATGCCACATGTCGGGAATTTCACCATAAAAGGATATCCTGCAGACATAGTAGGTACCAGACAACGTTCCTGAAGGCCTAATATTAACACTCCATACGAGAAGTCTCAACTTAATCTTATACGTCCGTATGGATTAATGTTAAAGCTGGACATCCCAAATTCCAAGAATCGAGAGTTACTAATAGACGATTGGGTATCTGCAATATGAATTGTGGTTGGAACTCTCGGCCTAGAGAAGAAAGAGTTTATTTTACTCCTTGAAATGAGCCTTGAAGGATCGGTAAAGATCGCATGGGATTTAATAGGTAAGATATAAAAATGGGAGTTATATCTGGAGAATCATTAAAAGGGTTATTTGATAATATGCTAAATTATTCAAAAAATATATCGCCACAAGATATCTCAAGGGTATGGAAGAGGAGATGCTGAAAAAATACCGATAAGCCCTCTATTGTCTCGAATTATGAGATATTTGTCATGTAGACGATACATCTAGTTATTCACTGAATACCGGTGGAAATCCAAGGTGAACGATGGAGATGCGGTGCAACTATTCTTTACGAAAATACCAAGTCCTTGGAGAGAGAGATGTTAACCCAAGAATACAATCCAACAACTAATATGGATACGATTTCCAAAAGGATGTCATTTCTTAAAGCCAAGTTAGCAGAGTGATGCCACTAGGCGGCACTTCACAAGAATTATTAGAGATTAAGTGGAATCAATATCAATTCCTCTAGTTGTGTTGAAATGACATCCTAACAATAGTTGAAGGTCATGTACAGAGACATAAGCGGAAGAAAGAAAGAAACCACCCTTATGCTCGCGGAACAAGAGAATGTTTATAGGAACACCAAGATGGTTCTTGTCAAAATAAAAGGCTATAAACTATGAAACAGGACAAATGATGGGGCTAAGACAAAGCCGAGGCTCGTTTTCAAGCCAAGGAAGTACCAACAGAACTCCAACAAAAATAACTTTCAGACGAGCTCACACCAGAGCTAATGAAATTTTTAAAGATTACAATTGTTGGACGTGTGGAGTGAGAGGGAATATTTCTATTGATTGTCCGGAAAATCAGAAAAGAGGAGTTAAACAGTTCGAGATAAACAAGGAGTTTGAAGAAGCTGTCTATTATAAAAATCTGGTACAGGTGTATCAACTTGAGGATATGCCCTCGGATGAAAGTATCTATGGAGAAGAAATATACTCTAAAGATGGAAGTGAGTCATATTCAGAATCAGAGTGAAGGAGAATTTCTTCAACTAGTAGTTAGGGAGGATATGTCAGGATTCCTCTCTCATATGACGGTTTCTCATAAAACACTTATGAGAATAATGAAAGAAGATCCAAAAATCCAAATGTATGAAGGATTTACAATAAGAGCAATGGAAAAGATGATAGTTAAGTTGGGGTTGAGGAACCAGAAATACCAAATTATCCACAAAATTTCATGGGAGAATTCGCAATACTCACGAAATATACAGGAAACCAATTCTAGATGAAACTAATTCAATACAGAGAAATCCAGGATATTAAGAGCGGACTCAAAAGGAAAATGACAATACACTTTCATGGATCCACATTAGAGCCATTAGAGTAATTATAAAATTAACTTTTAAAGAACGATTTGATTCGCCATTAAATCTCTCTCTCTCTCTCTCTCTCTTTCCTTGATAAAAGAATCTCAAATCTCAAAGATTCTTGTCTTGGATTGATCACAAGAAATTTATACGCGAGAGAATTTGCATTCAACATCTACCCAAGAATTATGTATAACTAGGCCAATTGAGATTTCAGTAGAGTTCTTACCTTTCATCAATACTTCAAAAGGCCAGACCTGATGATGGAGGGAAATAAGTCATACTCGATTACATATAAGATTTCATATGCACTCTCGAATACTCATCATTCAGAAGTATTCTTGATAAAGGAGTTCATTGAAATACCAAGGATCTTCGAAAACGTGGTAAAAGCCGTCTTACTAGAGATCATGTAATCTCCAACAATTGGAGAAATCGACATGAGAATCTAAGATCGTCATTAATAAAAGAAAGAGTCCCATGATCGAACCAAGGAGAATGTGCAACAAGACAGAATGATTAGTTTACCCCAATGGGAAGGTCCAAAAACTAGCCAAAGCACTCAAGCTCCTGAAGTGTTCAAAACTAATGGAGAATTGAAGTAAAGTGCTTAAGATCTGACTATGGTGGAGAGTACAAGCTTAGAGAATTCAAAGAGTATTGTGCTATAAATGGAATTCGCATGGAAAAGACCCTAAGAGGAACCCCTCATCAGAACGGAGTGGTAAAGTGAATGAATAGAACTCTGAATGAGCGTGCCAAATGTATGCGGTTGAAGTTAGGTCTACCAAAAATGTTTTAGGCAAATGCAGTTAACATAGCTGTATTCCTGGTTAATTAGAGACCATCATCTCCTTTGGATAATGGCATACCGGAGGAGGCTTGGAGTGGTAAGGAGGTAAACCCAACTTATCTGCGAATATTTGGTTGTGTTGCTTATGTTCATAATTACTGTAGATCAAAGTAAGTTGGATGCTAAATCTATTACATGTATATTTATTGGATATGGCGGTGATGAATTCGGTTACAGATTCTGTGATGAACAGAATCGAAAAACAATCCGCATTCAAGATGTCATTTTATGAACAGGTTTTGTACAAGGATATGATGGGTGCACCAGATGCTGAAAGTGCAGGTACTCAGGTTGTAGAGTTAGATATTTCTAACTCAGGTGGGATCAATGCAGTTCAGAATGACCAGGACGTTGTTGAGGCTGAGTCGAGAACACCACCAGTTCTGTTACGAAGGTATACAAGAGTGCGAGGATCATCTGATAAGTTCACACCATCAAATTACTACTTGTTGTTGAATGATGGTGGTGAACCTCAATGTTACGCAGAGGCTACAAATGGCAAGACTAGAAGCAAATGGAGGCTTGGGATGGATGAAGAGATGGATCCTTTGGTGTCCAATGACACTTGGTATCTTGTTGAGCTCCCAAAAGGAAAGAAGGCACTGCATAATAAGTGGGTCTACAGAATTAAAAACGAGGTTGATGGGAGCAATAATCGTTAGAAGGCAAGGCTGGTTATGAAGGGATTTTAGCAGAAATACGGTATTGATTATACATATGTTTTTACTCCTTTTGTGAAACTACTATTCGACTGGTTATTGATTATGATTGTTGCAGAGAACTTACTGTTAGAGTAGATCGATGTAAAAACAACATTTCTCCATGGTGATTTGGAGGAAGACATATATATGAACCAACTAGAGGGATACTTGTCGGGAAGTAATGGTGACCTAGTGTGTAAACCGAAGAAGAGCTTGTATGGTTTGAAACAGGCTCCGAGACAGTGGTACAAGAAGTTTAATAAATTCATGCTTGATATTGACTTCGTCAGATGCAATGCTGACCATTATTTCTACTTTAAGAGGTTTGATGATAGTTATATCATATTATTACTATATGTTGATGACATGTTAATAGCAGGTTCTTGTGCTCGGGAAATGGATAGATTGACGAAATAATTGTCATAACGGTTTGCTATGAAAGACCTTGGAAAAACTAAGCAGATTTTGGGTATTTGGATTACTCGAGACTTGGTGGGAGGAAAATTATATCTTTCTCAAGCGGAGTACATCGAGAAGGTGTCGAAAAGATTCAACATGGAGAATACCAAGCCAGTGAGTATCCCGCTAGGTTGTCATTTCAAACTATCTAGCAAAGAGCCTTCTAGCATTGATGAAGAGCGTGCCCATATGCAGAGGGTTCCCTAGATTCAGCAATTGGTAGCATCATGTACGTAATGGTGTGAACGAGATCAGATATTGCTCATGCGGTAGGAGTAGTTAGTCATTTTATGAGCAATCCGGGTAGACAATATTGAGAAGCATTGAAGTTGATCCTTAGGTACTTGAGAGGCACCAAAGAGAGAGCCCTATGTTTTGAGGGCAAATGCGTTGAGCTTGCAGGATATGCTGATGCAGATTTAGCATCGAGCGACCTTGACAGAAGCAGAAATACTACCGGGTACGTATTTTGGGTGGTACAATGATATCTTGGGCTTCTAAGTTGCAGGAGACTGTTGCTCTATCTACCGTAGAAGCAGAGTATGTAGTAGTGACAGAGTCTAGTAAAGAGATGTTATGGTTGTAAAATTTCTTGGGTGAGTTGGGGAAAGAGTAGAAAAATAGTATCCTCTACAGTGATAGTCAGAGTGCTATTTTCTTGGCTAAGAATCCAACATTTTATTCAAGAACAAAGTACATTCAGTTGAATTATCATTACATATGTTATCTCTTAGAGGAGAGGATCTTGCAGTTAGTGAAGATTCGTGGAATTGACAATCCTACTGATATGTTGACTAAGGTTATGACCTTAGAGAAGTTGAAGCTATGCATGGCTTCAACTAGGCTTGGAACTTGAGAGGAAGGCTTGTCGCTGCTTAAGTTATGAGTTACGTTGAGAAGATGTGGAGATGATTACATTCGAGATCAATATCCAGGTGAGAGATTGTTGGGTTGTGGAGCCTGAAGTACATGTACATCCAAGCCCTCGTCCAAGGCGATCCAACTTCAGCAGGTTATAAATAGCCTGCTTGTGTAATTATAATCTATATATATATATATATATATATAATAACAGTGTTGTCTATATGAGGCAATTGTTTTGTCTCCCGCCAAAACTTTTTTCTTTCCCCAAAGAGAAACTTTTTTGGCGCAAAGCCACCATTGTTGACTTTTCAACTTTTTTTTTTAATTTAAATATCCCAGCCACCGATGTTGACTTTTCAACACAATTTGAATTTACGTCTTATTTCTGTGTGTGGCCATACGAATTTTGGATTTGCACCTATAAATTAGGAAATAAAATTTTCACTTTTCTATTTGTTATCGTATTTTTCTAATGACTTTAATTTATACCCGTAAGAATATTCGATTGTCATATGTTAATAATTTCAGTTTGTTACAAATATTATTTGATGCTTTTAATTATGATTCGGAGAATTAAAAAAACTAACCCATATTTTTAACTGAATGAAAAAAAAAATCGAGGAAAAAAATTAAATAAATAATTTACAGGCCCCAAATAAATAAGAAGAAAATAAAAAAACAAAGCAAGAGAGCAAATTAAATAAATTAATTACATGCCACAAATAAGGAAGGAGAAAAAAAATAAAGCAGGGAAATAAATTAATATACATGCCCAAAAATATAGAATTTGGCATTAATCAGGAATGATTTACGTGCCTGCTGTGTGTAAAATTGCTAGTTATTTCAACCCGATTCACTTGCAGAATTAGAATCCTGTAAAAAGGTAAATACAATAAAACAGAATCAGATTGAATTAGATTATTAAAATATCAGATTAAGTTAGATTTTTTAGCTTATTAAAAGATATTTAATATATTTGAAATTTAGTAAATAAAATTTAACTAAAGAGGTCGGCAGTTTCAAGCAACACGGTTTTATTAAATATTGATTAAAAGATATGTAATATGTTTTATTAGGTAACAAAGAATTCGGCTGTTTTATTTTATTTATTTATTCTTTAGATATGTTTGGGGGCAACTAATCATCAAGGTTTCACGATTAAAAAAATCACATAAAAGATCTACTAAAATATATAAAACAAATCGATTGCTATAATTGAGAGATAGGAAATCTGATTTTTATTCTCGGGTGACCGAAATTCTATATTTAAAATTCCTAGGGTTCCACGTAATTCACCCTATAAATACAGGGTTGTATTAACTGCAAGAAATCAATTTCATACTTTCGAATGTGCCTTTGTTTTCTCTCTATTTTCAAAACTTGGGCTGCTAAGATTTTTGGAACAATGCCTCCTCTATTCGGACTGACGAAAGAAATTGACCGTACAAACAAGAAAGCTCTCAAGCTTAGAGTCTGCCGCTTTTTTGCGAGATCAGATTTCGACAACAAAGAACAAAAAACATCTTTAGAAATTGTTTTCCATGACTCCGAGGTAATCAATTGAATTTGATTTTGTTTTTATAAATAGATGCTTATAGGTTCAATTAAATACTCAATATTATTATATTGACATATTGTATTAAAACAAATTCTCTAAAAACTCAAATATAGGGGGGACGCATTACTGTGGTGATCAAGAAGATCAACGTCAAGTTATTTGAAAATCGAATAGTTGAGGGTCGCGTTTATGCGATTCGAAACTATTACGTTGAAAACAACACCGGCAAGTTCCGCACAACCCTGTCCAAATTTAAAACTTTTTTCCACGCGAAAATAATATTGGTCAATGTGAAAGAGGATTCCTTTCTCAATTACGTTTTTGACTTTCGTCCTTTCTCCACACTTATGGACGTCAATAAAGTTGATGAAACAGTTCTCTTTGGTTAGTTTTTTAATTTTTTTTCAATAGTAATACACACATTCAAAACGAACTTCTTTTATCTAATTTTGTTGAATTTGATGCTGTAGATGTTATAGGAAAGGTGGCCGAGATCAGTAACCCTCAAGAGAAGGAGTCGGCGGGGGGACGTCGAGCGAGGTTGATTGAGATGATTCTCGAAGACCTGAGGTAATTTTCAGTTATAATAATTCCTAATTAATTATTTAATAAGTTAATTATTTAGAATGTTTTGTATTTATCTAGGAGTCTAATTGCTCTTTGCTGTTTTCTCGTATTATAGTGGTCGTCGTTTGAGTTGTACCCTTTGGGGTGAGTTTGTTGATCAAATTCTAGCTTTCGAGAGTGGGCTCTCCGCGGAAACTCTGATTATGATCTTGCAAATGTGTCGTGCAAAGATCTATAGGGGTAATAACATTTATTTTTCTAATTGTTGTTTTGCTTACTCGAATTTTTACTTTAAAATTTGTTTTAATTTCTGCATACTATTCTGTTTTTAAATTTTTATTTAAAAATCCTGATTCTAAAATCTGTTTTTCTAATTCTAATTGCAGTTTTGTTTATTCGAATTGTAATTTAAATATTTTTTTTTCAGTTTCAGCATTTTATTCTGTTTCTAAATTTATTTTTAAAGACAGTTTCTGCTTTCTAAAATCTGTTATTACAAATTGCAATTTTGTTTATTTGAATTGTAAATTTTTTCAGTTTCAGCATTTTATTCTACTTTTAAATTTATTTTTAATCTTAATTTCTGCAATTACAAATCAATTTGTCTAATTTTAATTTATGTGTTAAATTTATTTTTAATTTTTAATTTTAAATTCTGTTTCTAAGTTAAAACTGTGTTTTTCCTAATCCTATTTTTAGGAATTTTAGAATTTGGATTCTGTGTATATATTACCTTTGGTTTTCAGTATCGTATTTTTTTAATTTTCAGATTCTATTTATTTTAGTTATTTTAATTTTATGTATATAGATTCCGTCACGCTATCGAATTCATTCGAGGTTACAAAGTTGGTGACTTCTAATTCAGTGCCCGAAATTGCAGAATTTAGAAGCAAGTATGTTTTTTTAACCTTTACTCAATTAGTGTTTTATAAAAATGTGGTGTTTCATTTATTTAATTTCTTTTATACGGTGTATTTTCTTAAATATAGAATTCCAAAGGGGTCAGCGAATCCAACAAAGAGTTTTAGTTGAGGGAGTTTAATGCTATCACATAGTGAAGTTGACGAGATTGCCTCCGGCGATGTCATCTTCCATCCGGTTGATTATTTGTACACGGTCGAGGAGGTACAATTTTTGTTTATTTGAGTTGTTAAATTTTTATTAGTTATTAGATATTAGAGTTTTATTTTTGATATTTAGTTTTTAATAGAGTGATTATTTTTTCACAACAGCCATGTACTTTTTGGATTTGTGCTATCGTTGGTTCTTTTATTGATGATTGGTGGTACAACGCATGCACGAGTTGTCATCGGAAGCTTGAGGAAGATGGGAATGAGTTCAAGTGTGGGTTTTGTAATAAGAAGGCTTCATCGGAACCTGACATGTGTGTTTCTTATCCAGTCTATGTTCCCTTACCTGCATAAAATATCAGATATATACAAATTAATATTGCACTGTAAATATAAAATAGTAGATTGTATGGTTCAATGCTCAAATGTTAGTTTGATAAAAGATATGTCTTTATTCGTGGCGTTGTTACACCTACTTAGACCCTGTACTCCATTCAGAGACATTATCATACTACGATAGGTCATGTCAGGTTTCCAGCCGATAAACTTTGACATATCTTTAAAAAAAAATTCAAGTTCTGAAAGTATGAATTGAATTGTGTGCAGAAAGTTTCTTTGTGTACTTATCTTTGTTCCTGGATCTGTTGAATGCTATTGCTTGCCTCCTCTCTGTCCTGAGTAGCTTTGTCCAATATGAAAGTGAATTATGTTAAGCTTCATTAACTTAAGTAAATGAAAAGCCAATGACAGCTTTGAACATAACACACTCAATAGAGAAATGTTAACTCTGTAGACCTACTAAAACAGAATAGAAAAGTTTACTRTTTGCTGAAYATAAATTGTTTTATGTAAATACATTGCTTTATAGAAACAACCCATACAATCAACAGATAACAGATTAGGRTTACATGTAGTTACATAARAAATYYTGCCATGTGGATCAAACARCATGCATTACACTRTATTAAAAAAAACYCCATATAAATTAACAAGCAATCATCTTTGTTTACAGATTTAAAACTTCKCAAAAATGTACTGCTCARCCAATCATTGAAGRAAAAAYACCAAACATTAGCAATCATACTCAAAYARAATAACAARGTTTAYTGTGTGCTGAACATAGATTGTTTGGTATGATATATTATTTTATAAATTAAACTCATATATCAACATATAACCCATAGATCAAACAACATGCATAATACTATAAGACAACACACTACATATGACTTAAGAAGCAATCATCTATGTTTAAATGTAAAAGACTTCTCATGAGTGTTTTGCTCAGTTAATCATTAAAGAAAAAACACCAACAATAGTTTCAAACAAAGTTGAACATGCAATTACATTAAATAAGAAGACATTTAATCCCAGTAAATAAGGATTTATCACACATTCTTATAAAAAACAGAACACATTTCAATATGCCTCATAGTTTATTCTGTTCAGTTCTTAAACTAATCAAACAACAAGCAGACAAGACTCATGTCTGCATAATTTTTAAATAAAATAAATAATTGTACATGCAGCAGCCTGACAATTTATTTATTACTTTTACAATTTAAAAAAATGATAATTTAATAAAAATGATAATAGCAGTAGCAATTTTTAAATAAACAAAGATGTAATGTATGAAAATGTTTTGCATGCGTTTATTTTTCTTTTATTTAATTTGTATATCAGTCAAAATTTTCATACATAATTACATGTAAATGAAATCAGTTTTTAAATTGATGCTTCTACCTGTGTATGATGAAAATCTGTCTGAATCCAGCTTTATATTTTTTGGGCGTATCATTTGAGATTAGATTGTTTGACTGGATGGAGCTGCCGGCAACACTTCTTTCGTAAATATAACCTCGGCCGAAATTAAAATATAAAAACATAGAAAAATATTAGATTACATTAAATAATTACACTAGATCTAATATTTTATCACACTGGATCGAAAAATATTTTATTACACTAGATCGAAACATATATGTAGTAGATCTAACACCAGAGACTGACTTTGAACCATTTAATAATATTTTTGTAATAGATCTAACCCACTTATTTTGGATCAGATCTGTAGAAATCTTGAATAGATCTAATAATATTGACTGATTTTGACCCATATCAAAAATCAAAAATTGTTTTGAAAAATTAATTAATTACTGATTTTTCAGATATCAAAAATATTTTGAAAATTAATTAAACAGATGAGTGATTTTGTTCAAGATCGGTGAAAAATGATTAGTGAATTGTACTCGAAAAAAATGAAAAATAGTTCAAGAACCTGTACCTTATGTAGTGGCCTTGGAAAGTTTTGAGTTTTTGTGTTTGAGCGGCGGAGTGAAGCAGGCCGCCGGGATGAGCAGCRGAGTGGARCAGAAAGTMTTTCTGRACATGAGCGGTGGARCATTTCTGGTGAGAAAATGAAGACAGATGAGATGGTGAAGTAGTGGCGTAGATGGATTACGGTGTTGAGTGTTTGCGGTGTGGCGAGGGATCGGAGCTGTGGTTTTTGGTTTTGGTTTGATCAGAGCGGCGGAGAGGATTTCAGAGAGTATCAGCGGAGCAGAGGGTAGGGTTAGGGTTTAGCGAATGATGCAAATGAGGCTGGGGCCGAAAAATTAGGGTTAGCACCCTTTTATACCTAGGTTTAATCACGCTGGGCATATGATGACCGTTCGATTCGTGTCMATCGATCCTGACCGTCCGATTTTATGGGTTGGGTTATGGTCTGGATCCGGTTTTACTAATGGGCCAATTTGAATTCTTTTACGGGCTCATCATACTGGGCTTCAGAGTTAACAATTTGGACTCCAATTAAATTAATRTTTGGGATAAGATTTAATTATTTAAATGGATTGAATTATTAATTCAAGTCCATAAAATATTTATAAATTAATTTTAAAATTATTTTAAATTTATAGGAATTTTAAAGTTATATTATGATGTTATTAAATAAAATTTAGTTGTCTTTAGATTAAATTAATTAATTATGCATTAACGGATTTATTTTAATTTTTAATTTCAAATTTCATGCACGTATATTAAATCGATTTTATTTTTATCTTTGATTATCTATTATGATGTTAGATATTTTATTTATGCGTATTTAATTAATTATTATATACATGATATAATATACGTGAATGATTTGTTTTGACATCATTCTCTATTAATGTAGATCGATCTAATTTAATCTTTTTATTTTAATAATAACAAATATAAATATAATATCGAGTTGTTTGTAAATTTAGATATTTATTCAGATTAGGATTACTTTCGTTGAACTATGTTATTATTCAATGAAAATTGAATTTGGTTTTTGTTTGTAATTGTAAAGATTCAAGTAGGTAAGTAAATATAAATTTAGTTATTTTAAATTTATATGAAATTTAAAATTATATTATGATGTTTTCCAATAAATTTTARTGGTCGATTTTAAAATAAAATAATTATGCATTATTATATAGATTTCAATTTTTAATTTCRAAATGCATGTGTATGTGTAGCATATATATAATTTATTAATTCTTAATTGACATAAGATATTAGAATAATAATTTTTTATATTTCTTATGATTTATTTTACATAATTTAGAATTGAAGTAAGGTATTGGAATAATATATGTATTCATTTTTTATGCATATACAGAAAGGGTGTATGTGTATTTGTGTATTTGTATACATTTTTTTAATTTTGAACTTAAAAAAAGATATTAGAATAATGTCTTATTATAATATTATGTTAGTTTGGATTGCACTATAATATCAGAATATTGGGCTTATGTGGATTTAAATTTGGACTCAAATTAAATTATTCTTGGTTTGGATTTAATCATTTAAAATGTATTAAATTATTAATTAAAGCTTAAAATAAAATTTTATTTTATTTATATAAATTTTAGAATAATATTATGATATTTTTAAATATATTCTAACTATTATATTGGTCAAATTTAATTAATTCTGCGTTAATGTATATATTTTGATATTTAATTTCGAATTCCATTGCAAGTAGATTAATTTAATTTTGTTTGTAGATTTGATTATTTATTATCTATTAACTATTAATATATTTCTTCTTTATTTAATTTGGTCAGGTTATTATTTTATTTTATCTTCTTTATATCGAAAATCAATTTCTAAAGTATATTCGAGAGTGTATAAATTTAAGATTATAAGTTCAAGGTTTATTCATTTTTATTAATTTAATTTAACCTTTTTTATCTTTGTATTCATTTCCTTATGTATTTATGATTTKTTGGYCAAATYTCTACTATTYAAAAATTATGATTTAATTTACTTAAATATTTATAATTTGTTCTCTAACTGTATGATTGTCACAGGCAGTGTGAATTTGTCTGAGAATACATGCCCGTGCATGACCTCAAGAGTGCTATCAAGCGCGAGCGCAATTGCAAATACGACTCATTTAACGGATTTGATGCGAAATTGCTCGCACGATTGTAAATATCTCGACACATTGAATTCAATGTTTTATATGTAGTTATGTTAATGTACGCCTAAAATCGATGTTTGTCTAATTTTATTTATCGGAACTAATGGCTATCCGACAATTCTTATAGGCTCCTCTGTACCAAATGAGAGTGTAACTATCGAGTCGAAAAGACACAAGACTGGTGATAGAATTTTACATTTTCAACGCTCAGCCTTTAGTGAT
>BMAC01000053.1:1706181-1724928 GCA_014905375.1 Phtheirospermum japonicum
TTTTACGTTTTAAAACATGCAATATGTATCTTAAATTGTAGATCTTGAGAATGTGATTAATTTGATATATATTTCATTCAAAACGAATAAAACTTGAAAGAGTTATGGTTTGTTGAAGATTTGAGTTTCATTTCAAAATTTTGAATTTGCAGTTTATAGACGAAATTTGCGATGCTTTTTGTATACAATCGTAGTGTTTTTTTTCTTAATCTATTTTGATTTCTAAAGAACAATGTAGTGCTTAATTAATGCATTTTTTTACATTATTACCATGCTGACATGCCATGATCTCAACCATCAAGATTATCCAATCTAATGGTTAAGATGAGTCCCTAGGTTCACATATAATGACGGGTTCTCATTTGAACCCAACCCTATATATATATATATATATATATATATATATTACCATAATACGACAATAATTGATTATATATTTTTGGTATTAATTTTTATTAATTTACATGTTTTTCACTAAGAATATATATATATATCTTGTATTTATTGCAATTAATAAATGATTAATTATATATGATGTAAATTATAGTAACGTGGTTACAGAATGTATAATTAATTAATAAATCTATGTATTAATGTAAATTATAGCAGGCCTTAAATTCGAATCAGGACAAAATTAATCAAAACACTTTAAAGAAAATTAATGTAATTCCAAAAAAAATTATAACACATTCTAAAATACGTTTTTAAAATTGAGTGATTTTTTATATAGGTAGCAAAAAGTGACTATACATTATTTATATAGAGATTAAATTGATTAGTCATATAAATACATGGAAATCATAGCAATAATAAGTAAAATTTTGGTTAATTTTCATTGGTAAATGATTATGTACTAAAATTACAACATCATACAACATTTGATACGATATTTTTGTAAAATCAATTAATTCTTGTTAGAATATGACAAACAAAATATGGTATATGGAATGTGGAATGATTATTGGAATTAATTGATGGATATTTTAATTAATGATATCTTACAATGGGAATTTGTTGGTGATCAACACGAAAAAAAAAATATCAACCCATAATAAGAATGATTGACCAACTTTATAATAAACAAATATTAAATTGTACAATTAATATTGATTAACAAACGAAATTATATAACAACGTAATTATAGCAAGTAAATATACTATTTGAAATTATGGTATCAAACATAGTAGTTATATAAGGTACTAGTTTGAATACCCGCGTTTTACGCGGGCATATCAGAAAATGGCATAAAAACGTAAAATTTATAAAAAAAAAATATTAAGTTCAAAAAGTAAATTATTCACACTCCATAACTTTTTTTTTGATATAAATATAAAATGTGCAAAAGATCAAAATTTTCAAATTCGGGTATTCATATTGTTCAAGTTCTTTTTCTCTAAAAGTCCATGATAAAGTAATAAATAATTATCAAGATTTGAGTATATAAGTTAATTATATTAGTAGATAATTAAATATCATAAAAGATAAGAACATCTTAAATTTATAAAAAAAAAAGTAGTTCATTAAACTAAAGACTAATTACCTTCTATACCCATAATTCTACATTGTCTTGGCAAGATGTCATCTGCAAGTAGATGCCATGTCTTTTCCCATACATATTATGGTCTTGAAACACTCGAATACATTAACAATGATGGGAAGAGCTTTTTTAGGAATGACAGTAAACCCCAGTAACTTGCTTCGACAATACCGTTAATATATTCTCTATCATCTTCCAACAGTCCCAAAGAATAACATGCAGCCTTGAAAGTTGGGTAGACAATGTTGTTAATGGTACGTATATCTTCGTGACAAACTGCTCCTCGGGAATGATGTAAGCATTATTGATAAATAATGTGCTTCTCCAGCACCGGGCGGAACATAATCCAACCTGTTCCAAACCGACTCCAAATTCAACATTCTCGTTAATTCTGTTCATTTCACCTGGCCATGAATCTCCACGCCAATTTCGTAGATCGAAATAGACAAGGAGTGCATCTTCGAAAAATTTGGAGAAAGTGTTCGGAATAGGCTGTTACAGAATTATCAGTTTTAATATATGAGATATATGTATATATGTGTATATATATATATATATATATATATATATTGCTTTGATATTTTATAAAATTAACGCATTACACCAAAAATATATATATGAGAAAAATATTTTAATATAGTGCATACGAAATAAAAAGTAAACTAATAACATAAAAATACTAACCAATTTATTGATCGTAGAATATTTATGAATAAACAATTTATTCAGTGGGCTAGAAAATTTTTGTTCATATATTTAACGATGAAACATAAATATTATAATTTTGAACAAAATATAAATAACAGGAGAGCAAAATATATATTTGAAAATAGAATTAATTTTTTTGAGAAAATATAATTTAAAATAAATGAATTAATATATATGAAAAAAGAAACATACCAAATGATCCTTGTTAGAATACGCAACACATATTCTTCGATTGATTGCAAGTTGGGGCTGAAGACGTAGGTCCATTGTTTTTTTTTTTGTTTTTTTTGATTTTATAAATAAATAAATAAATTTTGTATACATATAAAAAAAGTGACAATCAATTATTTATAGGGGGTCATCAAATTATCAAGGTATATAAATATATGGTAATATTCTACAATAGTTAGTAACGGTTTTATTAATTTCCATATTGCAAATGATTCTCGTATAATTAAGGAAGAAATACTATTTCCAATAAAGGCATCAACCAAATGCGTTAATTATGGTATAGTTAAATTCCAACTCAATTAAATTCATCAAATTTCCATAAAAATTATAAACTATTAGAGTGTTTGTTGGTTAATGAAAAAATATGTCATCTTTTGTAATCCGTTAAAAAAAATAAAAAAAAATAAAAAAGTGATTAACTTCATAGTAACTCTTTATTTTACAATAAAAATTTCATTAAGAATATAAAGGCGTGTGGACGTTATCAATTGGCAATTAATAGTCATTTATTTTTCAATCCCATAATCAATGTACATTAAGTGTTGCAATGGTAAAATTTATAAGATAACGGCAATTGACAGTTGATATAAAAAAAATGTAAGGAGTATGTAATTGAATTTATATTGTCAAATATTCCTTATATACAATTATTGTCATAATTGATATATTTAAGCACTCATTAAGCTCAAACTCAATAATTACCAAATATATTTATTTAAAAATAGTTAACTATGAAAAATGAGTAATTCATATATAGAGATATCAATTTATAGAGTGCGGATCAGACTGGATCGTTAATTATGGTATAATTAAATATAAGAATGAGTAAATTGAAAATTAGTATAAGGTGATTAAGTACATACAATACGTCTACGTTCAATGTTCGTCCTCGTTATTTTGAAACTAAAGCTAGCAGCATCCACTGGCATCAAATCAGAATTTACTCCACAAATTTGAAAATTCTCAGTAAGTGAAAGATCAATAATAGTAAGATCGAGGACCGATTCCTCAAAATTGTGAAAAATTAAAAACAAAATTGACAATTGAAGTAAGGAGATCTGAGTTCCTAAAAAAAATGTAGAAATACTCAATTAATTTAGGAGTAGGGAGAATAAACAAATTTATTTATCAAATAAAAGCAAGTAAAAGTAAAGGCAAATAAACAAATTCATATTAAGAGTAAAAACTACTCAAGAAATATAAGCAATCCAATGGTGGAAGGTGGGAACATGAAACAAACCCAGAGGGTTCGAAATTGCCAGGCAAAATTTATTTATTTATTTTTAAAAACTCAAACAAATCTCAAAAATCAAATCTCAACAGAATTAAATGCAAATAAATCGGTAAAATAAATACAAATCTCCCTCGCAGAATTAAATCGCAGAACCAACAGAATCTATGCCTTAAAATAAATCTAAATACAAATCTCACATCCAGAATTAACAGAATCTACGCCTACGTAGAATGAATTAAAATAAATACAAATCTCAGAATTAACGCCTACGCAGAAAAATAAATCTAAATACAAACTAGTGTAACAACCCGCGTATTACGTGGGCATATCAGAAAAATGCATAATAATATAAAATCACTTTAATCTTTGAAAATTATAAACGTTAAAATATGAGATTTTCGTTGATTTCGATTTTATAACAAACATAAGTCAACAACTAAGAAACATTTAGAAAATCATTATCGTATACGAAAGCAAACCAAACAATTAGAACTGTTTCCCTTTTGGTAGAATTGGAATAATAGTTAAATATATAAAATAAAATATTCAACTAACAAATCTTTACACCACAAATGTCGTTTAGATTTATTACTTAAAAGATATTGGTGGGTCATTTTCTAATTATTTTATAAAGGCAATACATTTACATATATGTTAATATTGTAAATTCTTATAATCCTCCATTTTGTTAATAGTGTTAACTATTAATGATGAGGTGTCGCAATGAGAGTAATCCAGGGCTGAGTTGGACCAATCAAAATAAGTCAAAAATAACGTGTCGTAATGTGGTTCATAGGGGTTTATTTTGAGATGAGGCCAAAATTTTGAACCCCTATAAATAACAACTTTTTTTTTTTTTTTTTTTTACTTCGTAGCACACTTTTTTCCACGCACGCCCTTTTTTCTTCTTCCTTTTTCGTCTCCTTTTCTTTCTCCGTTCTATTCCTCACAAATTTTTTGTTCATCGGTTGCATCCCTCCAAACTGTTTTTTCTATTTTTTTCCAAAAGTATTGAAGGTACCAATTTCGTACTAGATTTATTGAAGGTACCGGTTCCATATCAATACGGCGACTCAATTCATGTTCATATCAAATTTGCTTTTTCAGATCTGTTTTCAGATAAATTTTGAAGGTACCGATTTCTTATTAGATTTATTGATAAAAATCGTTCTGAAGTTCATGATAACATTTGATGTTTCTGAGTTATTTTGAAATTTACGCATCTTCAATTTTCTCGATTTTGTGCAAAAATTCTTCAATAGATAATTCGGATATTTCATATATAATTTTTATATTTCGGATCTATTCTAGAACTGCTTCTGAAATTTTATAAGTTCTTAAATTTTTTTGAAGAACATTCTTCAATTCAGTAATGATTGAAACTACTTTCCATTTTATAAATATTGGATGTTTTTAAATTCGTGATAATATGGAATGTTTTGAATTATACTGTGAATATGTTTTGCATAAATTACGTCTAATAGTTATAGTATTTATTGTTTGATTTTGGTAAATTTTAGATCTGAAAAGTTCGAAGAAATTATGGTTCAAAAAAAATATATTTGAAGAAATTCAAAGCCGTTCGAAGAAATTCTATCTGAATTCCGTCTTTTTGCGTCTAAATAACTGAGCTCTGAATTCCATCTTTTTCACAAGTTCGAAGAAATTGGTCACATTAGTTCAATTACTTAGGTTACTTTATTTTTCTGCACTCAATTTGTTAATGACAGTAATTGCTTTCGGAGGTGCATTGCAAGTCATTCTTTTTTCCTTCTTAGTTGTTTAATATATCATTCTATGTTTCTCCCTGTTTGTTGATATTTGATTGTTAACTGCTATTGGGAATAAAAAGAGAGATAATTGTTGTTATTTTGTTAAAAGTATATTTTGATTATTTAAGAGGGAAAAAAAACCTTTCGGTGAATTGTTGAGAAGAAAATAGTGATGGGTAGCCCTGGATCGAGTAATCTGGGTAGTGAAATATTTTTATATACGCTGTTTATGTTTCTGGCGGATGATAATGTTTTTTCTGTTCTTCATTTTTAAGTAGTTTAATTAATTTCTGGGAAAAGACATATGATGTTGTGGAAATTACTCATCAGGGGATTGACTCAGTTCCCTGGGTTCAATGCCGATGGATCATGAGATGTGTGCGGTATTTCCCTTAGAGTCTGTATGTATGCTCTTTTTGGTAGCATATATGTGGTAAATAAGTGTATAACATGGATGGATAGTTTAGGGTTTGCACACGTGTTGTTGTTTGTTTTATGATGGATTGAAACAGGGTTTTGGCATGGTTACTGCCTGGGATTGCCTTGCTCAGTTATAATAGATTTACCATAAAATTGCACTTTATAACTCATTGATTGAATTTGCGTCTCATTGCTCTGACCAACAGGGTTTTGATGATGAAGACGGCCAACCGGACGTGGCGGTGAAGCACGGTGGCGAGATTTTGGCTGGTCGGGATTTTTGGATCCTTCTTCGTGACGGAACGACAACAACGACGAGGGTTATTTGACTCTCCGGTTCCAGGAGGTACCGTCCCTGATTTCCGGCGTTTGAGGAGACAGCGACGTTTGTTCTCTCCTATTTATGAGTTTTTTTTTTTCAATTTAGTTTTCCCATTTTATTCGATGCCTATTGGAATTTCATTTGATATTTATTTTACTTTTCAAATTCTGGATTCAAATCTGATTCGGTTATATGATTTCTCAAAAACAAAATTAAAAAACTTCGCCTCAAACCTGCAAATCGATGAGTGCAGAAATATATTCTAAAAATTTATTGCCTATTTGTAAAGATATTTTTACATGATAATTTCTTCATATTTATAATGATCGATTTGTTTCAGAGTGCTTATACCAGATATTTGGAAGGCGGGTTTGATCACTAATTTTGCAAATAATAAGCTTGAAGATGCTATACCGGTTACGCTTAGGAAGCACAATGCAAGCTCATTTTCGGGTAAGTTTTGTAATGATCAGCTTTAAGTTTGGCTTTATTATAAGAACTACATTGAGGTTTGTTTTAATTAAAAAAAAACAATTATCTTTTAAATTCAGGTTAGTATTTTTCTTTTAATAAAGATCCCCAACTGATGGTGCAATTTGTAAACTAGAAACCAATACCAAGTAAGCATTAGTAATCTTAGCTCTATATGATGAGACTTCCAACATGTTACAGCATGTTGTACACAAGCTATTGAGATAGGTTGTCGATTCTGGCTCAACTAGGTGCTAATATCTTGCTGCGCAGGCCCAGATTCCCAATTTACGGGCTTTGTGCTGCATTTAGAAACCTCGAGGTGCGTTATTACGACCTTATTCCTGAGCAGCAATGGGAGGTCGATCTCGGTGTCGTGGAGAAGCTAGCGGATAACAATACAGTTGCTATGGTTATCATAAACCCCGACAATCCATGCGGAAATGTTTATACGTATCATCATTTAAAAGAGGTTCGTTTAATCCATGCCATTTGCTTTGGTGCAGTATTGTGATAATTGGAAATATTGATTTTTACAGTATTTTCTAGAAAAAATGAAAAGAAATGTCAGCTTGATACCTTATAACATTGTTAGTAGAAAAATGATACACGATACATAATGAATAGTATTGTAGCTTATTTGGCTTTCTTTTGGTGATTCGTGAAAATCAACTTCTCTCTTTTTTTATTTAACTTCGTGTCATTGCAACAATCCTCTCATGGACAAGTGGATGTGAGTGGGTAGCTAAAGGATTTGGGACAATCAGCTCATATTTTTTAGAAACTTAAAAATGTATTGAACATCTGAAATTAGTTAATTTATATAGAACTTAACGGGATAATAATAATAATAATAATAATAATAATAATATAATAATAATAATAATAATAATAATAATGTATTGACTATTCTTCATCTGATATACCTTACTGTGGATTGCATAGCTGCCTGCAACTGTCGTAATTTGTTTGTGTTAGATTTGTAATTCTCATTCATAATAGTGGATATGTACTTGAATACTGGATTTGTTTTTACTAGATCTTTTAATTTATTTTTTTAATTTTTTTTCCTGGGATCTTCACCATATGTATAATTATGAATATATTCTTGTGATTCTATTACGTGGGTTTTCCACAATTTTGATTATTGTTGATATACTAACTGAATTATATCCGAGAAGCTGATAATTTGCATTGGCTATCGATGATTGTGTATGGATCATTAGTTCATGCATCTAGATATTTGGATTGTGATTATGTAGGAATCAGGATGGAGAGTTTGATGATTTATTTAATGGGATAAATTTTTTGATGATTATTCAGTTTTTATATCTATTTTTTCTAAGTGATTTTTTTCTATCAATAATGTCCAGACGCCTGATTTATTTGTTTATTTTTGAATTTTTTGTGCATGACTAGATTCGAAAAACTGATTTTGTTTGTTTTATTAGACGAAAACAGCTTGTGGTTAGATCTTTGTGTTTTTTNTGTCGTAATTTGTTTGTGTTAGATTTGTAATTCTCATTCATAATAGTGGATATGTACTTGAATACTGGATTTGTTTTTACTAGATCTTTTAATTTTTTTTAATTTTTTTTCCTGGGATCTTCACCATATGTATAATCATGAATATATTCTTGTGATTCTATTACGTGGGTTTTCCACAATTTTGATTATTGTTGATCTACTAACTGAACTATATCCGAGAAGCTGATAATTTGCATTGGCTATCGATGATTTTGTATGGATCATTAGTTCATGCATCTAGATATTTGGATTGTAATTATGTAGAAATCAGGATGGATAGTTTGATGATTTATTTTATGGGATAAATTTTTTGATGATTGTTCAATTTTTATATCTATTTTTACTAAGTGATGTTTTTCTATCAATAATGTCCAGACGCCTGATTTATTTGTTTATTTTTGAATTTTTTGTGCATAACTAGATTCGAAAAACTGATTTTGTTTGTTTTATTAGATGAAAACAGCTTGTGGTTAGATCTTTGTGTTTTTTTGTTTTTTTGTTTTTTTTTGGGGTTTGGTCGGACATGTTAGTTGCTAGCAATTTTTCCTTCATTGGTAACTTTTCTTTGAATCCCAATCACAAGTTATCTCCAAAGGTTATATAGCATGCATCAGAATCAGGCTTTACTTTATAGGTAAAATAACAAGCAATTAAAAAAGGAAAAACATATAACTTCTTCAATCATAAACTGTAATGTAATAATAAAAGGTCTTAAGAGTAGAATATTTTGCATGCAATTACTCATTCTTTCGCATGCTTTGATGTGTTTTACTAACCTGTCAAGTTTAGTGAAATTCAGTTTTTTTCTCGAGAACTATATTTACATATTTATATTATTTTATTTTTTCTTCCCGGTTGATTCTCATGTAGACTCTGATCGATTTGGTAAAGTATTTTGGAAATAGTTGTTGTTTGCAACCTCAGGCTGACAATCAGTTACTATTGAGGTGAGGTTGAAATATTTAGCTTGATTTTATTCCAACATCACATTTTGAAAGCAAAAAATCTTAAAAAAGAAAAAAATCCTACACAAGTGCTATTTACCTTTTTTTTGGAAATAGTTGTTGTTTGCAACCTCAGGCTGACAACCAGTTACTATTGAGGTGGGGTTGAAATATTTAACTTGATTTTATTCCAACATCACATTTTGAAATCAAAAAATCTTAAAAAAGAAAAAAAAATCCTGCACAAGTGCTATTTGCCTTTTTTTTGGGTGCAAATATGAATTATGGGAAGACCAATCATTATTAGGTGAGGAGAAGTTCAGGTATGATGCTGATTGGGTCAAGGCCCAAATTAAGTCTTGTCTTGAAGTCTTGGTTGGGTGACGAGAAGCCCGTTACACTCCACGAGACGAGTGCTGGAAATGCAAGTGTTGAAGATTTGCCACTATATGTCCAGCAAACTCGRGCATGCAAAAGAAAGAGTAAAAAATATTTATGTTACTATTATTTTGCTGTTGTAAATAGTGAGTATGTAGTTGTAGGGTTATATTATGTGAATTTATGTGGAACACAAGATGAAATGTGAAATGTTTATTTATGTTTTAAGTTGCTATTCGAAATTTACAATGACATCTTACTGTTCGAGTAAAGATGACGAGTAGTTGCCTATAATTTCATAATCAGATAATGTGATTTTTTTTTTTTCAAATTTGAAAGTTCATGTGAATCTTCAGTATGAGACTTGGTACTGTAATATTAATTACCTAGATTTTTCATAAAACAAATATGTTGTATTCATAAAATCAAAAAGTTATAATCCTCATAGGGTTAATCTGCATATATATATTCTTAGAACAACATAGTATTTCCGTGTTAATTATATTTCGCTCTTAATTATATTTTCGAAATTTACAAGAATTTCAGTCTTAATTATATTTCTCATCTCTCGAGTGAATATGATAACCTTATAAAATATATATTTGATATCCATAAAGGGGTCCTTAATATTTTCACAATTTTAGTTTTCTTCGCGTTTGAACGTCACGTTAAGGGTAATTTGCTATATTTAACAACTAACCCATTGACTGCATGTATAAATGCACTCGAACATTATTCATTGTGAAAATGATGTAACGTAAATAGAAATATACCAGAACTTGAACGATATTTATATTGAAACGAGACACCACATAAGTTTTAAATACAATCATACTTTAAAATTTTTTATTTTATTTTCATAACTATCACAAATCTTTCAAAAGTGTCATTATAAAACTCGCGTATAATGCACAAGTCATCTTCATTTCACAATATTAATATTTAATGTCACGCCCCGACGGCGCCAAGGTGTGACTATTCGATAATAATAACATAACTCGTTCAATAGCATAGATAATGTCGGCTATGTCGGTAACCAACAAACTTGTCGGATATTCACCCGATTAAATATCTTACATATTATTGAATAATTAGGAGTACTTAAAGTCTGCAGCGGAAATAAATCTCAAATGAGTATCTTATTTATTACAATTCATAATTCCCCAACACGGGGTCTTCAACTATTACTCCTCGTGGTCCTCCACCTCGGTGCAAGCGTTATCGACGTCTGATTTTGGTTTAAAAAATAAAAGTAGGTGGAGTGAGATAAAAATCTCAGTGAGCGGGTGATGGTGTGCAAGTGTGGCTTCATTTAGAGTTGAGTACAAACATTTGTAATTGGGAAATATTCTTATAAAATTCTTGATGCATGATTTGTTCAAAATAAATAAATGTAAAACAATATAAGTTCGATGCAATCATTTAATAATGACCAAACGGTGAGTGTAAATCCACGCGACTAAACTCTATGTATTCACTCGTCGAGCGTACGTCCTCGAAAGACTAGCTCTCAAACACAATCAACTTCACATTAAACGTCCGAATCGCATTTAGATGATTTGATTCTTCTGTTCTCCTTATGACGCCCATTCATTATCTTCATTTGGCCGTAACCCACTATTTTGGCCGAAGCCCACGCCAACCTTATAACGATCGGGCACGACAACTCTTTAGCTCAGGTGTTTACCTAGAGATTGTCATAATCGCGATTATACCCTATCTACGACCCACTTTCCTTTGGACACTCCGTCCGCCAGTTGCGGGATTAGGTCATGGGGAAACGGTTCAAGACCACAGCCATGCTGTTCGATCATTGACTCGCTCGATCCATACCACACTGGGCTCGATATACCACATTGACTCAATCACTTAAGACTCGAATGTCCATCACAATGTCAGCATGAATGTGATGCTCAATCACTTTTAATAATAATTGGAGTTAGGTGATATGTGTGAGAGGGATAAGATTTTTAAATAAACAATGTGTTTAGAGGATAATTTTATTCAATATATCTCGTATGTGTCGAGATAGAATTATCGAGAATTATGGACCAAGCGACATGGAATTGGAAGTTACAAGTTTAGAGTTAAATAAATAAGTTCTATAAAAATGGAACCTTTTTATATTTTAATTTTTTTTTATTATTCAATCTCTATTAAAATAATTTCAATGAAATTTAAATTAAAATATGAACCAAAAATTATTATTTGGAGTTTTGTAAAAGTATTAAGGTAATTAAACTTTGACTTCTTTATTTAATTAAATATTAGTCACTATTTTAAAATACTTATTTTTTTAGAAAATTAATATTCCATGAACTTAGGGATCGAATTGTAACGAATCAAACTTCAAAACCAAAAATATGACAGTAAGTAATAATTATTTTAAGGGTGAGGGGTCATTTTTAATAATTTTCATTTATCTCCCTTTATTTTGGCTAGACGACAAAAGTCGACTAGTTTCTTTAAAAAATTCATAACTCGTGAATCAATGGTCGTCTTGATGTAAAAATAAATTTTAAACCTTTAAATAAAATAAAGAATGTATGTTTATAATTTTCTTATTATTTATTTATTTTTCTAAAATTATAGTTTGACCCCAAGATTTCTACAAATTAGTTTTAGCGAATAATTTAAATTTAACATTTTCACAAGTTAATAAAATTATTAGGGATGGAAATGAGTCTATACCATACCTAAAAGAGTTTAAATTTATCATATTTTAAGGAAATATTAGCAGGTTTTCTAAGACTTGCATTTTGACCCTCAACTCTCTCAAAATTGTATTGTTTACCCTTTAGGCGATAACTCTCGATTTTGAACTCCAATCTTTATGAAATTTTAAACATGAGTCCAGTAGGTTCATAAGAATTTAAAAAGGTCTCTAAAATGAGTTTTTCAGATTTCTTCTAATGAGGTTTAGGGATTTACAAATTGGCCCCTAAACTTTATAAGATTTGCGATTTTGGCCCTAAAGGTCCAAAACTTGTCAATATTCACCCAAAATGTGAGAACATACTAAGAACATAAAAATTCTCATTTTTATTTATTCCTTGTCCAATATTTCTCAATATTTTTGCAAACAAATCCTCTAATTTTATTTAATTACCAATTAAAATCTTTAATACATTTATTCTGGCATTTCATTCTCATATCCCAAATCTCATCACATAAACATCAATAAATATTTTTATATGACATGCAAATAAAATATCATGGTCATTTAATCACAACACACAACAACAATTAATAAATAAATGCAATTGTCACTTCAAATATATATATAAAAAAAGAATACTTATAAAACATATAGATAAATATATCATCAATATATTTCACATGCAACACAAATTCTCAAATATATAATTAGAGCATGCATCATTTTTTGTAAAGCAATAAAAATATTTTAGTTTGTACCCACCTTAAGTTAGTCTTGAAGATATTAGTCTTGAAGATATTCTAAGGTTTTCCTTGATCCTTCTTTAGCGTTCTTGGTAGATGGATCCTATGGAATGAATAGAAGAATTTGTGTTTTATGGTTCAAGATATTGATTTTCTTAAAGAAATATTAATGCGTAGATATAAAATATGCTTACCTTATGATATATCTAATCCCACTATTTCTAAAATACTAAATCTTTTTTTTTTTTTTTGTTGTTGTTTATCTTGTAATACTAAATCATGACATGTGAGTTTGTTGATTGTATGGATATGGGTAGGTGTCTGATGAGTTTGTTGATTGTATGGGTAAGGGTGAATAGTTTGCGTGTGTGGGGACTGGTCTTCTCAGAGAGATTGAGTGTGGAGGTGGGTTGTCTATCATTGGTTAAAATTGCGGTTGCGTGCGACTGGACAAAATATTTTCTCAATAAAGTTTGGCTGATATATCTTCTATAATATCTATGTCAGGAGTATGAACGGTAAGAATGAGAAAAGCCTGTATTCCTTCTATAATGTTGCACACAGAAATGACGCCTCATTGGTTTAAAACTTATCATGATATATTACTACGATATTATCTTCCAATATCTCTATGTCAGAAGAAGGGAAAGATGGCTGGTAATGATATATTTACAGTATGTCAACATGATGAACATGCTCCAAAGTACCTCTCCAATAAGTAATCTTATTGGATTTATTATGCCGGTAATGATTTTTGTCATAAGTAAAAGGTAATATTTGCATTATGTATAGAAACTTATGTAGTATTTTAACATGTCTGATATATATTACTCATTAAATTAAGAAAAGTATTTTATCAATCCTCATAATTTACTTGGTCTTATGGCAATTGTTAATATTTATTATTACTATTATTCTTAGAACATTTAATATATTTTAGGATATTTCTTAAATTATATACCTTTAGGACTTAACATTGGTATTTAGTTTTTAGAATATTTAAACTTAGTAAACTTTATAAATTTCTAAGGTTTTATAACTCTTCCATTTAAAAAAAAGAAAATCAATATGAATGTAATATAAGATAAATAACAAGAAGTTTATTGAATTTAATTAATATATAGATAAAAGTACAATTTATCAATTTTACAGGATCTCACATTTTAAGAGTATAAAGGGTTGAGAATTTCTTATTGCGACGAAAATGATATCATTATAAACAAAACAACTAATGTAGCGTAAAAAAATTAAAATTTAAAGTGAACAACATTTTTTTTCTTTTTGATACAATAATTCACATTCTTAATTATTTTTTTATAAATTTTATTTTTTTAATATTTTTTATATTTGCCCGCGATTTTCGCGGGCTTTCACACTATTATATATATATATACACACTAATAACCGAAGAAAATAAGTATGAAAATTTATTTTAATGAAATTAAGAAAAGACTCTGAATTGGAATAATAACCACCCGAAAATCAAGCAAGATATATATGGTATATTTACCGAGTACAAATATATTGAAATATCTCAATATTAGATAAGGTAATTTGGAAAACTAAAAATACTATAATGAATTATAATAAATTAATAATAATTTATTAACTAACTGATTAATGTAATTTTCCTAAATTATAGTTAGATAATTCCAATTACCGACTCAAGAATATTTATTTTAAAATCTTAAACGAAAAAAAAAATTCAAGAACAGAATTTAGTGATTAAATATTTTAAATTATATAGTTAAGGTACATACGTACTAAGAATAAATAATATTTAAGGTACAATGAACTATATTTTGTGAGGATAAATTGACAATAAATATAGTTAATACAATAATTAATCTCGTAATAAATAATTAATTAAATTACTATTAATAATAATTGATTAACTAACTGATTAATGTAATATTCTTAGTCAATAAAAAGAATAATCTGAAATAAATGAATAATTAATATCATTCTATTTTATATAATTTAAATTTTTAAAAAGTTTTGATTTATCATTCCACTTCAATTAACCGTGAAATCTTTGCCTAAATATTTAAATATGATTCAATTACAATTACGTGTGTTTAACTTTGTTCATTGAAATTTCAGAGAGCTTAAGTATTTCAAAATAAATCGAAATATGACAAATAAAATAAGAATATTTGTATTTCTATATTGTGAGATATTATAATTTATAAGTATATACTGCATCTTTTTGGCAAACAAATTAGGTAACAAATCAATTATCGATTCTTGTGCTAGATTGTGGTGTATAATAATAATTTTGGACATGGAATGATGACAAACAGAATCAAAAATATATGTCTTTCCATAATCTCATTTTATAATTTCTGAATATCCTTATTTTTTCTATCATTAATACCTTTAATTATTATATAAGTAAAAGATATAATTGTTAAAAATATATTCCAAAATTTATTTCATGTCAACCAAAACAGAAATCTTCGAATTTATATGGAAAATAAGGTCCGTTGAGTTATGCTAAATTTTATTTTTAGACATTTATTTTTAGTCAATAAAATGAGTAATCACTAATAAATGAATAATTATTATCTTTCTATTAATATAAATTGATTAAAAAAAACTGATTTATCATTCCAAATCAATTAACTGTGAATGTTTGACTAAAACATAGTTTTCCTATTTCTTTACGTGTGTTTAATTGTGAATAATTGAAATTTCAGAATGTGGTATTATTTCAAAATATTTGGAAAGATAACAAAATAGATTAATAATATCTGTATTTCCATATTGTGAGATGTTATAATTAATATATATATATATATATATATTCCTTTTATTTTATCAGATAAACTTTTAATTATTGTATAAGTATAATGAAAATTTTAAAAAATATATTCAAAGATTTGTTTGAACAAATTTAAAAGTTATCTATTGATACAAATCCTCACTGAGAAAGTTTGACATTTCTTCAGAATAATTATTCTATTTTAATTAATTTAATAATTAACTGGTTATTTGAATCATAGTTATTGATAAAATATTTTCAATAAATAAGAAAAAAAAAGACAATTATTACAAATCTTATCCTAAAATGGATTTTCAGAATATTTATTCCATTAATAATAATTGATTAATTAATTAATTTGACTGAATAATAGTTATTGATACAAAATGGTAAAAATTATTCTAAAATAGAATATGCCATATATAATTAACAAAGATAATTAATGCAAATCGTTTAGGAAAAGATTCTGTTTAAAAGTATAAAAAAAATATGCCATATATAATTAACAAATTTATATCTTTTGATTCTTGGTACACGCAATCAAAGAAATGGAATGATGGAAAAAATCCTTCGAAAATATTTCTTTCCTTTAAATTAGTAAAAACATTTTGCTACTCATTTGCATAAACGATAATACAACAATCACAAACTTTCATCTTGCTACTCTAATTTTAATACTTATTTGCATATATATATATATATATATATATATATATATATATATATAAAAGTAAACACTAAAGCAATAATAAAAAGTACACAATAAATATTTCAAAAGTAAATGCATGAAATCTTTATAAAAATTAGAAAAATATCAGCTTAATTCCTAAATACAAACTTCAGTCAATAAAACCGACCAAGGGCCACCCCGCCAAGATGATGGGTTTCCAAATGCTCCGACATATTAATCTGCCCTAAACGAAATAAACAACAATCACGTATCATCATAGCCTCGAATTTAATGGTCGGATTTATAAATGCTTGAGATCAACACAAATTTCAAAGAAATATAATCACAACCTCTCAAACAAAACAATCGAACATAGATTAGCTCAGATCAACATAAATAATAAAAAAATATAATCACAGCCTCTCAAACATAGATCCGGGGATCCATCATCCATCTCATTGTTAGAAGCTGAATATATCTGTACTATCATAACTTAACAACTATCTTCAAAGATTCTTCCGATCTGAAAAAAAATCCAAATATAAATTAGAGTAATGATACTAAACTCAGAGAAATGATACTATATTAATTTGCTTTCAAAATGCAGATCTGAAAAATAATTTGGATAAAAGCAGATCGAAATTTTAAAAAAAAAATCAAAAAAACCCAAATTAATCAATACGAAAGTAAACACTAATAGATAGAACAAACCTAATTGACATATAAAATAGATTGAAAAAATTGCAAATGATTTTCATGTCAGCAGATCGAGAAAAATACCAGATCGAAAAAGGTTGAAATAGGAAAAGATTGAAATGGAGTTTCATTTCAACAGATGACCTTTCTGGGCTATTCCGATCTGCAAAAAAATCCAGATATAAATCAGAGAAATGATAATAATTAATACGAAAGAAAATAAAATAAAAACAGAATATAATCAAACAGATTAAATTCCTTACTATCAAAAATCATTTCTTCAAGTATTTGAAGCTTATCGATTATGCAGTAATTTTCTGCACAATCTTCAAAGGTATATAAGATCTGCAAAAAATCATAACCACAAATCAGAAAAATACTGGTAATTATAATCAATCCTAGCTTTGTCGATGAATTCAACAAAATATTGAAGATCTATTTCTCAAAGTGTTTGAAAACTGAGATCTGCGAAAAAATGATTTGGATAAAAGAAGATTGAAATTAAAAGAAATGCGTTTGCGAATTAAACACGAATTAGAATAGCAGATTTGCGAAAAAAGAAGAAGAAAGAATTACACACGAATTAGAATTGTAGATCTGAAAAACAATTCAATCTTGGAATTCGATTTTCAGTTTATGAATATACTGATATTAATAAAGGAAAAAAAGTAGAAAAGATAATAACAGACGATGTTTAATAGCAAAGATATACTGATATTCGAAGCAATATACTAATTCATAAAGAAATGAGAAATCAGTTTGAGAAACAGACGATGGACATGGATAAAGTAGGTTGTTTTTTAGTGAATATAGACAATGGACAACAAAGGAAAAAAGTTCTTATTTATACCAAGCTAAAAAATTTCACTTTGGTAATAAAAAATACGAACCATTAGAAGCTGCAAACTCATAAATCGAACCTACTATAAGATGACACATGTCATCCGAACCAACAACTGAATGACACCTAGGTTAGGGTGTCAACAGGGGAAAATTTCATTTTTGGTACATTATGTTGGCCACTTTCCAGAAAAAGGTACGTGATGTTGGTCAGCATCAAACTACATACATTAAATTGTCAAATTTATCAAATTTGGTACAAAAAAAGCCCAATCGGGCTTTGATGCTTACATGGCATGATTTAATCATTTATTATCATTTTTAATTTAAAATTAATTTAAAAACTGATTTCTTATCATTTTCAATTTAAAACTGATTAAATTTTTACCAAATTTGATAAATTTTGCCAACTTTATGTAGTTTGATGCTGGCCAACATCACGTACCTTTTCTGAAAAGTGGCCAACATAATGTACTAAAAATAAATTAATTTACCAAAAAATAAAATTATCCCGTGTCAACAGCATTACCAAATAGGTGGGATCTCACATCCAGAATTAACAGAATCTACGCCTACGCAGAATGAATTAAAATAAATACAAATCTCAGAATTAACTCCTACAAAGAATCGCACTTCGCAGAAGCAGAATGAATTAAAATACAAATCTTACGAATCTCAGAATTAACACACAGAAGCAGAATTAAATTAAAATACGCAGAATCGCACTACGCAGAAGCAGAATGAATTAAAATACAAATCTCAGAATAAACTCGCAGAAGCAGAATTAAATTAAAATAACATCTCAGAATTAAAATAAATCTAAATACAAA
>BMAC01000053.1:1724990-1762601 GCA_014905375.1 Phtheirospermum japonicum
ACAACAAATCTCGCAGAATTAAAATAAATCTAAATACAACATCCAGAATTACAACAAATCTCGCAGAATTAAATCGCAGAACAAACAGAATCTACGCCTACGCAGAATCGCACTACGCAGAAGCAAAATGAATTAAAATAAATACAAATCTCAGAATTAAAATAAATTTACGCACGCAGAAGCAGAATTAAATTAAAATAACATCTTAGAATTAAAATAAATCTACGCAGAAGCAGAATTAAATCAAAATAAATCTATGAAATGGATTAAAAGACGAACCCAAAAAATTCGAATTTCCAAACCAAAAAAAAAAAAATGAATAAAGCATCAAAAAACAGATACAGACAAATAGAAAAACAAAATGAAACTACTAACCATGGAGTAATTAGTTGAAAATATGACCACCTTAAAGAAGGTGGGTAGCAACATTTTTGTACAAAGGCGGTGGCAAGATTGTAATGCAGGGAAAAAAAAAAAAGGAGGAAAGGGGAGAGAAAACGGCCGTAGAAGGATTGTAATTTCAAAAAAAATAAAATAAGGATGAGGTGGGAGAGAAAACGGCTGATAGGGAGGGGAGAGATAAAAAGTGATAGAGTGAAAACCTAGAAAAAAAAAGCACTATTTTATACCTAGGACATTTTTTTTTTTATGAAAGGAAGGAAATTAAGTGAATGCACACAAAATTGACACATCAGATTTAGAAATTATATTAAAATGACACGTGTCATTTGAATTTTTCTCTAGTTGACACCTAAGCTAGGTGTCAACACAATTAACAAATAGGAGGATAACTATTTATTAAATCAATGGCAACGTTAATCGTCGTTGACAAAATATATATTCAGTATGCATATAATGGCAGTGTTAATATACAATGCAAATAGGAAAATATATAACATAAATGATTACAGTTGACTATTATGTGATGTCTAAATTATTGTAGAATCTAAGTAATTGATTTTCATATATATTAAATAATTAATTCAATTTAGTGGATACATTTTCGTAAAGAACAAATATTAAATTGTATAATTAATATTCAGTGACAAACGAAATTATATAACAATGTAATTATAGCAAGTAAATATACCATTGAGGATTATGGTATCAAACATAGTGGTTATATAAGGTATAAGTATTTAATTAATCAATGGCAGCGTTAATCCTCGTTGATTTACTTTATATTTAGTATGTATATAATGAAAGTGTTAATATACGATGCAAATAGGAAAATATAAAACATAAAAGGAACAATTGACTCCCTATTATGTGATGTCTAAATTATTGTAGAATCTAAGTAATTGATTTCCATATATATTAAATAATTAATTTGATTAGTGTAAAGTTTTGGTAAATTTGCTTTGGTAAACGATTCTGTAGAAAAATTACAACAGTAAGCAAAAAAAATTGATATTCAAAGAATTAACTTAGTGCCTCCCAACTTCAATTAATATTTTATGTGTAATTATTTATATTTCACCGATAAACTCATAATCTAAAATAAATATGTTGGAAAATAATAGAAACACATTTACAATTAAGCAATCAATTAATCTGATGGGTGATTCTAATAATATCCATTGAAAATTTAGATCTCCAATTAAATACATGATGATATTCAATTTGATTACACGGATCTATGAAGACTTTTTGAATTTTTAAGCATAAGAAGCAAAATAAGAAAATCAACAGATCTGGGTTGCAAGTGATTACAAATCAACAAATATTGGTTGCAAATCGATTCGTTAAACAATAGAAACACAATATATACCAGATTCGAATCATCTTTCATAATTCGAGAATATTTCACCTCGACAGATTTGGGTTGCAAATCGACAGATCTGGGTTGCAAATCAACCCAAATTTAACAAAAACAAAAGAAAGTAATGAAATGAAAAATCGAAAAATTAACCATGGAATAATTAACATGGAAAATCATAACTTTAAAAACAGTTGGTAGCAACATCATGTGTCAATCGATCGTAGATCTTTTTCGAAATAGCGGTGGTTTTTGATTGTGTTGAAAGAAATTAAAAACCCAGATTTACGATTGTGTCAATCGGTTGTAGATTTCTTTCTGGGGGAAAGAAATTGGACATAGAGGAGCAAAAGTAAAACAGAGAGGAGAAAGTAATCGGTCCAAATTAATGAAAAAATAAAGAAAAAAAGTATTATTTTATACCCCTGACAAATTTACATAAAAGGAAGGATTTTATATGCAAAATGATTTGAGATTGACACATCAGATTTTCACTAAATAAGAAAATGACATATGTCATTTGAATGAATATGAAGTTGACACTTAAACAAGGTGTTAACAGAATTAACAATATGGGTGAATTTGATGAGTTGTGTACAATTTGTTTTTATAATGGCACACCGTAGTTACAGGTCGACGATTGCAATTTTGCCATAAATATATATTCATAGCATGCATTATATATATATATATATATATATATATATATATATATATATATATATATATATATTTATTGATAACAATACATGATGAATTATTTTAATTATTGATCTTCCCAAGAATGAAAGTTGCCTCTCGGTAAACCAGCTCCACCAGCACTTACTGTCCATGCACAGTTACCCTTATCGCATGGATTTAACACCCACATGGCATCGTAAGCATCAATAGATAGTTTCAGGCCATTCCAATGAAGTTGGCATTTGAACAAAGTTGAAAACGGTTTCACACAGAAAGCAAAACCCCATCTTTGATTAAGCGTCAGGGTGTGATTTCCGAGATCGTCGTCTTTTGACGCACAATGCACTAACAACGGTTGAGGAAAATACGCAGGAAGATGATTAATGAAAGTAACGTGAACTTTGTAATACAAGAAACAACTATCTGCTCCGCGAAAAATATTCGCAAAGAGGAGATAAGATAGCACGATGTATATAGTTGTGATTTTGGTGAACATGGCGTTTATTGGTTTAATAAAATTATGTGTATGATTTATATGTTTGATTTTGCGAGGTTTTTTAACAACTTAATTATTCCCTTTGTACAAGATTATAGAAGGTTGAGAAATATTGTAATCATGTTATGGCAATAATAGTCTATATATAGTCAACAAAGAGTTATTTCAAAATTGTGATAATTATATTTTCAAATTGCAGTATAGTATTTTATTATAGAGATAAAATATTATTATGGTTTATTTAGATAATCCCATTATATAATTTGAAAAGGAAAATTACTTTCAACTTCAACTTTCGTATATTTATTTTTTATTTTAACCATTGCAATCTAAACTACTTTCCTTTGTAAAAATCAATCTAATTTTAGTGGGTTTTTCATTTTACAACCTCTAGTCACTTTGGCTTGTTGTAGTTGGATTCTGGAATAATCCAATCCAGACGAGGGAACATTTTTGGAATATTTCAATTTGAAATGATCGGAGGTTCCTAGGTGATTTGTGAAACACCTACATAGTTGGGTTTGATGTTGTGGAAGAAAAAATAATTTAGTATTCTATGGGTTTTCAAAGACGATTAAATATTTATGTTGGATGAATCTTCAACAATCATTCACTATTTGAAACCTTTGACAGACGATTTCTTTATCGCTAAATTAGCGAATTTTTCACTCAAATGAGATAATCTCCCCTTCGTTAGGGGGAGATAAGAAAAAATTATTTTCTAATGGAACGACAGGAATAGTTTTATACTATGTCTCATTATGATCCTCGCATTTCACAATGTAATGTGAAAGTAAAATGAACATTTGATGTTCAAAGTATAGAAAACTCAATTTCTAAAGTGACGAGATCATATATATGCAAGCTGCAAATGTGTCTGTAAGGTTAAAAGTCCCAATAAAGGGCACAATATCACAAATTAAGACATTGCAACCATACTTAGTGGAGGTGTGGTTGAGGCCGTGACTCCCAAAAGGAACAGGGGGAGGTCACTTGGCTCGATCAATACTCGCCCAAGGAATAAGAGGGCATGTATGACACAATTTTAATTGATCATCAATGAATATAATGAATCTCATGAGATTGTCTCTGATTATGCTTATTTCCACGAATCATTACTGGAGGACGCTCCAAAGTTTAATATGATTCCAGAGAATAAAGAAATCTCAATACACAATATGAGTTTATATGAGTTGATGGAAAAATCTTTTACACACATTGATGATATATATATTGCTGCTCAAGGAATCATAAATCACAATAGTACCGAACCACACTCTGTTCAAATTCAATATAGAGCAAATTGACCTAAATGTGAAGAATCAATTCAGGTAGAACTAAATTACCAAGTGTAAAGCCTGTAGGATATAAACAAAGTTTTGTCAGAAAGCGAAATGAGAAAAATAAAGTAATGAGATGCAAATTTATACTTGAACCACAAAGTTTCTCAAAACGCCCTGAAATTGACTATGGGGATATGTACTCTCCCATAATAGATGTTATAATTCCAAAGAATTGAGAATGCAGCTTATACTTGTGGTTACATCATATCTCTATGGGGATCGTGATTTAGAGATATATATACGAAAGTGCTTGCTGGACTTTCATTGCCAAGGGAAGTGATTCTAAGCCACGGAGTGCATTTGCAATTAAATCAAAACACTCACTTTATGGATTGAAACAATCCAGGCGGATGTGGTATAACCGTCTAAGTGACTACTTGATTGGGAAAAGATAATATATGCCCTTGCGTGTTTATAAAGAAAACAAGTTTAAAATTTGCGATTATAATTGTATATGTCGATAAAAGGAACATAATATACACTCTTAATGAAATAAGAGATATCGCTAGTTATTTGAAATTTTAATTTGAGATAATGAACTATGGAAAAACTCGGTCATGTTAAGACTTTAAACTAAAACCGAGTTTGTAGAATACTAAATTCTACAGTTTGCATATATCCAAAAGATGATCAGATAATTAAATATGGATAAGTGCAATATGTTAGCACTCCTATGATTTGGTCAAAGTGAATATATAAGGAAATATCAATTTCGTCAATGGAATGACGAAGAACTGGTGGGAGCTAAAATTCTCTACCTACGTACAATATGCGCATTATTGTATCATTACTAATACACTTGACCAAATATTACTTTCTCAAAATTGTTATCTTGATTTAACTTAAGAAAGCGCAATGTCACTGGAATGGAATAAAAATGTAATTTGATACTTAAAAGAAACCATTGACGCGAGTTTATTTTTCTCATTCATAAATATAATTGGGACTGCAGATGGTCTTGTAATCCCTATAGAAAATGTTGAGTTTATTTCCTACAGTGAAACACCAAATAGTATCGCTGATGTTGGTTACTTATTCGATCAATGTAAAGAGATCATTACCATACATGTAGTAGTTCGTGAGTATCTACGATAAATGTTATGATCATTCATAGGTAATGTACCTTATGGGTACCCGCAAAAACTACCCATGATGGGTAGGGGAACTACCCATTTAATGAGTATGGGCACGGGTATGGGTAATTACCCACAATATTTGTTGGACACGGGTACGGGTATGGGTACTTTAGTACCCACCCCACCCCATACCCATACATATAATATAAGTAATTATATATATATAATTTAAAGGATAAACATTTGTATTCTTTTCAATTTGTATTATCAATTTTTATTTGAGAAGTAATTAGTATATGATATCAATATTATTTTGGCAAGTTGTGGAGAGTGTCGGAGGTTCATGTTTAAAATCTCATGATTTAGTGGTGTGGTGTTGAATTATATTTAAAGTTTTTTTTAAATGATTCATAATATTGCTATGTTTGTGGATTTTTATATAACGTCAATTATCATTAGTTTATATTTTATTGAATTATGATTTAAGTTTTAATCAATATTTTGATTAATTCAACTTTTTGCATGTTGTTAACAAGAGGGTCATGGGTACGGGTATGGGTACTAAAGTACCCATAGGGTATGGGGATGGGCATAAGATTTGCTACCCACAGGGTATGGGAATGGGGACGGTTTTTTTTTTAAGACTCGGGTATGGGAATGGGTATTTTAGTACCCTACCCATACCCTACCCATTGTCATCCCTAATAATAGTGGCTTGAACTCTATCACTGAAGAAAATGTGATAATACAAGTAATATCACCACAACTCTTCTACAACCAACAACTATGCACTCTCTCAAGAATCGAGTAAATTGAGGAAGTGGAGACTTCCAAAATTCTCTTGATAGATGTACATATCAGAGAGATGTGTACACTTTTGGGGGAATCTCAACATAGGTGTATTGTACTCTTTTTCCTTAGACCAAGTTTTATTTTTCCCATTGGGTTTTGTTACTTGACAAGGTTTTAACGAGGCAACAATAAAATACAATTTCACCATTTGACTTGGCACAAGGGGGAGTGTTGAAGGAAAAACACACTTAGTGTGCTGCCAATCCCTGGACTATGTAATGTACTTTATCCGCTGGGTGACGGGCGGGCAGGTTTCTAATCTACCCTTGTGTGATTCCTGTTGAAGCATATACTCTGGGGTGGGTGCAGGGCGGACGATTTTAAAGCAGACTCCCCGTTCATTCGAAGAGGGGAGGGGATTCTCGAGCGCGGAAAGGGCCAATTTTCGCAATACCAGCTTGGGCCACAGCAGGATTAACTGCCTTTTATATGTTTCGGATCTATCTTACTTTTGAAGGGCATTTAAACATTCATTTTCAAAATTTACGCAGGAATACCCCCGTTAGCCGGCTTTTTTAGCAAATTCTATTTGTTTTTCGCAAGTAACTGATGAGGGATAATTTAGGTATTTGTTATCTTTATGTATTATGGAAACATGTAATTGATATCCTATATAAAGAGAGTTTTTGATAAATAAGAGAACCCTAATTTCTACCGTTTCCTTCGTCTCTCTTTTATATCTTCTCTCCAATAAGCTGTTGTTCAAGAAAAATTACAAATCATAGTTTTATCTAATAAGCTCCTACCTTATTAGGAAAAAATACTTTGTTACCATTTTATATTTAAAAAAATATCATATTTATAAACTAAAATATTACTTTATATTTTACGGAAATAATTTTATTATTTATAAGTAAAGTTTTTTCTAATAAGCTCTTACCTTATTAGGAAAAATCCTTTCTTATCATTTTATATTGTAAAAAATATAATGTTTATAAACTAATATATTACTTTATATTTTACGGAAATAATCTTTTTATTCATAAGTAAAGTTTTATTTATTATTATAATAATATTTTTTTATGTATTTGTCTTATTTCTTGAGAAAGTATTTTAGGAAGTGTTCATGAATTATTTTTTTTTTATTTTTTATATATTTTTTCTTATTTTTCATGTATAATATTTTATACTTTCAAACATGTTTATATTGGTAAATTAATCTTTAATCAACTACTTTAGTAAACTAATTTATCAAACACTAATTTAGAATTTGCTAGCAGCTATCAATTATCAGCTACTACCAGTTATCAATTATCGGCTATCACTTGTATAAATCAACTCAACCAATCACGGGTTTAACCTCAAATAGATTTGAGTTTTAAAATGACAAGATAACGATATACACAGTTTGACCAATTATTGGAAATATATTTCTAATATATTTATACATATCAAATGTAAATATTATTGATTATTATTAAATTCTTCTTTGTAGAAATATCGTACCCTATCCAATTTTTCTAATAGTAACTTCAGTGCTATAGTTACTTAAGAATTAATTTTTGTTATTTTTTTAGAAATGTTTAAAGTTTTTATTAATAACGAAACTCAAAGTGAGAAATATTCAGGGACTAAAGAGTCCACCGTCCACCAAAGGAAACAAACATACAAAAAACCAAAATAAACAAAGAAGAAGCAATCAAACAAATTGACCCAGAGAATCGGGATTAAAGGGATACCCACGACCTGATCGACACAAACAATTCACACAGAACGACGAGAACAAAGAAAAAACACACCACCAAAGTGCAACAAAACCCACACAACAGGTATTGGGTAACTGTAATAAAATCACGGAATAACAGCAGGGATAATTCGAATTAATAGAGAAAAACAAATAGCAAGAACAGAAAATTAAATCAAATTGAACCGTCGAGGCGAGCGAACTCTCTCCTTAAGATTCTTATTGCCCTGGACTACGTGCTCGCGGTTGAACAGCAATGAACCTCCCAAGATACAACGACGAACGGAGYTGGACGGAGCAGTCGAACCAGCACCCTGGCGAACGAGAACTGGGCAGACAACTGAGCAAAATCCTAATTGCAAACTATATGATGCGTGAGGCAAGTAGGATGATTATAAGATGCTTTATGATTTTTCGGATGCAGAAATACACTGCAGAGGGGGGGTCGAACCAGCACCCTGGCGAACGAGAACTGGGCAGACAACTGAGCAAAATCCTAATTGCAAAACTATATGATGCGTGAGGCAAGTAGGATGATTATGAGATGCTTTATGATTTTTCGGATGCAGAAATACACTGCAGAGGGGGGGTATTTATAGTTGCAAAAGGATCACAATTAAGGTAGGAAATCGCAGCTAGACTATTAGAACCAACGAACCACAAACCACATGCGCGAAAAATCGCGAGTATGGACGCGGAACGCGAGCCACGGGCCTCGGGCCCACCACATGCGCGAAAAATCGCGAGTATGGCCGAGCGCGGGCGCGGGCCCCGAGCCCGAGCCGTGCCGAGCCGGGCGGGCGGGTGGTGGCGCGCGTGTGGGGGGTTCCCCACCCCACTCAACTTGTAACCAATCCACATTTCACTTCATTTAATAAAGCCTTTCTCAAATGGGTCTCCTTCCTATGTGGGACTTTCCATATACCAAATGGAAATCCCACTCCCTTTTCAACTTCCATATTTACTTATTAAATGTCCAACTTTGAACATTGATTACTCACTCATCCCAACATGGATTTGTGAAAGTAAATATACCACGTTCATCTACTCACAACGTAGATTAAGAATATGAAGCTCGTTTTCGAAAATAACGAACTTACCACATTTAGAATAATGGACCAAAGTTACCAAAAATAACCTTCCAAATATCCAAATCCCCAACAACAGGACCAAAGAAAAGGTGCACTACCGTATCAAGCAGTCCACGCGAGTGGAGACATGACAATTGTCCTCACCAATTACAGACATGTCCAAAAAACCCCATCAACATCCCCAACACCTTCAATTCAGGCACGAACAAAATAAACACAAAATAAAAATGTGGGCACGAGCTACTACCATGCACTGACAAACAATAACAAACTTGTCGACCTACAAATTTGTCCTCACTGAACCAACACAATTAACTGGGCACGAGCTACTACCACGCACTATCCGCCAAAAACCCTTATCACAGACCTACAAAATCTTGCCCCTCTCCAAACCCAACAACAATACAAAAAATGAAAAATATTGAATCGGGTACGAACATAATCACGAACTACAAAACAAACTAGATGCCTCATCTAAGAGTTAGGCTCCTGACCCAACCAACAAAAGCCCAAATCATTACTACAACAAGAGTATTTAATATTAATTTTATAAAAACCTATGTAAAAAAATTTCACATTGGTTAGTAAATATTAAATATTAAATTTCACGTCGATTATTTAGGAATCAACGTGAAATGTTCAATTTAAGAAAGTGTTAAATTATAAAAACAATATAAAAAGATTTTAACAACAAAAAGTAAAAGAAATTCTCCTAAATTTTAGAACTCAAACCCACTCCTCAGCTCAGATTTTCCATATATGCCTTTTAGGTCACCACTGCCAAAATTCTGTCTGCCACATCACCCAACATCAGCCCTCTATTTTTACCCCCGCCCTGTCTCCACGACACTCCACCACCATCGCAACCACTCTCAACCAGGTATTTCATTTTTATTTTATTTTTTATAAAAAACCAAACATTTTCCCCTCTTTTGTATACTGTTTTTGCTCATTATGAATTTGATGGAGTATAATTTTTAATTTGACTCAAATTTATTCTTAGTGCATTTGTCACGCCAATAGTTTCTTCAAGAACAAGCAAAATGTTGAGTTTGTTTTGGTCAATTTTACTCGATCCTTGAACTAGGTCATTTACTATAGGTGAGTCGTCAATTTCTCCCCTTTTTGTTTATTTGTATCACTACTAAGAAACCACTTACATCAGGTTTCAACCGCTTTTCTATCACACAAACAACCGAAGTGAAATTTATTGGTATTAAAAGGTTGAATCAATAACAGCGGTTTCACACTGATGTGAATACTACTTTGGACATTGGTTTGAAAATGATGTATATTAGAAAATAAAACTGATGTTAAAGTCAATTGTGTAACAGGAAATGTTCTAACGAAACCGATCTTAAACCGATGTTAACTCTCTACCCATTAATAATGGTGTTCAATCGATGTCTATTATAAAATAACACCATTGTAAAAACCCGTGATGTTTGGAGGAGCTTCTTATAGCGGTAATAAAGCTATTATTAAACAACAGCATTGTAAAAACCTGTGATGTATGAAAGAGTTTCTTATGGTGGTACTAAAGCGATGTGTATTTTAAGGAATACAACGTCTTTTGCATCGTGTCAAAAATCGATACTTAAATTTAATTATATGGATGAATCAGATTTTTTATATCTTTTTCTTATTTTATTAAAAGCACTAGGATTATATAATAAAATCACTACTAATGTATATAACTGATTTATTTATAAAATTACTGTGTTTATATAATAAAAGTGCTGCTGGTATATAACGAAAGCACTTGTTCATTAAATGGACGGAGGAGATTATTTTAATTATTTTATTTATTTAACTCAATTTATTGCCCTGTATGAGAACTAGGAACCAGTCCTGACCATTTGATCTCATTAAATGGATGGAGAAGATTATTTATATTACTTTAACTCAATAATATCTATTCTAATTAATAATACGCACAGCTAATTAATAAGCAATGCAGTGCTATTCTTTCAGACAAGTGATGTTAATATTTAGTCATTTACGTTCCTAGTATCGTCTAGATATTTTAGACAAATAATGAATTTTTTTCTTACATTTTTTCATACGCAATATGTGTCTTAAACCGTAGATAATGCAAAGACGGTTGATTCGATATATTTTTCATCTAAAATGAATAACAAAAGAGTAAATTATGGTGTTTTAAATATTTGAGTTTTTTTTTCAAATTTTGAATTTGCATACGTGGCATTGACTTTTAGACCAAATTTGGGTTGTGTTAAAAAAATAAATAAAGAATCTAGTGTTTTTATATAATGGATTTTCAATGCTTTTTATAGTGCATTTGCAGTGCTTTTTATACTGCGAGGCGGTTCTATATTATAAGCCAGTGAAATATATCTCATTCAATCTTATCCATCCATATTATCCAATCCAAAGGTTTAGATTGGTTTCTAGTTCTCACGGGATCTTCAGCTTTCGTACAACCCATAGCATAGTTCAACATAAATTGCCTATGAGAAGGATCTAGATTTCTATTCTTTTTAAGGAATTGCTTATATGGATCAAAAACTAATATATGACGATGACGCTCAATAAACTTGTTAACCACATAACCTTCATCGGGACATAACTTAAACTTGACACGTGCCATGCACCCACATCGTTTTGACATTTGTCGTATCATTTTTTTAAAGGACTATCAATATTATTTTTACTCTCACACACAAGACTATTTGTATTATCGGGCACGATTTCCTTGTCATCAGTAGTAGAGCCAGGATTTAAATTCTACCTGGGCTAAAGTATTTTTAATGGAAAACAAAATAATATGGAATAAAACACACACCATTAGAGCTTTACCCTTATCTTGCACAATCACAATAATAAAAAGGAATGGAGGATTTTGTCGGATGATCAACAAGCTCGACAATTTATTACATTAATCAAAATAAACAAGCTTAATAGTTTATTAGCATCGTTCTTGAAGAAAATTGAAAAAAATTGTAAGAAATTAGTGGAACTAAATTTCTTAACATCATTTTTAACTATACGTTTGGTGAGAAGTGAGTAGCTAATAAATTTACAAAATTATAATTAAGGAATTAGAATTAGATAAGACTGAAACCCGAAAATAAAATACAATTCAAGTTGCTAAATTAAAATGAATGAATTAGAATTTAGGATTTAGTGAATATTGAATGTTGAATCTATGAATTTTGAAATCTTACCTATCGATTATGGAGCTTCTAAAATAAGATAGAAATTGGATAAATATTTTTGTTTGGTTTGAGATGTCTACCTCTTTATTCGATTTTTTTCTTGTCTTCGTCTTCCTCTTCAACTCTATGTATCTCTCTCGTTTTTTGTTTTAAATTGAAAGTTAAGGAATGTCTAAAAAGCTAACACCAAAATACGCTTAACTAAATTAATTTTTAGTTAGGTGATAATGTGAATTTGATTAGGCTTAGTGGGATGCCTTATTAATAATAAAAAAAAAACACAACCGGGCTAATTTATGCTTGATCTAAATTTAAAGAATGAAGAATAAATAACTAGCCTTAATATACCTCCGGGCCACCCGACTACAGCCTGGGTAAGCCATTGAATGCCTCCGCCCTTGTTTGTCATCCTCTCTATTACAATATTAAGCTGGATAGTTTTATCACGAAACCTTTTGTCCAATCCCAAACGAACATCGAAACCACACTTAATGCATAATTTCTATAGAACTTGATACTTTCTTGATAAAACTAAAAATATTGGTTACCAAGAATATGGGGTACTAACCTCAAATATGAGATCAGCGACCTAAAATAGCTTCCGAACACGTCACAACGATCTGATAAGCCTCCGAAAAATACTCCTAGCGACCTAGTCGATCCTGCAAAACAGCACCTTCAAGCGGGTCGGATGTCAGACCCGTGAAGGTCCTCCAATACTTAAGTTAAAGAGAGCCCAAATATGACAAAATCAAGTTAAAAATAATGAGAGGTATGCACCCCCCCTTTATAGAGACGAGAGAAGTCCTCCCCATGCCAAGGTTTCCGTCTCCCACTACAATTCCATAAATACCATTACACCATAACCAACTTAGAATTAGGATTCCTCCTGTATGCTAAGTTCCCATAAATAATAGATCTTTTACCATAGTAAGCCTAGGCCTGTTACTCTTTCCATATAGTCTGCCAGGACTCCATAAACCATTCATATAAGTCCATTCAGGCCTAATATCTATAAAGCCCATAACCGGGCTCAACAGCTAGCGCCAACACACAAAAGTATAAGAGATCGCGACCCTATATGAGAACTCATCCTCATACTCCAGGTCGCTACTCTACAAACCAGCTCGCCCACCTCTCCAACCAGGTCGCTCACTTTCCAGAAACCAGGTCGCTCACCTCCCAAGAGATGAGGTCGCTTTACCATAAATACCCTCATAAATTACATATAGATTTTTAGTGCCATATCAGTTAGTCCCCCATGTTCTAGCTGATTGAGGTACGAAATCAGGTAGGACATGTAAACAGGGAGTTAAAAGAACACAAACATAAAACATAAACAAATTACCCTGCCATCTCACCAAACCATATTCTAGAATCGCCCAGCTCGATATACCTAGCTCTAACACCAATCATCCCATAAAAAGTTATCAAATAAGTCCGCGACCTCCAAGAAGATCAGCTCGCTGAGCTCGCCCATCCTCCAAGAGGAATACTCCCTTTAGAAGAAAAGATATATAAGTTCCCAGGTCGAGTCTCCATACTCTGTACCTGACGACCTAAAACCATAAAGACATTATCGACTTAAAATAGGTCGGCCAGTAAACCATTGCACCCACAAATCATCATTAACCTAATAAAAGCATCAGCCCATAGCACACTCATAAAATATATGCCGAAAGAAGCAAAAGCCATACTAAACCACATATGACCCAAAAAAGCCATTTAGTCCCCAAGTTTAAATAACCTGAACCAAATAAAATATTTAGACCATACACAATCCAGGTACAACAATATCATGGGACTGAGAAAACCACTCAGTCCCCCATGTACAAATAATGCAAATAAATCAAAACAACCAGGTCACATCAACTCAATAAAGCTTGCCTACATAGTCCCCCAAGTTAATGCAATCAAGTAAGACAGTAACACTTCAGAAATTCAGTCCCAATCAAACACCAAAGCTAAGAGCAGTTACATAAACTAAACATACATTCAAAATAATCCCTGAATATGTAAGTCAAACATATTCGTTCTAGAAGCGACCTCAAACACATAAATCAAACATATCCGAGGTCATAAAAGGAGCATGTAAACCAAACACACTATTTCATTGAACCATTCCTCCCATGACCATCACATCCATTATCAGCTCGCGTGGGTTCAAAAGTGAATCAAAACATTCATTATATAAATGCTTGCCTCGAAGGGTAAATAACAACTCGCCCCGTAGGGTAATTAAACCAACATCCGCCCCGAAGGGTTAAAAACACAAACATCCCGCCCCGAAGGGTAAAACATAATAACCGCCCAGGGTAAAACACAATAACCGCCCCGAAGGGTAAAACCACCATAACCGCCACGAACGGTAAAATACCATAACCGCCCCAAAGGGTAAAATACCATAACCGCCCCGAAGGGTAAAACACACCACCGCCCCGAAGGGTAAACTGCACACAGCCCGACCCGAAGGGTATAACACATCACCGCCCCGAAGGGTAAAACGTACACAGCCCGCCCCGAAAGGGTAAAACACATCACCACATAATCATAGAACATACCATGTAGACACCCAACAAATAACCTAAGGAATATATTAGTCAAACACATTCAAAACAATAGAGAATATGTTAATCAAACACACTCTCCTAGACACATAACTAACCAAGTAAAGAGTATGTTAATCAAACATACTCTTCACAAATACATAATCTAATATTGCAGAGAACATGTTAGTTAAACATATCCTTCGCAACCTAGATCATAAAACCACCAATCTATAAATCATCACCGACTTAATAAAAGCCTTAGCCCATAACTATAAAAACCATCGCTGACCTAATAGAAGCGTCAGCCCATAACTATAAAAACCATCGCGGACCTAATAGAAGCATCAGCCTATAACCATAAAAACCATCACCGACCTAATAGAAGTGTCAGCCCATAACCACAAAAATCATCGCCGACCTAATAGAAGCGTCAGCCCATAACCATAAAAATCATCGCCGACCTAATAGAAGCGTCGGAATTTAACCATCAATCCACAAACCATTAATTAATACGACATAAACCCAACATGTGACCATACCTTAACCATTTAAATTAAATCACACACCATAACCATTTAACTCGTCCCAAATAAATTTTGTCACACATATTAAATCGCATAAATCAATTATTCCCCCATGTTCAACCACATAAAAAATAATTAAGACAGAAAACTGGAAACCGTCCCTTTCATGAGATTTTAAAGAGCGTACCAGATACGTATTCATATTGATGTCATAGGAAAATTCACCTCTCCTCGAATATCCAACTGCGCGACCTTTTTGTTATTAGGTAGTATAATTCCCCAATCACCTTTTTGTGAATGTTTGGACGCGTGACCTGATACATGGCCTTAAATATTGGCGGCCTCTTCGCATTGGGTACCCATCTCCGAGTTACATATTGGGCATTTCATAAATTAACCACCCATAAATATTAATTAATCTTGCAGGTCCAATTAATCCTCCATGAACCTGTACATTAAAACTCATATAATTGCTCCAGTCTTTGAGGCGAGCTGGAGGCAGGTCAATTTTCAAAACCATTATTATAAAAAGTATAATTTGCCCCCCTCACATCAATACAAAACCATATACCATATTAATCCAAATAAAACACATTAAAATATATCCATATTTTCCATAGAGCTTAAGAAATCAAATAAGCCAATCTATGTTAATTAGACATATCCACATAGATTCATGATCAACCAAGTAAATGAATATGTTAATCAAACATATTCATTGCAAACCAAGCACATCCCTTCCACACAACCATAAACACCATATCACCATCAAGCCATATAGGATCATATAAACTGACACGGGAGTTTTCAGCACATATACCAACTTTTAAGATTTAACTACTTTTATTGGTAATGAATTAGAGAACAAATTATATACCATTGGAAAGCCCTGTGAGTTTAGTTTCTAAAACAAAAATTGGATCTCAAAACGGATAATTCAATAATGCGTTATCCCCATTTTACTGAAGTGTGGCAGTACAGTGTTTTCATATGGGAATATGCAAGAATGAGCAACTCTTAGTGTGTTCATAAACATATAGAACCAAATATGGACTCCCCAGCAAAATGTTAAACCACATGCATATCTCCACAAAATAAAACCACATAAATCGAATTAAAATTCTCCACATATGATTAACACCCACCATCCATTCTATCAAACCCGTGAAAGAATTCCAAGACCAAACTATCCAACTCCATGTATGATTATCACCCCAACGACCCTTAAGAATTGCCACATATATTTTAAAATTAGCACAACATGATATTCCAAAGTGCTATAGATGAATTAAAATTCAAATTTCTCCTTCGACAAAAACGTGAATTAAACAATCATGACATTCATAGTCGCTCCTTTATGCACATAAATCCCCACCACATGTATGGTCACACATAAATTTAAAAGTTTAAGGTTAACCAAAAAAATAGTCCTCATCCCCCACCAAATAAGAAACACCCATTATCCCATTTAAGAATCCATACACAATTATTAATCAAGTCACGCAGACCATATCGCCTTAGATTTCAAGCAGCAAAATGAATCAGCCCTCCAACACAAAACCATATATCATAATAACAATACCCATATAAATCCATTAATCCGTATGAATCATTTAAACCAAATAATATTTAGAATATTAAGACCATATAAGAAATCAAATAAGTTCCTTCAATTAAATTTTGAGCAAACACATAAATTAACCATCTTCCACCTTCAACAAAAATATTAATAGCACATTAACCCAAATATATCCAAGCACTCAAACCCATTAAAAGCTCCACACATAATTATCCTGCTAATTATAAATTTTAAACCTCATCCAAACTCATAAATAATTGCGTGACACCAAAAGAACTTGAATGTCACACGCATACGATCGGACCCATATAATTAAGCAAACAAGCTAACATATATAAAAGATACGTCCACCAAACCAAATAATAGAAAGCTTATCTTCTCCTTTGAATGCCTCCAGGCCCATTCACCTCATTAACCGACCCACGTTAATATTTATGAGGGACTTTGACTTAGCTCCTCAAATCAACATGGAGGTCTCCCAATTATATTCCGCAGCTATAAGCCTTGTACCTCGCAAAAAATCACCACACTGGATCAATAGAGATATTCCTCCCATATAGATAATATCCTCATCAATAATACCGTAGAAATAATAGACCATTAAAATTTTAGAATCAACTTCCCTATTCGGGGAGCAAACTGGACAACGGTCTGGTTCCCTAAAATTCCGATTTGACCAATAGAAAGTAAGACATAAATAAATACTCTTTCCATAAAGCATAATGTATCATGAATATCTCAATAGAATCAATTAAAATAAGGTGTACTCATAAATCCATACGAACCCGTATAGCAAAATCAAGGTTACCAAAATCATCCAACTCAAATACATCCCCCCGTTAAAATTAATTAGACCAAATATTCATGCCCTCATATCTCCATAAACCTAAAGCACATGAACCCATTTAGCCACCAAACCAATCATCACAATCGTTACTCAAGATTGGCATATATAACCCCAATTTTCATACGTTTTGTTTTTAAAGAAATAAATACTTATCTTAATTTTTGTTGCGTTCGGTTGACACGAGACCTCATCGCTTTAGACTCCGAGCAACAAAATAAATCGAACTTGAATATTTGGACACGCGACATCATCGCGTTTGTTTGCATTGACCATTCCCGGGTTACATTCCAGGCCACATATAGAGTAACCCTTAAAAACCAATATCAATACAAACTAAATAGGTAAACCTGCACTCAATTCGTTAGTATACGATCATAAAAATAATCGATAAGTAAGATGTGAGTATCACAACCCTTACTCGAGCCCATAAACCTGCACTCAATCCGTTAAGATTTAACCACTATATCTCTTAAATTTTATATCCAAAATTCACCTTCATCCAACAGTTAGGTTGTGCATAATTTAATTTTTAAAAGAAGCTAGACAAACAGTCTTGGGAAACAGGATCAGCTCTGTTTAAAATTCATTATAGGGCTTTTCTGACTTTATATTCAAATCTCTACCGTTCATATTGAACTTCAATATGTTTATAATAATATATCAAAATTGTAGCTTGATCCAACGGTTTTATTGTGCACAATCTCATTTTGAAAAATGCTGCGCAGAATTTTCGGAAAATAAAACCTGCTTTGTTCAAAAATTTCTATATATTTCATTGCATCTCAAAATCCGATCTCCACTGTTCATAACGCAATTTGAAGGTCCTTGAGGTTTTTCAAAATTTTTAACATGATCCAACGGTTGAAACGTTAGAAAACGATTTTTTAAACTTATACCAAAGTCAGATTTTAGACCTACGAAAATTGTGTATTCTCACGCCTTTGGCTCAAGGAATCGATGTCCCTCATTCCCACAGACGGCGCCACTTGATAAAAATAAAAAGATTGGTTACCAAGAATATGGGGTACTAACCTCAAATCTGAGATCAGCGACCTAAAATAACTTCCGAACACGCCACAACGATCTGATAAGCCTCCGGAAAATACTCCTCGACCTAGTCGGTCCTGCAAAATAGCACCTTCAAGCGGGTCGGATGTCAGACCCGTGAAGGTCCTCCAATGCTTAAGTTAGATAAAGCAATTGGTAGTTCTGAGAGCCCAAATATGATAATGAGAGGTATGCACCCCCCCCCCCCCCCCCCCCCTCTTTTATAGAGACGAGAGAAGTCCTCCTCAAACCAGGATTTTCTTCTCCCAACATAATTCCATAAATACCATGACACCACGACTGACTTAGAATTAGGATTCCTTCTGTATGCTAAGTTCCCATAAATAATAGATCTTTTACCATAGTAGGTCTGGGCCTGTTACTCTTTCCATATAGTCCGCTAGGACTCCATAAACCATTCATATAAGTCCATTCAGGCCTAATATCTATAAAGCCCATAACCGGGCTCAACAGCTAGCGCCCAACACACAAAAGTATAAGAGATCGCGACCCTATATGAGATCTCATCCTCATACTCCAGGTCGCTACTCTACAAACCAGCTCGCCCACCTCTCCAACCAGGTCGCTCACTTTTCAGAAACCAGGTCGCTCACCTCCCAAGAGATGAGGTCGCTTTACCATAAATACCCTCATAAATTAAGTATAGATTTTTAGTGTCGTATCACTTCTTCTAACTACTTAATTACTTTTCTCTCGAAAGGCTTGTAACTCAATTCACAAATGGCACATAATACTTTGTTAGTCCAGGAGAGATCTCGATGTGAAACTCAGTCTTATCGCTGCAATCATTGTTGCTTGCACAACAAAAAACATAACTGTTAGAAAAAAAAAGGAATACCTGGAGCATAAAACATTAAGTGGTGCTTTGTTAATTATGTGCCAGTGCTTTTTCATTATTCTCACAGTGCTTTCAACAATTTGCTTGATTTATATTCATCTCTGAACGCATAACCTCCATATATAAATTGAACAACCAACATACGGTAATCCTCTCATCTACATGTTATTTATAAAAAATATTGTAGTTAAAAAAACACAAAATGATGAAAATCATACCGTGAAAATCTGTTGATTCTATAATCTTGTTTATCCCAGAAATCGGGAGATGAAGGAATGACGATAATGAAACTGGATTAATCCCAGTTGTAATGGATTAGAGTAAAGAAACATATATAATTACGGGGATGTCTTAATTGCAATGAATTGAGAAAGTCAATTGTATTCCTATTTAATTGCACTATACTCTAAGTAGCCTATTAATATTATCATTGATTTTATTTCAATAATGGTGTGGATTTGTTCCTAGGTTCACCAATAAGGGGCATGGTTCTCATTTGAATCTACTTGTATATGCCCGCACAACGATATATCAACAATCCATGTGATAATAATGGAGGAAAGAAACTCATAAATTGGAATGTCGATAGAATCCTTTTTAATAGTCATGACATTATTGGTAATATTTATAAACAAAATGTTATAAACATTAAACTTCTTAAACATATACAAGAAATCAGAGCAAAATAAAATAAAATTAGGGAACCAATTTCCTAGATGTTGGACATTCTTGAAAGCAGTGTAAATGTTCCGGAAAACTAGATGCTCGTTTAAGTTTCAGAATTATACTGATATTTTTGACAGTATTGGTATGCCATTTTTCATACCAGATTTTTCGGTACTGTATAATCCAACCGTGCACGCAGTTGTTCTTGTTGTCACACGAATATTGATACTTGTCGTCCACCTAGATAATAATTATTCACCGTTCACAATTCAAATTCTTGAGGACAATTTTTATTTCTTACTAAAAAAGGATGATCAAGTCAAGCACGTTGGATTTTAGTAAAATCAGCCCTAACCTCTCCTTTGAGTTTGGAATTGCTAGGACTTGCCAATTTAACGCTTCTCTATAATCAAGCGTATGACCTCCTTCTCTGTTATTTTCTGTCGGCATTATCCGTTGTTTGTCGTCGGATATAACCATGTAATGGAACCTAACCGAGAATTTCATCATGTTCTGTGATGAGTTTTGCTTTGCATGGCAACATAATCACTCATTTTACGTAGCATATCTTTGATGTAACAATCCTAATTCAATGGTTAAATATCAGCTCTCAAGAGAGATTTCTTACATGCCCTGATAATGCTTGAACGCAATTCTTGCTTCATCGATGTTCAGAGGAGGCCAACCCTCTTTGTGTTTGAATATTGCATACGAGTAGAAACCAGAAACTCCTCGCATCATTATAAACCTAAACAACATTTACTATAATTCACGACAGTCCTTTTTAGAAACAAAAATCAAAATAAAATATTTAAGTTTCCATTTATACACTAGACATACCTCTTGTCTATATTTAGGGGATAACCATTTTCACAAAGGGAGGCGTTCCATGTTATTGTGAACGAACTTCTATCTGATCTTTGGAATGTGCCATGATCCTGAAACTTGTGTTGTGGAGCCTGCACATAGACAGATTCAAAACAGAAATGTTTCAACAAATTTACATTCCGTATTTTAAATGTAATAAAATCTTGTTTCTTGAATTCTAAATAAATTCTCACGTGTCAAAAGAACTTCTGCCTTTCCCTGGCCTACTCCACACAAAATCATAATACCTGCATTCACAAGTTCGATGATGTGATTGGTATGAAATTCTGTTTACACACTAACAACAATTAGTGAAGCCAACCATGGCTTTTATTTGACACATAGACAGTTTTTTGCTTACCCTCTTTTTGTTTCTTTATTTTGATATTCTAATACATTTTTGACTCCTCCGTATGTTACCCCTGAGATCAAGCTTGTCGGCTTCGTTAATGTGAGTTTAACAATGCCATTATACATCACCACCTGAACAAGAAGAACTTTGAATTGAGTTCGAGGTTGCATTCCCTTAATCATTTTTCTGTTTTCTTGTACAAAACAATGTAAGATACATAAAAATATGAACATGTGTTTTTTGGGTCATTTTTGCAAACAGAGTAAAGGCAGTTTTATATGAAGGTAATCAAATGTAGGCTTACATGGTTATCCAATACATGCAGCTTGAGTGGAGGAGATGGGCCTTCATTGCTATGTGGATTCAACCTGCATAAGTTCTTGTTAGAATTATAATATTATCTATTCATATGCTTAGATTTCTTTCTATATTATGCAGTTGTTGACTTTATTTCTCTGGTACTGCATAAAATAGAACAAAGCGAATATATTTTTATTTATGGAGAATTTTCATTTTTTGTCCATTATATTATCGATTTTCTAAAAAACGTACGTGACATTTTCCACCATCAAAACATGTCCACTAACTAGGGAAATTTATCAAAAAGCATTAAATGATTTCCATGATTTATTTTTATTTTATTTTAAATGCCTGCTCTGAAAAGCATTAAGACCATGTGCTTAATACTCTTGAATTGTGCAGGTTTTGGACGCATTGGGAGACTAGTTTTACGCATAGCAACTTTCAGGGATGATATCGATGTGATGGCTGTTAACGATCCTTTTATTGATGCAAAATACATGGTCAGTCTACATGTTCACTTCACCTGTATGATGATTATAGAGTAGCTTAACTTGAGAAATTAGTGTCATAAGCTCATTTATATTAATTACATGCTGAAGGTGCAACGTCAGATTTACTCTAGATTATTCATTCCAAGCAGGGGGAACTTCATATTTAGTTTAAGGGGTCAGTTAAACCCTCAGACTCATTTACATTGTATGAATATAGTTAATAAATCATTTTTAGGGTTCATTTCTACATTCTTCCATCGTAGAGTTGGGTTTAAACAAACAAGTAAAAAAAAAGAAGAAAGTCGTTTCAACAATGAAAATCTTTAACGGACTCTGTTATTGTGTGTGTGTGTTTGTGGTATGGGAGTGGAATATTTGTATTGGGGTGATAAAATAAATTAATTCTCTTTTTATCACAAATTTTGGAGTTGCCATTCTGTGAGATAGTTTTCCTTGAGCACACACACTTGTTACCTAAGCTGAGATAGTTGAGTGTGTTAATTTCTTACGAGAAGTTCTTACGTTTTCAATTTGCAGGGAGTGGTATTTTATGAAGACGGTGAGCCAATAGTTGATGGTGAATCTGGAGATCTTAAGGTTTCATGAAAACTTTTTTTTTTTTGATTTCATATAGTTGAATAAAATATATTATTGTATTAATATTAGTTTTAGTTTGCTGTGTCTTAGATTTTATTGAAATTTGGTGATATAATTAATATAATCACAATATTTATTATTATTGATTTTGGTGTATTCCTGCTTTCATTTCATTTTTTTAAATTTTTTAAACTTTCTAGAAGGTAACTTTTGTAAAACCGTTCTAGTAAATGGACTTTCCAGAACGGTATTTAAAAATACTGTTCTGGAAAGTCGCACTTTTAGAATGGTATTTTCAAATACCGTTCTGGTAAGTTATACTTTCCAGAACGGATTTTTGAAAATACCGTTCTGGAAGTGGCGGATCAACATGGTATGGTACCATTCTAGAACAGAAAAATTATTTTCTAGAACGCTTTTTTTTTTACCCTTCTAGAAAGCTTGTCATTCCAGAAGGGTAAAAAAAGGCGTTCTGGAAAGTACAGACTTTCTAGAACTATGACACTACAGAAGGCACAGAAAGACGTTCTTGATATGCAGAATTACCCTTTTGGATTGGCAGTTTCTGCACTATTACATCAAGGTGAGAACCTCAGGATCTCTAGGGTGGGGAGCCTTTATTATCTCATCTTCAGCTGACACAGGTGTACGACGAGCTCTTTCACTCTCTCCAACCTCTTCATTCACTATAGGTGGCTCTTGCGTATTTTCAACATGTACATACTCTTTGCCACCGATTTGATGGGCCCCGACCTTCTTGCCTCATAATCAATGACGTTGGTCTTGCTCTGGCTTCTTCCACATCTCCTTCATCAATAACTGGTAGGACCGGAAAAAATACAATCAAAATATGAGACATGTACATACATGTCTAGTATCGAAGACAATATCAGAACAAGTGCAAGTTTTTCAAAACTATTAGCAGATCAGGTGCAAGTTATTCGAAACTATTATCAAAACATGTGGAATGTGATCGATATATTAATTTGAACATAAGCAGTATGTTTGGAGATTTTATCGAAACAAAACTAGTGAGTTCGAAATGAAAGTTTGAACGCCTGTGTTTTCAAAATCTCTGCAATAGGTTTCGGTTATTATTCCTGAACATTGCCAAGAAGTTTGAAAATATTCTCCAAATAGGTGGCTCTAGTTCGTAAAACCAGAGTCGAACATGGAAAAAATCTGAATGAAACCAAACCCAAACCTAAAGAATTGAATCAAACAAAAATGAGAAACTTATCTCCGTTGTTTGATAGCTCGCCACGTCCCATAGATTCTGTCAATATATTGGTTTGAATTTTTCCTTGGATTTTCTTTTTCATTTTTCTTCACTTTTTTTCCCTCTCTTCTTCCTTCTGCATTTGTTTTCTCTCTTCTGTGCTTTCTTTCTCGTTTTCCTTCGTTTTACTTTTTCTTTTCCTTTTTGTTTTACTTCTATTATATTATTATTATTATTATTATTATTATAGAGGTAAAATGAGATGTTTTTGAGGTTGATTTAGTACAAGTAAATGCATATGAAATTTTATTGGGGGTGTTCTTATCAAATATGGTCAACTAATAAAATTTTGGTTTGCACATAGCCGCCCATTCCACTACAATGAAAAACTCGAATAAATTGAAAGATATTCCCGATGGATAGCATCTTTCGGGAAAAGTCCGACATTCCCGATAACTTTTCCGTCGAATAGAATTGTCGACGGCTTCTGCCCTAGGTAGACGACTCCATCGGCAAGCTCTCAGGGAGTTGGCAGCAATAGGCCTGCCCAAAATGCGCGACGGACATTATCCGTTGGCAAATTAAAAAGAAATACTAAATTAAATTAAAATATGCACTGACGGAACATTTTCGTCGGCAAACCCGCGTATTTTATTATACTTTTTATTTAAATACCACCGACAAATTATTTTTCGTCAGTAAATTTTTTAATATATTTATAATAATAATTATAAATAAAGAAACAACTACCGACAGAAATGATCCATTGGTGAATCCCATAATTTATTTTATTTCAAATTTACATATTCTCGATTGGAAAAATCCGTTGGTAAAGTTAAATTTCTCATTATTTTATTTTATTTATACAATTTATTTAATAAAATTAAAAATATATTAACCGACGGACCATTTTCGTCAGTAAGCCCACGTATTTCTGGTTTTTTTATTAATTTGTTTTTTTTATTATCGTCGATGGACTATTTCCTTCGAAAAAGCCGGATATTAATTGCCAACGGGAAATTTCTCGTTGGTAAATTTAATAAAACTGTTGCGGGTAGCAGTCTGTTTCATTCTGAAGAAGAGTAAAAAAGAAAAAGTCGGGAGCGACAGAGATGAAAAAATATAAAAAAAAAGTCGTGAGCGAGAGAGAGGAAAGAGAGAAGAAGAAGATGTCGATGCCACTGCCACACGCTGGAGCACCGCCACCATCATATATTAAGGTTAATGTTTTATTTATTTATTTAGGGTTTTGATTTAATATGGTTTGTAATTCAATTTAATAATTGGGGTTTGATTAATTCCTGATTTATGGTTTTAAGTTACGATTGAGGCGTTGAATTAGGCTTTAATGGTAGGGTTTAGGATTTGAGTTTAGGAATTATATTTTGAGAAATTTAAATGGGGGTTCAATTTAGGAATTTAGGCTTGATTTATGCAATTGTGAATGATTTTAGATTTAGGGTATTATTTAATTGAATTCAGGGTTAGAATTTTTTTTTTGAATTTTCTATTTTCTTATATTTAAAATTCATGCTGATTATTGCTTTTGTTTTTGAAACTTATTTTAATTATTTAAATCAATTTTAAATTTAATAAAAATACAAATTAAATATTCTGATTTTTTTAATATTCAGTTTATTTTTGAGATTTTGAAATCTGTTTTCTTAAGTATAAAAATAATTTCCTATTTAAAACTAATTAAAAATAGAATATTAAAATCTATTGTTTATTTAAAATACCTTTTTAATTTTATTTTTTAAACAATGGATTTGATCGTATCTAACTGGATGATTAAGGTCCAATTTCGAATTTAGTCATAGTTTAAGGGTAAATTAGTTAATATTTAGGAAATTAGGGTACAATTGTATCTAACGAGAAATCTAGGTTTCAATTTTATTGAATTTAGGCATAGTTTAAGTTGTCGTATTACATTATCAAATTTATATATATTGTGATGCATGTCGAACATTTTATTTTATATTGTACATGCATGAGAAGGTCATGGTGATCGGCCGAGTTTTAAAAAAAATGTATATTGTACATACATCGGAAGTCCGTGGCCGAAAGACTATTTATGTTGGTTGATATTGTTGTTTTTAATTTTTGTATGATTAATATAGTAAGAAAAATATGTATTTTTGACTTGTTTAATTTGATTTAGTATCAAATAGAGAGTTTGATACTAAAGTTTGAATTATTCCCTTCTAGAATATGTACCTTAGACCGGTTTGGGGTTTAATATCAAATAGAGAGTTTGATACTAAATTTTGAATTGTCCCATTTCGGATAGTTTGAGAATGTGGGTGTAGTATGGTTATATCTTATACTTATGTGTTATTTTACTTTGAAATTTTGCTTTATGCATCTTTCTTTTGTTCTTGAGTACACTGAAATATATGTATACTTAGAGAATTAAGGGAGATGCTGCCGAAATTTGAAGGTAACAAAAATACATATTTGGAGATAATACATACTACTAACATTCTTTAATGGGATAGAAGCATTACCAATAATTCAAATTACTCTTCTTCATTGTAATGTTGCCGAAATTTCGTCACCCACATTCTTTTCCTCTCACTCTAGAATGATCGATAATTCTACTAGTATTATAAATAATTAACACCCTAAATTATAAGATGGATATTACTGATCGTAGTTAGATGTACAAACGGCTGGGGGATGACATATTTCTTTCGGATACATTCGTCAAAGGGGTAGAGACTTTCGTTGAATTTGCACTCACGCATGATTCTACAGAGAGGGATGGCGCTAAATTAAAATGTCCTTGAAAAAATATTAAGTGTAGGAATCATAGTTACTGCGATATAGGTGACATCAAATATCACCTATGTGATAAAAGGTTTGTTCCCAATTATCATATTTGGACTCATCGCGGGGAAATAGTAGATCTCGTGTCATCGCGTTCTAATTTTGAAGTCGGGGATCATCTTCCGTTATTCTTAAAGACTCACCAAATGTGTACATAAATGGTGCAATATGATACCAGACCTGGTTTCGAGATGAATGATGATGCAGAAGAACCACCTATTTCGGAGACGCAGAAGTTCTTCGATATGCTGGAAGTTGCAAAATAGTCTTTGAATCCAGGTTGCGAGAAATACACTCAAATCTCTTTTGTTGTCAGCCTTATGAGTTTAAAGTCAAAAAATGGCATTTCTCAGAAGTGTTATGATCAATTTATTAATTTAGTCAAAGAGATTGTGCCAAATAATAATAAAGTTGTAGATAATTTATACGAAAGTAAGAAGCTATTGAGGGGTATTGGCTTACTGGTGGAGAAGATAGATTTCTGCAAGAATAACTGTATGATCTACTGGAAGGATGATTGTGAACTTGATAGTTACAAGTTCTGTAAAGAGCCTGGTTCAAACCCGCGAAGCAGGGAAGTGAAACGACGTAAGTCCAAATTAGCTGCGTACAAGAAGATGTAATACTTTCCCTTGACTCCCCATTTGCAAAGATTATACACATCTTCGGCTACAACGAAAGATATGTGGTGGCATGCTGAACACGTTGTCGACGATGGTGTTATGTGTCACCCGTCAGATTTAGAGGTTTGGAAATATTTTGATCAAACTCATCCAGAGTTCGCCGCTGAAGCTCGAGTTGTCAGATTCGGTCTCTGCAGAGATGGATTTCAACTTTCTGGTAGTCTCGGATCGCAATATTCATCATAGCCGGTAATATTCACACCATACAACTTTCCAGGATGTGTATGAAAGAACAGTATATGTTTCTAAGTGTTCTTGTTTCAGGCCCCGAAAACCCTAAGATCAAGTTGTATGTTTTTCTACAACCTCTAATTGCAGAGTTGAAACATCTGTGCACGGATGGTGCTGACTCGTATAATGTGACCAAGAAAAAAAATTTCAAGTTGCGGGTAGCCCTTTTGTGGACATTTAGTGGTTTTTCCGCATATATTCCATGTTGTTTGGTTGGAGTACGGCCGTTCAAACGGCTTGTCCATATTACATGGAGTGATCTGATGCATTTACTATGAAGTGTAGCAGAAAATAATCTTTGTTTTATAACCACTAGAAGTTTCTAAAATGTGATCATCACTTTTGAAAAGTCAGAAAAACCTTTCAAAAATAAGGAAGGTTGATGCTCCCCCGCCAAACATTCGTTCAGGAGTAGATATATTGACTGAGATAGATAGTCTTGGACTTTTGAAGGTGACTCACCTAAAAGCAAAACGTGTTAACGGTCAAATCGCAAAGACGAGCGGTTGAAAGAAAAGAAGTATTTTCTAGGATCTTCCGTACTGGAGTACAAATTTAATTCGTTATAATTTAGATGTTATGCACTTTGAGAAGAATGTGATCGACACGGTGATGAATATCAAGGGGAAGACAAAAGATATACGTCGAAATCAAGAGATGAGTTGAACGACTATTGTTTTCATCCATCGCTTCAAGATGATGACTCGAGAAAGTATCCCAAAGATTCTTACACACTCGATAAAAAGTAAAATATTATTTTGTGTGAATGGGTTAAGACTCTAAAGTTTCCAGACGGGTACGCTTCAAACTTAGGACACTACATCAATATGAAAGGATTGAGATTGTATGGAGTCATGATTGTCATGTATTTATGCAACTATTAATTCCAATTACTTTTCGAGAACTACTCCCTAATTCAATTTGGAAAGTTATATTGGAGTTGAGTTTGCTCTGTTAGAAAATTAATTCATTGTGTTCTATTTTCATAATGTTTCTATCAAAGCTCTTTGATCCTTTTAATCACCTTTCTATATCCAGCTCAAACTCTGTCAAGTATTACTATTTGAATAGGAGATAAATTTATAATTTTAAATTTTGGGTTGGACCTAATAATAAGTTGAATAATTAGTTAAATTATTCCACTAAACAATATTTCCTTATGGAGTATTTGATTATTAACACTACTATTTATTCATTTTAGAAAATGGAATGTAATTAGAGCATTTTTTTTGAATTGGCCCATGAATTAATAATGTTCCGAATCGCAGCACTATCAATATGGGTCCTAGTTGGTTGAGCTGATTTAAACAATAATTGATAGTTGATAGCTAGTAACTCATTTTAAATTAGTGATTGGTAAATTAGTTGACTAAATTAGATAATTAAAAATTAATTTACCAATATATACATTCTTGAAAATATAAAATATTATACATAAAAAAAATATAAAAAATAAAATATTTAAAATTATAATAATTAATAAAGACTTTCAAAAATTCTTTTTTTTTAAAGAAATAAGACAAATACATGAAAAATAATAAAAAAAACAATTATAATAATAAATAAAACTTTACTTATAACTAATAAAAATATTTTCGTGAAATAAAAGGTAATATACGTGTTTGTAAATAAGATATTTTTTATAATATAAAAGGATAATAAATGACTTTTCTCAATAATGTAGTACTTTATTAGAAAAAATACTTAATTTGTAGATTTTACAGAACATGAACTTATTAGTCAGAATAAGTTATCAGGAGCTTATTCTATATTTTTACCAAATAATTTAAAAAAATTTATTGAGACGGAATAAGTTAGCACTTCAAAAAACTCCACCAAGTAAGGCCAAAATAATCCAAATTCTGATTTATTTCTCAACGTTGTTTTCAGTAATAAAATATATTAAGTGATCTCATGTTTAATTTTTGTTCGACTTTCGCTAGTTCTTGATAAGTTTTTTGGAGCTTGAACACATTTTGCTAAGCCCAATGACTTATTTATTTTTTCATATCTGAAACATTATGATGTCAATTGCTTTTAAGAGAATTATATTATGTATTGATATGTTTTGTGTTTTCATTCGCGAACCTTTATGTATGGCTGAATTATTTCCCTGTACAAGATTAATACAGTAGGTTGAGAAATTGTAAAATGTTAATATGTTCATAATACTATGGATATTATCTCAAAGTTGGCTTCTACATACTTTATCTGGGCCTTCTGTACTTGTACGTCAAAGAAAATAAAGAACTCATACTTAAAAAGATATATTGTATTCAACTTTTCTGTAATTTCATTCAATCATAATTTTTCATATTATATCAGAGAATATCGTCATTATTTATAATATCATGTAAGACAAATGTAACCCTAAAATATGTGATTAAGATTGCTACAGTACACTTAGCAAATCGTGTGGTTGCTATTGCTACAGTACATCCTAACAACTGGATGTACTGGATTAGGACTGACATCATTAGTTGACGTAGGGTAGGTTGTCCTCAAGTGAGTCCCATTGTTAGGTGTACGTGCGACCTCTGGCCGACTGCTCGTACTCCCTGAGAGGTCGTCATCCTTGCGACCTAATGCTGACATTATATGACCAGCCGACCGGAACGTATCAGGTCGTTCTCTATTCAGGTCGCCAACCTTGCAACCTGGTGCTACACTCATCTTTAGATCGCCAAGCATTATATGACCAGGATCAGGTCGCTCTCTATTATCCCCCTTAAATTCGAGTGCGGCGAGAGGAAGAACAGAGAGCTTATTGCGGAGTCGAACAAAGAATTGATGAGACAACGGTTTGATAAAGACATCGGCAGTTTGATCATTAGAAGGGACGAACCGAACGTGCAACAATTTCTTCGCAATGAGGTCGCGAACAAAGTGAAGATCTAATTTAAAGTATTCCGTACGGGCATGAAGAATAGGATTGGAGGCAACAAAAATAGTACTTTGATTGTCGACCCAGATTGTAAGAACAGCAGGAAGAGCGACCTGAAGCTCATGTAGTAAGGATCGGATCCAAACTAATTCAGTAGTAGCATGAGCGAGGCTGCGATATTCAGCCTCAGTGCTGGACCTCGAAACAAAGGTCTGCTTCTTAGAACACCAAGAGACAATATTGCATTCGAGAAGAATACAAAAACCAGTGGTGAATTTCAGTCATTCAGGTTGCCAACCCAGTCAGAGTCTGAAAAACTTGTCAGAGTAAAAAAAGAGGTTTTACTGTAGGTTATGCCATAAGAAATGGTACCGGCAAGATATCGCAGAATTCTCTTGACAGCTCGACAATGCTGCTGAGAGGACAGTGCATATATTGACACACTTTGTTGACGCTGTAAGAAATATCAGGTCGAGTGATTGTGATATACTGAAGAGCTCCAATAATACTTCTGTAAAAAGTTGGATCAACAGTGGGCTCCCTTTGAGACTTAGAGAGGATAGGGGAGACAACCATCGGTATAGGGGTGGCTTTAACTCCAGTCATACCTGCTTTTTCAAGAAGAGTCAAAATGTACTTGCCTTGATTCGGATGTAGACCCTGAGCGGTGTGGGAAACCTCAATGCCAAGGAAATGATGCAGTTCACCTATATTCTTTAATGAAAAGGTGGAATAAAGGTGAGTAATAAGCTTCGAAGTTCTAATTTTGTCACTGCCTGTGACGAGGATGTCGTCAACATACACTAAAACCCATATGCATCTCGAGGAAGTGTTGGAGTAGAAGAGAGAGATATCAGCCCGAGAATCAGAGAAACCAAAACAAATAAGGACAACTCGTAATTTTCCAAACTAAGCGCGGGGAGCCTGCTTAAGCCCATAAATCGCTTTGGACAACCTGCCCACCTGAAGATTGGGACCGACTTGTTCAAAACCAGGTGGATAAGCCATGAAGATTTTCCTGTACAGCTTGCCATTCAGAAAGGCATTATTGACATCCAATTGTTTGACCGACCAATTACAGTTGACAACGATGGAGAGCACAACTTGAATAGTGGTAGCTTTAACAACAGGGCTGAAAGTATCAGAAAAATCAAATCTGGGCACCTGGCTGTATCCTTTGGCGACCAATCTGGCTTTATTACGAGCAACAGAACCATCAGCATGAGTCTTTAACTTGAATACCCACTTGCAACCAATCAATGACTTGCCCAGAGGTAGCTCAGGGAGAGACCATGTCTAGTTCTTAAGGAGAGCCGCATACTCTTCACACATAGCCGCTTTTCCACTTGGGATGTGTTAAAGCTTCAACATAGGAGGAGAGCTCCCAGAAATCGAGGAGCTCTATGCTGAGTACCTTGGGCTTGTAAATTCCTGCTTTAGCTCTTGTTATCATGTGATGTTTACCTTCAAAAGGATTAGCACTAGGCACAAAAGAAAAAGGAGAACTATGTAGAGAGCTCATTATTGGTAATTCAACAGTAAGAGGAATAGTAGAGGGACTGGAGTGATTGGAGGATAGTAGGATTGGCTGATGGGGAGGACTGGGAGGCGGACCAAGTATGGAGGGCTGAATATGAGACTGTGTTGAGGTCGCATGTGGGTGTGTTGAGGTCGCTGACAGATGTGGTGACGTCGCATGAGCTAGCAATGGGACTCACATGACCTACCTTACGTCAGCTAATGATGTCAGCCTTAATCCAGTACATCCAGCTGCCAGGATGTACTTTAGCAATAGCAACCACACGGTTTGCTAAGTGTACTGTAGCAATCTTAGCCACATATTTTAGGGTTACATTTGTCTTACATGATAGTATAAATAGTGGCGACATTCTCTCATGTAATATGAAAAATCATGATTGAATGAAATTGCAGAAAAATTGAATACAAAATATCTCTTCAAGTATGAGTTCTTTATTTTCTTTCATGGTATCAGAGCAGGTTTTTGCCTGACTCTGAGCACCTCACCTGCCATCTTGTTCTCTCCTTTCCTTATATCTCATGAAGGGTAACACGCCTCCATCTCTTGAGGTTCAAGCGAGCTCTCACTCAGTAATCCAAAATACTTCTCTATCTTCTCAAAACTCAAACTCAGCAATTCAGTTGCAAAATCAGCTCATCTCAATCAAACTAAATGACTCAAATTATTTGCTTTGGAAAACACAAGTTTACACAGCCGTCAGACGATACGGGCTTGAAGGCTACCTCACTAGAGAAATCAGACCCCCATCTCAGCTCGCCGAAGGATCAGTAAACACAAAACTCCTGCTCTGGGTTCGGCAAGAGAAGTTGTTAGCATCCTGCCTTCTCTCCTCTCTTTTTGAAAATCTACTTACCATGATGGTTGGTCTTGCATATTCAAGAGAAATATGGCAAACTCTGTAGGCTAATTTCTCCAGTCAAACTGCAGCTAGGAAGATGCAGTACAAGATGCAGCCCTCCTTTATCAAGAAAGGAACCATGATCATCAGAGAATATGTAAACAAGGTCAAAACTTGATGCGACATACTAGCTTCAGCTGGTCAACCCATTTCTAAAGAAGACCAAGCAATGCATTTCTCACCGAACTTGGAGGAGATTTTGACCTGGTGGTGGTAGTAGCTACAGCTCAGAGTGACTCACTCACCCTTAGGAACATTCTACCCATGTTGCTAAGTTATGAGACCAGACTAGAGGCTGGAAATACATCAAACCTCATCAACACAGAAGGATCAATCCCCACTATAAACGTTGCCAATCAGTTTTCTGGTCAGAAAAGAGACTCATTGGCTGGTGCAGGAGCAAACAGAGGAGGAAGAGGTGGCAGAGGAAGGAACAACAGCAACAGAGGACGAGGTGGAAGAGGTTTCAGACTAGGAAACAGGCCGCCCTTTCAAATCTCTGGTTACTCTAACCACTCTGTCGACAAATGCTATTACCGATTTGATGCTGCCTACACTGCACAGTCCAATACACAGAATAGCTTCAACACCTCAGCGAGCTCCTACACTTCTTATCCCGTGACTCTGTCCATTGATCCCTCTTCCCTATCACTGATGTCTGATTCAGGCAGTGATGCGAGTTGGTATGCAGATTCTTGAGCCTCTAATCATGTCACCAATAACCTCTCTCTGATACCATGAAAGAAAATAAAAAACCCATACTTGAAGAGATATTTTGAATTCAATTTTTCTGCAATTTCATTCAATCATGATTTTTCATATTACATCAGAGAATGTTGCCACTATTTATAGTATCATGTAAGATAAATATAACCCTAAAATATGTGGCTAATTAAGATTGCTACAATACACTTAGCAAACCGTGTGGTTGCTATTGTTACAGTACATCCTGGCAGTTGGATGTATTGGATTATAACTGACATCATTAGCTGACGTAGGGTAAGTTTTCCTCAAGTGAGTCCCATTGCTAGCTGTACGTGCGACATCTGGACGACCGCTCGTACTCTCTGAGAGGTCGCCACCCTTACGACCTGATGCTGATATATATGACCAACCGATCGGAACGTATCAGATCGCTCTCTGGCGACCTGGTGCTGCACTCATCTTTAGATTGCCAAACATTATATAACCAGGATCAGGTCGCTCTCTCTATTAGGACGCAGACTTCGAAAGAGTTGATATGGGATGTAGTTTTTGGTCTTCATTGTTTGAAAATCAAAATTGAGATTGACTGTGGCTCAATTAGATCCTTAATTTATTTACCGAGATTCCTTAGGCAATATTAGCGTTAAAAAAATTGGTGCTAAAATTAGCTAGGGATTAAGTATCTTTTTGATAATTTGCCATGAATTTGAAATCTTTAGATAATTTTAGCATAAAAAGATATTATAATAATATGAGAATACACTTTTCAATAACAATAACATATAATTCTATTACAATTTATAATTTGATATAATATATAATAGATATAAAATGCAGATTTCTTTAATAACAACAATTTTCATAAATTTGTTTATCAATTTTATTTATTATCTTCTCAATATATTATTATTTTTTTTGTAAATTTGTTGACACTTGGGTAATTTCTTGATATCTAAATACATAAACATGAAGCGCGCAAACACAAAGTACAAGTACATGAATAACATTATAGATTTATTATTAAAAACCCCAAAGAATCATTTTCCCTCTTGGTAAAATAGCACCTTCCTCGTTCACTGTCCATAGGCAAAGATCTTGTCTGGTACATGGTGACGGATACCACTTGGAATCAAAAGCATGCATAAACATTTTGAGGTCACCCAATTGAAGGTTACAACGGAACAAAGTCGCAAAGGGTTTATCGCAGAAAGAGAAACCCCATGTTTGATCGGGTGTCAATGTGTGAGTCCCCAGATTGTCGTCACTAGACCAGCAACTCACCACCAATGGTACAGCACCATGGTCCTTGGGAACTTTATTAACGAATACAACGTGAAATTTGGTAAAAAAACAACTCTCCCCTCCGCGAAAAAGAATCGCGCAGAGGATAAATGATAGCCCGAGGTGAATAACATTAGTGGTGATCATGTTTATTAATTGCTTTTCAGTTTCACAGAATTATGTATGTTTATGATATGTCGAAACCTTATTTATATAGTTGAATTATATATATTTTTGTACGAGATTATAGCACGTTGGGAAATCTTGTAATAATGTGTTGGATATATATATTCTTATGTATAGTAACGGCTATTCCAAAATTGGGAAGAAATTGCTATAATATACTCAAATACAAATACATAATATTCTCCATAAAGAAATTAAAAGAGTGAGTTATGATAATTAATTAAAGGTCATTTTATGAATCTGAACTCTAAGATTTGTAAAATATATCATAACATTACGGCATTTGCGTCGAATTTTTGTCTTTTCTTACCTTTATTTTTCCTTTTTTTTTTATAATGACAAAATAAATTATTGGCTTCTCTTCATTAAAAAGGGTAAAGACCTCTTTAGGCTGATTAATTTTTTCCTTTTTATATTTATTCCAAAAAAAAGAAAAAGAAAAAGAAAAACCGTTGGGCCCTATTGTGTGAATGTTAAGAGAAAATGATAGAAATTCTAAATTTACCTTTAGTTAATTCTTTTTCCATTCTTACGATTTTTAATCTATTTCTCACGTGATGAGTTTAATTTTATATCAATAATACGATACCTAGGTTAGAACTAATATTACATTATTTTTGGAATATTACCCCAAAAATAGGCGCTATTTTTGGGATATTGCCTCATACTCCCAAAAAAAGGTATTTATGTTCATCCTCTTTCACAAGAATTTATCAATTCTCAAGCCCACCAAGTTAACCAGAACCAATCTTCTCAATATCTCCCCCACTTGTAGATTATCAATCTCCACCACCCAAAGCCCTAAATTCATAGAGGGTGAGGATTACCAAATCAATATCTTATATAAAAGTTCTTCATATCCTTGTATGTTTTATGTACTTGAGGAGAATTAACAATTTCTAATGTTTGGGCTCCATCAATTCCTCATATTCATAAAATATCGTCCGACTACAGTAAATAAGAGAAAAAAAAACTTCACGGATAAACGTGAATTACAAAGAGAAGCTTCTTTTGAATTTTTGGAAACCCCAATTTGCTGCAAAATTTGATTCACTTCATATATATTCTTCTTGAATTTATTAGTGTAACCCCACAAATTTTTTTTACACATACTCACAATTTGTCACCGCTACAACTCGACGATGCACGAAGTGATGGATATTAATTTGAGCGCTTCGGCTGAGTAAAAGCAAAGAAAATAAACAACTCAGAGGTACAATTTATTTTGTTATGTACTTGTTTTTATTGGGATATCTTGATCAAAATTGTTAGAAAAAATATTTGATTGCTTTTGAGATATATTAGGCATCTGAATTTCCAAAAATAATATTTTTATTTATTAGGTTTGAGCGAGAAGTCTGTGGATGGAGACAAGGTTTTTTTAGGCAAAATTATAACATTGGTTGAAAAAATTTGTCATATAAAATTCAGACTAAAAAAGAAAATAAAAAATTACAATAAAATAGAACTCATTGGGTTTGGTGTATCTGTGATTGCACAATTATAGTACAAGAAGCCATTCTATAATACATGTTCTTAAATTAATTGATATATAATTAACCAAATTTAAATCATGTTTTGACTTTAGAAAATAAAACTCACATTGGAATTCACTATTTAAATAATTTTAAATGATAAATTGGGGTCTTTTTATTTGTACATGGACATCAGGACGTGTTAATCAATAAAAATAAATTAATCAAACACACAAGAATAAAATTTGTTTGTATGAACGTGATAATCAACAAAAGATAAAACTAATCAAAAACACGATGAACAAATGTGGAATAGTAAATCGTGGATATATGGAAGAATGAAAAAAACCGAATCCATAAATTACAAATAAATCTAAAGATCATAGTACGCACTGAAAACTTCCGAACATGAGTTTAATTCTACTTTTTTTTTTCCGTGATCTTTGATCTCTAGCTTTTTCCTTTCTCTCTCTTCAAGAATAGAGTAGAACTTTTTTTTTTTTTTTTTTTTGGAATTATTGCTTGTTTTTATTACATCAATCAATACTGATTGATAATACACAAAACAAAAGTGAATTTGCGGAGGGTATATTTATGCTGATTGCTTCTTATTCTATGTGAAGATGTAGATGATGAGTTTTTTTTTTTAATTTATTGTCTATTTACTAAACATCCATATATAATTAATTCATGATTAATAGAATAGAGTGATTCACAGAGATTTTATTTACATTTTATTTTTGGTTAGAGAGATATTTAAGGATAATACACTGAAGGTTAAAATCACGTTTATTTGGAGTTTTTAGATGATGGTTACGTATTTACGAGGTTTTTTAAC
>BMAC01000053.1:1762827-1815922 GCA_014905375.1 Phtheirospermum japonicum
GAAGTGCAAGTGATTGTTCATTTTTTTTTTTTTTTACATCTATACTACGCCTTTTTTGGATGTTCCTTTTGCAATTCCTTTTTCATGATACTAGTTTATTTCTTTTTTTTTTTTCTAATTTTTGTTTTATGTTTAGTCTTACATTTACTTTCTCTCTAGTAAACGACACTTTGTTTAATGTATTAACATCTCTTATTTTTATTTTTCAAGAATGGGAGTTTTACTTGAGAATATCATTTTTCGGCAATAAGACTAAAAGGAACAACGACAAGGTGACCCTAGAGGAAATTGAATAGTTATTAAATAGGAACAATTGAATAAGATTAAAGAAATATTGGAATTATTGCTTGTTTTTATTACATCAATCAATACTGATTGATAATACACAAAACAAAGTGAATTGCGGAGGGTATATTTATGCTGATTGCTTCTTATTCTATGTGAAGATGTAGATGATGAGTTTTTTTTTTTAATTATTGTCTATTTACTAAACATCCATATATAATTAATTCATGATTAATAGAATAGAGTGATTCACAGAGATTTTATTTACATTTTATTTTTGGTTAGAGAGATATTTAAGGATAATACACTGAAGGTTAAAATCACGTTTATTTGGAGTTTTTAGATGATGGTTACGTATTTACGAGGTTTTTTAACTAGGGTAATAAATAGGGAATAGTTCACACAAAATTGGGCATATACGGATTTTTCCCGAATGTTAATCAACTCAAAATTGAGGTTAGAAGTCTACTTCATCAATGATAAATAGGGATACAATTTATAAAATATAAATACAAGTAAGGGAAAAGATATTATCTATAAGGAAAAGATCAATACAATCAATTAGAATATTTTGTGGAATATATTTGATCTTATTGGACAATTAAACATTGGTTGTAAAAAATAACTGATTCCTCTTTAATTGTAGGCAAAAACTTAAATGTGACGGCCACATGGATTTTCTATTGTATGACGGAGTCAAAACCCGCCCCAAACCCAAACCCAACCCACCAAACTGGATCCCATATAAAAGAAAAAAAATGCAGAAAACTCACATCCTATTTCCCCGACCCTTTCTCTGCCCTATCAAAACTCCCTCATCGCCGCTGGAAATCCTGGCCATAGAACGGAAAATCCCGGCCAAATGTCGCTCAAAGCTACGCAAAGCCCCAACCTTTCTCCTCTTCACTCGTTTTCCTTCTTCAATTTCTCGTTTTATTTTCTAAAAAAAAAATTAGGGTTCACGTTCGATTTCCAGAAAAACATTGTCGCCGGATTCGCCTCGCCGGAGAATATCAGTGTATTTCGAAAAAAATCCTCGTCGTTGTGCCGCGATTCGACTCATCTCACCGGTGAACTGTAGGATTCCGTTCGTAGTTTTAATTTACAATCCCTAAATTGAGCTTCTGCCTTCATCATTCTGTGGCCAACTCTCTTCCACGGCTCCGCCAGTCCACCATCACTACTCCAATTATCGACAAACATTTTTGTAAGGCTCAAACCTTTTTTATTTCACCTTTCTTTCATTTTTCTTGTAATTTATATTTCTCTGCTTGATTTTGGGAAAGTAACTTATGTGTTTTGGTTTTTTTTTTTGGGATAATTCCCATCTAATACATAAAGATAAACTTAAATTCCCTAATAATACAACTAACTTATTTTCTTCCTATTTAAGTTTTGCGTATCCCATTAAATCACAAATTATACCTTAAATATCTGTTATACCCTTGGACAAAAAAAAATAATAAATAAAAAAATTTATATCATAATACCTTTATGAATCACCACAATATTTATCATATTCATCTTCTTCGGCCACCAATGCCTTGGAGAGAGAGAAACAGAACAAACAACAGAGACAAGGCGATCAAACCTATCCTCTTCCTCGTCTTTTGCCTATTCGTCGGAGTCAACACACACATCCGTGTCAAGGGTGGCGACCAAACCTCCCAGATCTACGTTATCACTCCATCTCAAAGGGTTTATCGAGAATTGTTGATCTGGGCCTGAGTTTCAGTTCGAGGGGTTATGGGTCTTGGATCTTTATGTTTGCGGGTCAAGTTCTTTTTATCCAGCGAGCACGGATTCAGGCGGTAGATCTTGGACTTCACAGTAGTGGCGGCCGATTTGATATCGTTGTCATCATCGGAGTCCGACGAGGATGAATCAGAGCCGTGGAATTTCTCCGTGATCTTCTCGACCAAAGTTTCGGCGACCAATTCATGCTTTTCGTGCTCAACGATTTGATCGGCCATCGTTTTCTGATTTTTTTTTTTGATTACGGGTGTTGTCTGATCGAGATGGTGATGGGTAAGTTAGTCGAAGGTGGCCATGGTAGGGACTTGGTGTTGCCAAAAAGATGGGATTACTGAGTTGACTTAGGCCAACCGTTTCTGGGTTTGACCTGTGGATAGGGCATGGGTTCGATCCAAGATCGTTTGGGTCCGTGTTTTTGAATGGACTTTAGTTATGTATTTTTTTGTTGATGGAAAATGGATAGTATGGAATTTATTATGGGATTTTATGAATGTAGTATAGAATTTTATGAATGTAATATGAAATTGAAATTCAAAAATGTAGTTTGAAATTTTATGAATGTAGTATGGAATTCATAGTATGAACTGGAATTTTATGAATTCGGATTCCACAACGTAGTATGAAATTTTATGAATGTAATATGAAATTCGATAGTATGAATTGGAACTTTATGAATGTAGTATGGATTTCGAATTCCACGACGTAGTATGAAGTTTTTTTATGAATGTAGTATGGAATTAATTATGAGTATTATTTGAGTTAAATTTGGGGGAAAATAAAAATTTAAAAATAAAATAGGTTAGTAAGGATAAATTTGTACTTTTATGTATATGAAATTTTTTATGAATGTAGTATGGAATTAATTATGAGTATTATTTGAGTTAAATTTGGGGGAAAATAAAAATTAAAAAATAAAATAGGTTAGTAAGGATAAATTTGTACTTTTATGTATTAGTTTAATTAAATGAGAAGTTGAATGAGTAAATGGGAATCAATACTTTTCGATGGATTTTTTGGGAATAACTATTTTCCTATTGGAGTAAACGGGAATTGTCCCTTTTTTTTTTGGTGGAGAAATCTAGCTCATAGGATAGTGTTCATAAATCCCTACTTCTGTAGGCAATCTTTCATAGTTGTAGCTTTTTGAGGGATAATTTCCGAATATATGTTTCAAAAAATTGGTCAACCAAAATTGTAGACTTTATTCTGCTTTTACTTCACAATAGGGAGGAGGTGTTCAAGGTTGGATGGAACCCAAAGAACGAGACTATCTTAGCTTCTTGTTTTCTCGATAGAAGACTGATGACCTGGGATCTTAGCAGGTAATTTTGTTTCTTAGTAGCTATTAATGGCAATTTTTATATACTATCACGTGAATATTTTTGGCATTTCATATTTTATAGCTTTTGTGCTTTTTTGTAGGTTGTCTTGTTATAGACAACTCTTGTGTTGCATCATATTTCGTAAGAATCATGTTGGGCTCATGTTTATTGGATAAATATAAAAACTACATGAGATTTAGCCTAATAACTAAATAACCCAGTTATCTTTCATCATTATTAATCTATTCTATAAAAATCGCACCTTCAAGTCGAGAGTGGGGTATTTACTATTTACTCTAAGGAGTGTTTGTAACACCTTAAGGAGATATTTGCAATTTTGAAGATAATTGGGGTATTTTGTATTATGTTTTATTGCACGGAACTTTTGGATTGCAAGCTATATAATAAAGTTCTTTGGGCCATGGAGAAATGTAGTTAGATATCTATTCCATTCAACCACCCACACTCCATCTCCTATAGGAAGCTATTTTCCAGCTTAATTAATGCTCAATTTCTTCAAAATATTTGCAGTTTGTTGTATAATGTTGTAATGTATGTGTGTTATGGGTCGAGATTATTCGTTCGACTATCTTAAGGTTGAATCTGTTGTGGGTAATTTTTTAATAGAAATGTGATGCCAATTTGCAGAGATATGTGCACTACAAGAGGACTTATTTTGCTTTGATCGCGCAACTTAAGAATGGTGTGATTAGAAGAATAAAGAATTAGGGACCAAAAAGAGTAAAGGAGAACTTGAGGTGGTTTTGGAAATCTCGGTATTCTAAAGAGCGCTTGAGTTAACTCGAGGATTTAAAACAGAAGATGAAGAAGCTTAAACATTCCAATTGCATAGTGGTTGTTTATGTAGTCGTCGGTATAGTCGGTGTAGCGGTCGGATTACGTCAATATTTGTTTTTCACTTAATCTTTTTCTTGAAACACCGCCAGGAGATTTTTATAATGTTTATATAAATCATAATTTCTTGCATTGTTTAAGTGTTTATTATATTCAGAATTCTTTGTGTTCACTTGAATCAGTCCACAAATGCTTGTGTTTTGAAACTCATAATTCTTTATTTTTTATTTGTACTGGAAATTCGGTTGTTCGAATATTTATATTTTATTTCTGCAGAAATATTCTCATTTTTTCACTAAAAACTGTCACCTTTACAATAAAAAGTGTCACTTTTGCATATTATAAGATTTATTTATTGTGAACTCTATATAAAGAAATATCGGAACTTTCGTACTGAAATGTGTCACTTTTTACTTAATATTATCACTTTTATAGAGAAAAGTATCACTTTTTTTGCTAATGTGTCTTGGAAGCTAATGGTAGTAGATTGTAAATAGAGAAGTGTTGCAGGTGCTATTTTGAGAACAATTATCTGATTTAGATCTCTAAAACAACTATTCGTTAATTATTGTTTATTGTCGTTGTTTGTTTCTTATCCAAGAATTGTCACTTTTCGTAGAACAATGTCGCTCTTTTGCTTACTTGTCTTGGATGTTAGTGAATTTTTTTTGTAGGTGCTATTGAGAATTAGTTAAGTTATTAGATTTATGCTTTATTTTAGTCAAGTTATAATACTGTCACTTCTTAAGATATTACTGTTACTTTATAAATAAAAAGTGTCACTTTCTAATAGTTGATAGTAATCGTTTTTTGTTTTTTTTTTTTCATGTAAAAAACTATCACATTTGCACCAAAATATGTCACTTTTGTCCAAAAAAGTGTCACTTTTGATTTTTTGCAGAAAAAGAGTTGCTACACAAATTATAGTAGTCAAGTTATAATACTGTCACTTCTTAAGATATTACTGTCACTTTATAAATAAAAAGTATCACTTTCTAATAGTTGATAGTAATCGTTATTTATTTATTTTTTTTCCTGTAAAAAAATATCACATTTGCACCAAAATATGTCACTTTTATTCAAAAAAGTGTCACTTTTGATTTTTTGTAGAAAAGAGTTGCTACACAAATTATAATAGTCAAGTTATAATGCTGTCACTTCTTAAGATATTACTGTCACTTTATAAATAAAAAGTGTCACTTTCTAATAGTTGATAGTAATCGTTATTTTTTGTGTTTTTTTTTTTCCTGTAAAAAACTGTCACATTTGCACCAAAATATGTCACTTTTGTCCAAAAAAGTGTCCACTTTTGATCTTTTGCAGAAAAAGAGTTGCTACACAAATTATAGTAGTCAAGTTATAATACTGTCACTTCTTAAGATATTACTATCACTTTATAAATAAAAAGTGTCACTTTCTAATAGTTGATAGTAATCGTTATTTTTTATTTTTTTTTCCTGTAAAAAACTGTCACATTTGCACCAAAATATGTCACTTTTGTCCAAAAAAGTGTCACTTTTAATTTTTTTGTAGAAAAAGAGTTGCTACACAAATTATAATAGTAGTCAAGTTATAATACTGTCACTTCTTAAGATATTACTGTCACTTTATAAATAAAAAGTGTCACTTTCTAATAGTTGATAGTAATCGTTATAACAAAAACTTATTTCGTTTCACAAATAACAGAGAAATATATATGATTTGAAAATGGACAAAAACTTAAAAATTTTATTTCATTACGAACCATATTCAATCACCACCAGTTCGTTTGTTAAGATTCCCCAATTTAGCAAAATAAGGCCAAACAAAATACCAAATAATGTTGTCTCATCTACACAAGCTCTGTTATAAGTCCACTGTACGAACTTAATTAACTTACAATTAAGTATATCATTCTTAGAATCCTCTCCTCAACATTAGAAACAAGTGAAAAAAAACAAAACTTATTTATGGCTACTAAAAATATGGAAATAGGCTTTATCCTAATCGTCGCATTTATTCTATGCAAAGGAGCAATTGGTCAATCAAGGTGTAGTAGCACGCTTTTGAGCCTCTCTTCGTGCATGAATTACGTGATGGGTAACACGTCCACCCCATCCTCGTCGTGCTGCTCGTCACTTGCTAACACTGTCCAGTCGCAACCTCAGTGCCTATGTCCATTGCTTAGTGGAGGCAGTTCGACGTTCGGTATTTCTATTAATCAAACTCTTGCAATGGCTCAAATGTTTTTTGCAACACCATAAAGAGAGCAAGTTTCACAAATACGCATTAAAAACATTTAATTTCTTCCCACCAAACATCGACTGCACCACATTAGTTTCCACCATCAACTACTCTGCTTCACAAGTCAATCCACACCATATTAGTACCCTTCGAAAAATAACATATTTCCTCGACAAGAGAAAACTATTGCAGGCTACAGACCCCAAAAAGATGAATTAATCGGCATAAAGCTTTGCCCCAGGTATATAACAACAAATTCAAACCCAAAATGATCAGAATAATGAAATTGTAACCTTGGAACCCTTTTCCGATGGTGGTCCCAGAAACATCCACCAAATACCCTTCCTTGTCGCAATATACTGCATAATACAACCAAGCCAAACTCACAAACAAAATATGAGAAAACTAAGCAGGCCATTCGATCAACATCTAGTCTGCAGAAATTCAGTAAATCACAATTCACAACATAAACTAATCAGACCATTAAATCATTTCAAAAAACACTTAAGATGCATTCCAATTACCTTTACATCACTCCACAAAAGAACATTTAAGGAAAAAAAAAAAATCCAAAACTCTAGTTACTAGAAAATGACTTAGTTCCCAAATAAAATTCGAATAAGGGAAATAGATAAAGAGAGAGATGGAGAGAAGAGCACCAAAGTCGTGGCAGAGCTGCGATGGAGGTGTGTTAGGACTTGATTGAGGCATGCTGTTAAATTTGCAACAATTGGAGGAGAGACGACAGTAAATCGCAGAGGAGGTGTTGTGTGGTAGCCAGCGGAGGCAATGCTCTCAATTGCAGAGGAGGCACGATGGTAAAATCCCTGGTGTTCGGTGGAGAGGTGGAACTTATTGTGATTTTAGGGTTGATGTTTTTGGTGTTGAGAAGGATGAAGAAGAGAGTGGGGTTGTTACAACTCTTTTTTCTTCAACTTCTATATAAGATCCGATCTGTTGGGGTAAATTCAATTCTGGGCGGGTTTGGGCTCCGTCACATGGACAAGGATCCATGTGGCCGTCACACAGGAGACTTACTCTTAATTGTAAATAAGATTTTAAAAAATTGGCGATGCCCATTTCCACATATTTCTAAAAATTTTTGGAAATGGCGTGGATGCAAACAGTTGAGTTCACTGTGGGAAGAGAAAAATGCAGTTGTGATGATGATGTCGTTTTTAGGACATCATGGACCGACCACAATCTTGGGAGGAGATATATAAGTTGTTCAAGATGTGAGAGTTCTGATTTGAAACCCTAATGTTTGAATTTCTTTTCAATTTCAGAAATTATGGTTAATAATGATTTGGGGGTTTGTATCAGATGTTAACACGGGGTCGATTGAATGTAGTTAATTACAAAATTGTTGAGATTTTGTGGGACTGCGGTCTGGGGCTTTTTAGGCTTTAGGAATCTGGGGTTTTTTTTTGGGCAAGACTTCGTGCAAGTGTTTGATTTGAAACCCTATTTCTTGAATTTCTATTCAATTTCTGAGAGATTAGGGCTAACAATGATTTGGGGGTTTTCGGGGATTTGGGAATTTTATAGGAAATTCAATGATTTAATGGGTTTGTTTGCATTAATTTGATTCGATTAAATGGAATGTAAGAACCTGGAGGCTGCGAGTTTTTCAAATAGCTTGAGGGCCCACTGTGCTCAAGAGCTAGTCAAATTATTCCTGGACTTTTAAGACGAGCAAATAAATTTGCAACTGAAGTTCAAGTGTTCAAGGCTGTTAAGAGACTTGAATTAGATGTGAAAAAGCATGAAACAAACCTGAAAGCACTTGCAGCTGAAATTTTTAAGCTTGAAGAATATGTGTAGAAGAAGCAAAATTGGGAACGTTGGTTGTGCACGACACTTTTGATTTCTTGGTTTATTATCTGGGCCAAGAACAATTGACCCAGTAGTTAGTGTATGCAGTTTATTGCTGTTGGGAATCAATCTGGGGTGTGTTGTGTTATGTATATGTTGTTTACTTTTGCTTTTATAGGTTTTGAATTTTTGTTCACCAATTTTAAAATGTCCGCATTTCAGAGAAGACCATAATTAACATATACATCGGTTGTTGTGAAAGAGACTGATGCATATAGTATGAAGTCAAAAGTACAAGCATCAATTCAAGAGAACAAACCGATGTTATAGTTTTCCAACAACAGAGTAAAAATTATTATATGCATAGGTTGTAAGAAAACAACCAATGTATCGGTTTTGAAATTTTGTTCAGCAAATTTCGTAATCTCGCATTACAGAGATGCGCCAAAATTTAATTAATATATCTATCGGTTCTAAATCAACAACCGATACTCATATCCAAAGTATACGCATCAGTTCTAGAGAACAAACCGATGCTATAATTTTCCAACAAAAAGTAAAAATTTTAATTTAACATATGCATTGGTTCTAAATCAACAACCGATGATCATATTTAATTATAGGCATCGATTGTGTTGACTAACCGATGCCTATGTATTTTAATGAAAATTTAGATTTTTTTTATTGTTATAGGCATCTGTTGTATCTAAAGAACCGATGCACATAAGTTTTTATGGACTATTATAGGCATCGGTTATTTGGTAAAATCGATGCATATAATTTTATTTATTACAAAAAAAAATCACGCGACCGTAAGCATCAGTTTTTGCTTAACAACCGATGCCTATAACTTTTTTTAATTTTAAAAAACACCCCGCGCGACATTAGGCATTGGTTGTTTACTACAACCGATGCCTATATCCTCGTTCCAATGGCATTTTTTATAGTAGTGTAGTACTAAAGGTTATTGATTTAGCTTCCATTGTACTTCTAAATATATTAGTTTGCTTCTATATCCCCATATTATTGATGCTCGACCAAACATAAAATAAACCAATAGTTGACATTTCAGAATTGTCAGTGATCCAATTAACATTACCCTATCCCTCAAGTACATTTGCAAAACCTTTGTAGCATAAGGAGAAGTTTAAAGTTCCTATAAGATACTTAAGTATATTTCTAAAGCACTCCAATGATCCTTACTAGGATTATGTGTGTGTCTACTAAGTCTCCCTACTACATAAGAAACATCTAGTCTTGTTCTATTTGTGAAATATAGTAATGATCCTATTATTCGAGAATAGTTTAATTGAGATACAGGTTCTCCCAAATTTTAGTGTAAATGTACATTTAAATCATAAGGAGTAGATGTAAATTTACAATCATAATAATTGAATTTTGTCAAGAATTTCTCAATAGAATCATTTTGGTTTAAGAATAAGCTTTCTTCTATCATTTTAACTTTCATACCCAATATCATGTGTGCTTCTTCTAAATCCTTCATCTCAAGTTATCAGACAAATAAGTTTCACATTTTCAATTAAACTCAAACTTGAACTGAAAACTAATATGTCATCCACATATAAAAATAATATCACATATTCACCATTTTCTTCTTACAGTATATGCACTTATCATGTTCATTTGATTTAAACCCAAAACTATGTAGAACAACATTAGTTTTTTCATGCCACTGTTTTTGGTGTTTGTTTTAAACCATATAAGGCTTTGACTAATTTACATACTCTATGCTCATGTCCTTTCACATTAAAACATTGAGATTGTTGAATATAAATATCTTCAACTAAATCCACATTTAAGAATGCGGTCTTGACATCCATTTAATGTATCATTAACATATGAATAGAAGCTAAAGTCAATAAGACTCTAATATTTGAAATCCTACCAACTGGAGAATAATTATGAAAATAATAATATATATTTCTTCTTGTTAATTAAATCCTTTAGCCACTAGTCTTGATTTATATTTATCTATTGTACCACCAGCTTTAAGTTTCTTCTTAAATATCTATTTGCACCCTATTGATTTATTACATGTGGGTAAATCAGGAAAAAAAAAAACCAAGTATTGTTCTGAATTATAGAATTATATTCATCTTTGATAGCTTCTTTCCAGAAATGCGCATCTATAGAAGATATTGCTTCATCATAAGTTTATGGATCTTCTTCAACTAAGAATGTAATAAATCATCCCCAAAACTCTTTATAACCTTGATTCTTTTACTTTTCCTTAATTCCACTAATGTTCCTTCTTTAATTTCTAAATTTGCATGAGTAGAAGATTCATTTCTAAATGATTCAAGTCTAGACTTGCTAGGCTCACGAGGAATTCTAGCTTTTAAAGAAAAAATATTCTCAAAATATGTAGCATCTCTAGCTTCAATAATTGTATTATTAGAAATTTCACTAACCTCAAAATTAACAACTAAAAATATATTTGCACTATTTGATAGCTTCTTTCCAGAAAGGTGCATCTATAGAAGATATTGCTTTATCATAAGTTTGTGGATCTTTTTCAAATAAAAATGTAATAAATCATCCCCAAAACACTTTCTAAACTTGGTTCTTTTACTTTTCCTTAACTCTACTAATGTTTCTTCTTTATTTTCTAAATTTGCATGAGTAGAAGATTCACTTCTAAATGATTCAAGACTAGACTTACTATGATCATGAGCTTTAAAATAAATTTTATCCTCAAAATATGTAGCACCTCTAGCTTCAATAATTGTATTATTAGAAATTCCACTAACTTCAGCATCAACAACTAAAAATATATTTGCACTAACCAAGGTAAATAGCATCTATAGTTTTAGATCCTATTTTCTTTCTCTTAAACTCGGTTATTACTAATTTTACTAAACACCCCACACTTTAAGAAAAATCACCCTTGGAGTCCTCTTTTTTCGTAACGCATAAGAATTTTTATCATAATCTTTAACAATTACTCGATTTAGTACAAAACAAGAAGATAAAATTTCTTCCCCCCACAAACTCTCAGGTTCTCCAGAATTTAAAAACATTGCATTAACCATATCCATCAAAGTCCTATTTTCCTTTCAACTACACCATTTGAGTGAGGTGAATAAGAAGGTGTAGACTCATGTATTATACTATTATCTTCACAAAATCTTATTAGTTCTCCTAAAGAATACTCACCCTCTCTATCAGACCTAATTATTTTAATCTTTTTCTCTATTTGGTGCTCTACTTCATTCTTATAAATTTTAAATTTTCCAAAACTATCATATTTAGAGTTAATGAGATAAACATAACAATATTTAGAAAAACCATTGATGAATGTCACAAAATATTTATTCCCTCCTCTGGTTGGAGTTCTATTTGAATCAAAAACATCACTAAGAATTAGCTCCAAATATCTGAATTTCTATAAATTAATTTTTATGATTTTTTAGTTTGTTTGAATTGAGCATAAATTTCACACTTTTGATTAACTTTTATTTCATATTTTGGGATCAAATTTAGGCCCATTAGCCTTTTTATATTTCTATTACTAATGTGTCCTAATCTTTCGTACCATGAATCATTAGTTTGAATATTAAAAATAAAATTAGAACTTTCATTGCTATCACTAATAATATCCAATTTAAATAACCCATTACTCACAAATCCTTTTCCAACAAAACCATTATTCCTAGTAATAACAACCTTATTTGATTCCATAACTAGCTTGTAGCCACATTGTACTAAACAAGAACCACTAACTAAATCTCTTATAAGATCAGGCACATGCCGCACTCCTTCAAGTGTCAATATTTTTCCAAAAGTCATCTTGAGATCAACACTTCCAATCCCATGAATTTTTTAGCAGTATTGTTCCTTAGCATCACACTTCCTCTACTTGTGTTCTGATAGGGTTTAAAGTTTGATTTATGAAATCACATATGTATATTAGCTCCCGAGTCTAATCACCAATCATTATTATGATATGTAAAGTTTACTAAAGGGAAATTCTTTTTTAACATTAGGCCAAAATGCAGAATTAGTCCATTAATTTTGTGCGGTTGGGAATTTTAGTCCACCAAATACACGGGTGATGATTTTAGTCCACTAATTTAAAAGAAGTCACACATTTAGTCCATTTCTGACCTGAAATTTGAATTTTGTCCGGAAATAAGATTTTGACCCAATTTTTGGGGATTTTGACCGGCCAACATGCCACATATGTGCTGACTTAATTTTTATTTTAATTATAAAAATTAATAATGCCAAGTGGATATTTAATTAGGAGGGAAATAATAAAATAAAAACAAAAAAAAAACGAAAGTAAGAACCCCAAATTTTAAAGTATATATGGTAATTAGAATTCAAGACTATTTTATAATATACTTCCTTAAGTAATGATGAGTTTTTCTATCTCGTTTACAGAATTGGTGGTGAAGATGGGGAAGATGTGTGGTTCATCGGTGAGTCTGAGATGCCAATTACCCACCGAATATTTGGACGCCTTGGTGTCGATAACCTCCGACGAGGATCTCGCGAATCAAATTAAGGAATACAATTATGCGGCGGCGGCAGCGGCGGAGGCTTCGGCTTTCAAAATTAGGGCTTTCCTTTACGCTCCCAAAACCTTAAAAAAGGTGCGTCCGCCTCCATCCATCGCCTCCTTCAGCAGTAGCGATGCCTCGCTTCCAAAACTGCCTTTCTATTCCTGCGGCGGTGGCGGCATGCTGCCTAGATGCCCGACCTTGAACAGGCGGTGATGAAAGTGGGCCCACTCTTGCAACCCTTCTCCTCGCCGAAACGCTGCCGCAGTGGCTCCACCCGCCGCCACCGCTCGATACCTACCAGATCCCGCCGCCGCCGGTGGTGGTGCCGTCTCCGGCGACGCTGACGACACCCAATCAGGACCCGTTTCAGAGTATGATCAATTTCAACAACTGTGGTAGGTTTATGAGTAAGAGGAAGAGAGGGTTTTGTGAGGGTTCAGTTAATTCGTCGTCCATCGAGTTTAATTTCTGGCAGGAATTAGGTTTAGGATTAGGGAAATGAAGGGGTTCTTACTTCTTTGTTTGTTTTTTTTATTTCCCTCATAATTAAATATCCACTTGGCATTATTAATTTTTATAATTAAAATGAAAATTAAGTCAGCACATATGTGGCATGTTGGCCGGTCAAAATCCCCAAAAATTGGGTCAAAATCTAATTTTCGGCCAAAATTCGAATTTCAGGTCAGAAATGGACTAAATGTGCAACTTCTTTTAAATTAGTGGACTAAAATAGCCACCCGTGTATTTGGTGGACTAAAATTCCCAACTGCACAAAGTTAATGGACTAATTCTATATTTTGGCCTTAACATTATGAATGCGTCTCCTTCAACTAACATGTTCACGTGACCTTGTTGATTCTTTGAATTATTGTTGAAATTAGGAATGTACTTCTGAGTCTTCATGTAGTAAAATTCCTTGGCCAAATGATTGTTCCTTCAACATTCAAAGCATGCTTTCCTTCTTTTTACATGCCTTTGATATCTCTAGGTTTAGTATTTTTAAATTAAGCATAATAATAATAATAATAATAATAATAATAATAATAATAATAATAATAATTTATTATTATTATTATTATTATTATTATTATTATTATTATTATTATTATTATTATTATTATTATTATTATTATTATTATATCTCCAACCTTTCTTGTTATATTTAAAATTATTTCTCTTATTTTTAAACTTATTATTATTCTTTTTATCTTCAACAAGGAAAACTTTTACTTTCATATCTTCTCTTTTAAGATTTATTATATGTTGTTCTTCTATCCTCAAAAAATTAAAGACTTGAGTCAAAGTCAAACCCTCTTGTGATGTCTTAAACCTTTAGAAAAATTAGATCATAAAGGTGGTAATTTATCAATCAAACATGAAACTTTATATTGTTCGCTAAACTTTGATCCACTATTTTCAAGAGGTTTTAACAAATTTTGAAATTTATGAATTTTTTTTAACAGATTTCTCATCAACCATCACATAATTTGAAAAATTTAGATGAAGTCTCTCTATTCCCGCATCATCAATTCCATATTCAGCCTCTAAAGTGTTCCAAAATTCTTTAGCACTAGTGATAGATTGATACACATCATAAAGTCAATCTGAAAAAGCACAAAGAATACAATTAAGACAATGGTAATCCATTTGTTCAGTGGTATGCCAATAACTTGATTCTATGTTTTCATCTATGACAGAACTAGAACGGTTAACCAATATTTCATTTCATTTTTCCATCTTCTAAAATTTAGCCCATTAAACTCCTCGGGTTTAACATTATTAGCTTCTTCTTGTGATGTCATTACACAATTTTCTTCAATTATTGTATTTAGAAATTTTATTTTAGGCAAACAAAAGAACAAGAAACAAAATCTGTAGGAATATAAAATTCACAATGTCAAATAAAGCATACATCATATATTTAAACAAATAGAGTTTGATTTTCATTTTAATTGAAGTTTAATGATTAGCAAACTCTATCAAATAACAAAATAATTAAATGAAAACGATAACTTAAAAAGGGATTTTCAAATCAAACTTTCATGTGTGTACGCATAATAAAACTCAACATTAAAATAAAACACTACTAATAATTTAGCAAATAAATGTCATTTACAAATTCAACAATCAGAATAGTTTTTATAAATAATCAATATATATTTGCTATGGTGAAGTAAATTGTTCACGGTCTAAGATTGTTGTAAAAATTTATTAGTTATAACTTCAAATTGCTTGCAAATATATATTAAATAAAATAAAGTATAAATATCACTTGAAATAAAAATAAAATAAAATAAAATATATAAAATAGAATCAAAAGTCGTCCTGTAGGAGTAAACATAGATTCTACATCTTGAAACCWAGCAAATTTTGGGGCCGCTTTATGATAATGAAACCAACCATCAAAAAACATTAACGCCACAAAAATCAATGCACCGATTGCATGACGTCTTTGAAAGAAAAGTAGCGAGTTCATGGTGAGCTTATATAATCAAAAACAACCATCAAAAAACATCAAAAAACATTAATGCTACAAAAATCAATGCACCGATTGCATGACGTCTTTGAAAGAAAAGTAGCGAGCTCATGGTGAGCTTATATAATAAAAAACGAGCTATTATAAGCTTTATATAAGTAAAGGCGAACTGAGAATAATGTACTTTATAATTTCAGTAATTTTTTTCATAAATTACATCAATGGATTACACATCTATTTATATCAACATAACAAACTAAGGTTGCCCTAGATCCTGTGGTCAGAAATGCTACAATACATCTGACAACGGCTAGCTATGATCGTGTGGCCAATAATGCAACAGTATCAATTTGACAGCTGTAGCAGATAGGACTGTACCGATCTGGGGCTGACATCAGTCGACGTGGCATAGGCTCCATGCAAACCTCTCATGCCGAGACTTGTTAGGTCGGCACTCACTCAACCTGAACCCATCAGGTCGGCACTCATGCGACCTGAATCTATCAGGTCGTTGTGACTTATACTGTCATTTAAAAGTTGTCCTAAGATCGTGATGGCCTCCCTCCGTGCAGGTTTTAATGGCACACCATTACCCCAAGATAAAACTCAAGAATATCACAGCTGATGTCTTCTATTGTGAGCACGTTCACAAGAAAACTAAAGAACAAGACCTTATCACGTTGTTCAGAATATCATAAAAGAATGCAATAATTTGTTATTGTGTGTTTATTTTGCTTGTATGATTGTATGCTTGTGTGTGTTATTAATTAGACCCCTAAGTACTCTTATTTATAGTGTTAGAATATCATTTGAAAATCAATAGTAAAATATAAAATAATGCCCATTTCGTGGGTGTTATAAAATTAAATTGTAGGTTACAAAATTAAAAATGTAAATTATCGTTGTAAGTTTTAAAACTCAAAAGTCATAAAGAATTCACCCCTCCCTCTCTCTCTCTCATGGTAAGTGTTTATGAATTCGGGAGATTGTTTGTATTCATAATTATAATTATGTGATAATGGAATTAAACTAAGTTTTATGAGATGCTTTGCGGGTTAAAATTGTTGAATCCATGAGGGTGAATCAAAACTTGAAATTCACCAAGAAGAAGCAATCTCATTCCCTATGATGATATTGGGAAATCTTTATGGCCTGAATTTGATAATCTTATTGTTATTTGTTGGTATAATGCATCTTTTCTGGTTTATGTGTTTATTATGTTTTGCTACTAAGTTTACTGGTTCTTATTTTGCTATCTGTTTTAAAGAATACCCATATCTCAGTATAAGAATAATGTTGTTAATATGACATTTTAGAGCTGATTCTCCAATTTATGTGCTCTAGGGCCATTTTAGCTTTGAATTTTTTCATTACGTGTTGCATATTGTTTTTTACCCTTCCATCATCATCACAAACACAATTAGTTCCTCTTTACAATACTGTTGAAGAAAAAAAAATCAAAAACCAAATATCACTTTGATGGCTACTCTTCAACTCCCTGGACGTGTTCCCACCATTAAGAGGATTGTAGGCAGCTAAAAAAAATTCTTTTCATAGGTTTTCGAAAGTTTCTCCCTCTAATTTGTTCTTATGTTTTTCGATTAGATATGTGAATATATTTGTGTACTGTGTAAAGAAATAGATGCAAACATGGTATTGAACAAAACAAGTTGAAATAAGCTTTTCTATTTCATTGATTAAAGCTACGCGGCTTTTTGTGCATATATATACAATACATTTGGTTAATCTAGAAACTCGGTTTTCTAAGCTAAGGGTCTAGCTACACCACAATGAGCCGGTTTGCATAGGATTCCTTCTTAACATTACAGTTGTCAAGTTTTGTCCCCATGCGCACGTCCACCAACGTTCCTTTCTTTTGTTTGTCTTCATCAGCTATTTTGTTCTCTTGTGATGAATCATCTGCCAGGATGTCAATGCTTGATGACTTGCCATTGCTAATATTCCCCCTCAATTCTATGTAGGGTTTAGCTACAATGGTGAGCTTTTTTCTAAGCCTACAGTATAATTGCCCGATCAATGGCTTTGTCATAATATCTGCAACTTGATCATGAGCTAGTACATGTTGTAGTCTGACAATACCACTCTTCACCTTCTCCTTGATGAGATGTAAGTCAAGCTCAAATTTCTTGATCCTATCATTGTTTATAGGATTATTTGATAATGTTATTGCCCCTAAGTTATCCATCCAGACAATGCCAGGTTTAAGTGCATAAATCTATAGCTCTTGCAGCAATGATCTCATCCATATCATTTCACAAAATGTGATTGCAAGGCTCCTATATTCAGCTTCTATTGAGGATCTTGAAACTGTAGCTTTATTTTTGGCTTCCATGAAATAAGATTACTTCCTAAGAACACACAATTTCCTGAAGTTGATCTTCTGTCATCAACATTTGAAGCCCAATCTGAGTCTGCATAAGCTGTTATATTAAGATCCTTGCAAGAAGTGATCTTCAAACCAAAATTCATTGTTCCAACAAGATATCTCATAATCCTTTTGATTGCTCTCCAATGAGTGGTTAAAGGATTTTCCATGGAATGACTCACCTTGTTCACAGCATAGTTAATGTTTGGACTTGTCAAAGTGACATACTGCAAAGCTCCAACAATCTGTCTATAAAGCCTAGGATTCTCAATGGGTTGTCCTGAAAAATTTGATAGAGTTGGATGAGAGATCATGGGAGAGGCAACTCCTTTTTCCCCCATTCATTCATGCTCTATCGAGAACCTCTTAAATGTATTGCTTCTAGCTTAAAATGATCCCTGCATGATCTGTAGTTACTTCAATTCCCAAGAAGTAATGCAAGATGCCAAGATCTTTAAGGGAAAAGTGCTTATGAAGTGTGTGAACTAGGTCTTTCATTTCAGCAGCCATGACATCTCTCCACATAGGAATAGTAATAGCCTCCTCAGGTGTCTTAGGCTCATAATCATCATTTCTCATCTCTGTAGCATATGTTTTTGGCTTATGGATGCCATAGTTTGATCTGGTTTGCATGTGGTGTGTACCTACATTGCCCTGCACAGTAGGATTAGCTGGAACAGATATATGCATATGCTCAATAGGTAAATCTATAGTGATTTGACCAATAGAGATGGTGTTTGTAGATGATGAGGTGTGTGATGTAGGGGTGACAGAGTTGGCATTTTCGGAGGACATTTGTGTTGGAGAGTTCAAGGGATGATCATTGGATGCAAGTGAAATAGAAGATGGTAAAGATTGAGCTGAGTCAAATTTTGTCAGAGAATTGAGGCTTGTATCATGTAACTAGATTAGAGGTGTTTGGCTATTTTTTTGTGTCTTGATATCATCTGAAAACGAACTCCTAAGCTTAAAAGGAAACACATCTTCTTGGAACAAGACATGCATTGTTATTATTATCTTGTTTGTGGGCAAAAGAATCGTATATCCCTTATGATTAGGACTGTATCATATAAAGGTGGAAGGCAGGATTTTGGGATGAATTTTATGGAAGGAGTAAGGCTTAAGGAGTGGAAAACATAAACAACCAAAGTTTCTAAGAGCCATATAGTCTGGTTTCCCTGTGCTAATGATCTCAATATATGACTTAAATTTGAGAATTTTGCTAGGGTTTCTGTTAATTAAGTAAACAGCTGAACTAAATGCCTCACTCTAATGTTTGTCTGGAACATTTGACTGTGGCATGAGAGATATAGCCACTTGAACTATATGCCCATGTTTTCTCTCTGCAATCCCATTTTGTTCAGGTGTGTATGGGCAGGATATCCTATGAGTGATCCTAGATTGATCTAGAATTTGCCTAAGTCCTATAAATTCACCTCCTCCATCAGATTGGAGACACTTGATTTTAGTTTTCAACAAGGGCTTTGAAGTGCAAGAAAGAAGGTTTAGTATCAGATTTGGCCTTAACCAAGTAGAACCAAGTGAAACTTGAGACATGATCTATGAAGCTTACATAGAATCTGTAACCATCATGAGATAGAGTTGGGGCAGGGCCCCATAGATCACTATGGATGACATCATGTGACTGAGACTCGGTGAATGGTAACTTGTGCATTTCTGAGGTTAAACAATCAGAACACGGAGAATTATTTTTATTATAAAGAAAAGGTCAATTACAATGTGTCAGAGCCCTTTTTACAATCTCTTAAGAGGGATGACCAAGTCTGAAATGCCACAAACTTATGTCTAGGTTATTAATGAGCTGAGTTGAATTGACACTTCATTGAAACCAAGAAAAACTTGAAGATTGTTCTTGATGAGGCTGGAGTGGAGTGAGTTTGAAGCTGTACAGGCCATTACTGAGGGTCCCTTGCTTTTGTTACTTGGTCCTTCGCAAGACACAAAGAAGGGTGAAATTCAAAAAATACACTGTTGTCTTTTGCAAACCGAGACACACTAAGTAGGTTTCTAGTGATATGTGGGACATGTAGGAGGTTATTTAGAACAAATGTATGGTCATTAGAAATCACTAAAGAATTAGTATGATGAGCTATAGACACACCTGCACCATTGGCTGTTTGAATTGTTTCATTTCCTTGATAATCAGTGGACATATTCAGATTAGCCAAGTCATATGTCAAATAATTGGTTTCACCAGAATCTGGATACCAATAGTGCTCATGACCTGCTTCAGATTCTGCAGAACCAAGGCTAACAAGATTTTCCATTGGATGTTGTTCCCTATTTGATCTCTCTGATTCATGTCTCCACTATTACCTTGACAGCTTGAATCAAACCTATAATAGCATTTATCGGTTGTGTGGTTATTATAGCCACAAATTTGACATCTTGCTCGGTTAGAACCAAATCTACCTTCTCTTCCTCTGAAATTACTTCCTCTTCCTGAATAACTTCTTCCTGCTCTTTTTCCTGAAAACTGATCTATGTTGCCTTGATGCTGATAAAGGCCTCTACCTCTTCATCTTCTTGCTCCAAAACCAGATCCTTGAGTGGTAATATTAGCACTAAATTGTCTGCTATCACTGATATTATCCATCCCTTCCAGCCTATTCTCAAAACTGAGTAGAACAACATAAGCTTCTGCCATTGTAATTTTTTCAGCCCTTGTGGTAAGGGAAATAATCAATGGATTATATTCAGGGCCTAATCCATTCAAAAGATACATTATCTGATCACTCTTACTAATCTTTTCACCAACTTATCCAAGCATATTACAAACATTCTTGATTTTTCCAAAACACTCTCTCATTTGCAAAGCTCCTTTCTCAGTGGACTACAATTGCAGCTTTTTTTGCATGATTTTTGCCCTATTGTGACTAGCAAAGCTGGTTTTTAAATAGTCCCAAATTCCTTAGGCATTATTAAGGCCCATAGTAGTAACAAGGATGCTTTCAGTCAAAGAAGATAGCATCTAAGAGACAATAAGTTGATCTTGTTTTATCTATTTAATAAATTGTGGATTAATCATACCTTCTTCATTAAACCTTTTTGGAGCAGGCTACTCACCGTTGATGAATCCCGCTAATCCATATCTATGGATGGCTGCCATCACTTGTTGTTCCCGAAGTAAAAGGTTGTTTTCATTAAGTTTAATACTCACAAGCTGACTTTGTTGTTGGATGGTTTCAAGGTTCTGAAAAGCCGCAAGTGGTCCCTCTGCCATTCCTGCACCAGTTGTCGCCATTATTCAATAAAAAAACAAGGGTTTGATAGAGATGGATTAGAGATTAGCTCTGATACCATGTAAAGAAATAGATGCAAACATGGTATTAAACAAAACAAGCTCAAAGTTGCATGATTTTTGTGTGCTTACTGAGATTTTCTATTTCATTGATTAAAGTTGCGCAGCTCCTTGTGCATATATATACAATATAATGGATTAATCTAGAAGCTAGGTTTTCTAAGCTAAGGGTCTAGATACACCACAATGACCCGGTTTGCAAAGTTGAGCTTGTTTGATACGTCTCATATAATTTATACGTGTTAAAATTAGTTAAGATCGATATTGATCTGGACTTTTCTTTAGCCTTCCGGATGAGGCGAGAGCTATAATGGTGAAGATGACTTCCCTCCATTGCTTGTATGAAAGCCCAAGGCCATACCGAGTCTGCTTATATGACTTTGCTGCTTCTGATGGTGATAAAAAATTATGGGATTTTCTTTTTCTTTCTTTTATTTTTTATTATAGAAAACATTAGCTGACAATAATTTATTATAAGATACTGGCACTGAGAATATGATTAACACCACAGTAATAATTTTATTGGTACTGATAATATAATTATTATTATTGATGATAAGATTACCGGTGCTGATAATAATATTACGGATGCTAATGATATTATTATTACCACCGGTGATCAGATTACTAGTATTAGTAATAAGTTTACTAATATCGGTAATCTATAACTAGTTGTCGTAATTTCGGATTATTGGTTGTGTTCATCTTATCACAACCGATAATAATCTAATTATTATATGCCATAAATCTTAGTATTATTGATTGTGATAATCCATTACTCGGATACTATACTTGTGTTAATATTAGATTACTTATTCTGGTAATCATATTACTTAGATAATGTGATTACTAGTTTTGGTATCTAATTAATGTAACAATTATCTTTTCGTATTTTAGATTAATAATTGTGGTAATATTATGGCAAATGGTAATAATATTATTACTATATGAAATAGACTTTATATTTTAGATTACATTACTGCGGTCATTTTGGTAATTATTACCAACTTTGTGTAAATATTAGATTACCGTTTGTAGTACTAGTGGTCGTGTTAATCTTATCGCAACTAGAAATAATCTCATTACTGTATGCGATAACCGTATTATCAATAATTTCTAGATTATTGGTTGTGATCATCTCTAATTTTCCATTGAAAAAATTATATATATATATATTGAAATTCTGACTAACGACTCAATAAGGAAAATGAACTCCAATTGACATGAAACATTGCAGGTAGACTCAATGTGATAACAGAATTAAATGGTATAATTTTCAGGTTATAACAAACATCAGAGATGTCCGAAATCAATGTCAGATGTTTCTATTTTTTTTTGTGTGTGAAAAACTATAAAAATCAAAACTTTTGTGTCTATTATCACTATGAAGAGAGTGTAAAACGATGTTGAGATATTTGATTCTCAACATGTCGATCAACATGTACTCGTTGTTCGTTTTGTTGAATACTGTGTAGAAACTATTATATCTGAATTTCAACAAGACCAGGAGCAACATGTTTTTGCTAGTGTTGCTGGGCAGAGTAAAGAATGTGATGCGCTGATGTCAAACTCTATACATGACCAGAACATTATGCATGTTGGAGTCATCGCCCTGAATTCAGAAAATCGCAAGCTAATATTTGACCTTCAACATGACCACGTTGATGAGCATGTGGTTACTGGTTCCCAGATTAGAAAAACTGAGGAGTTGAAGGCAGATGAACGTTCACATGAAACTGACTCTCCATTGTGAAAATGGCGAGCCCATAATATATATATATATATATATATATATATATATATATATATATATACCTCTCATAGGTGCGAGATGAATGTTCCATTGTTCAGTGTTAGAAAACGAGTACCTCGCTACTCTAAAATCTTGAAAGGATTAGGCTCGATCAAAAGAAAATGACTCAAGTATGTTAGAAAGATCCCTTTGAATGGGCCCAAGCTTTTGTCAAATTATATTAAATGTGCATTTCATGACGACATGGTGGTAATCATGTATTCTTTGAGGACAATTCTGAAACCGCATTAGCTTGATAATTAAGTGAATTTCCTTACCAAGTATTACTTTTATATTTTTCTCTTACTTTCATGTGCATTTACTTTATTTTCGGAGATTAAACTTGGGGAGGTGTAATTGTTTTCGTTTACTGTGTATCTTGCATAACATCAGTGTGTTTTGCCTTCATGTAGGTTGCATCTTTAGGTTTCGTTTTAATTCATTAAAATTAGTAGGCACGTTTATAGTTTTAACATGTTTTCGGTTTATTTAAAAAAAACCAACAAAGAAATAAAAAAAATTGGTCAGTTTTAATAAATTACTTAAGTTGCGCTCGTTAATTGATTGACATTTCATCACATATTGATTTGACGCCTTTGACCTTGTTTTTTGTGAGTTTTTGGGCTTATGAGCATATGTTGTATATCATACTCGTTTCTTTGGTTTTATGTCGTCATACACCGTCATTTTTCTAGAACTTGCAATGTTCTACACGTCACTCCCATGAAACCAACCATTTCATTTCGGCCCTTCTATGTAGCCTACCCTTAGTCATAGCCACTAGTAAGCCCATTTTTTGCTTTTTCTTTATATATGAACCACATTATACGCCATAATACCCTTGCCATAATACCCTTTGTTGACTAATCCATCTTTGAACCGAACTGAAAAATTATATGAACTCTTGATAGTCATTTTTTTTTAAAATTTATTTTAATGATAGATTGATTCCGTTGGAAATATGAGATATTCAATATTTATATCTCTTAGTTGATTAGGAAAACATTGTCGTACATGTGCATTATGATCGTGCCGATATTTTGGGTTTGTTTTATCGTCCACTCTTGTTTCGGGACATGCACAAGCGATGTGTGGTTCATTTTAGATCGTGAGTTTCTATACTTTATTGATCTTATAAATCAGTTACAAATCTCCTGTGAATAGCCTAAAACGGCAAAATTAAAAAAAACTTTAATTTTACATCGGTTTTTAATTGACTGATGTAAACTGACTAACATATTGCAACCGATGTAGTACAGTCCATACTTACATCGGGTATTTTGTAATTTACATCGGTTATTAGTGACACCGATGTAGTACTCTATAGTCTTACATCAGTTCTACAACGGATGTAAATATTGTGACATTTTACATCGTCTTCATCTATATCGGTTTAAAAACAGATGTTAATGTTCTGAAATAACCGATGTAAAGTCCGTTTTCTGTAGTAGTGTTAAAATTGATATCCTTTGCGCGTATTGTTCGAGTTGACGAAGGATTCAAATGGAAGTATGATGAATTCGATCCATTTATTTGTCCGTATTGTTTGAGGGGCATGACCTAAAAGGTGCCGTTACTATTTAAAAAAAAAAGAAAAAGAAATACACAAAAGAAAAAAAAAAAGAAAGAAAGAAGAAAAACGTTCAGTTCCAATGTAGGTTGCATCTTTAGATTTACTCCATGGTAGAAAACTGCCCTTCAAACGCCATCACTGAGCTCGGATCATGGCAGCCCCTCAGCCCACACTGCCACCTACTCGCCTACTCCATGTATATTCTCGATTCGGGGTTCTCATTATATAACCAATGATCTCGCTAATTTATAATGAAAATGGGGCAAAAAAAAAAAAGAAAAAAAGAAAATCATGATGTAATTTGATTCCAATCCACATGTAATTGTAACGCAAGAACATCCAGTAGGTCATGATGGAGTTTTTTCATAATCACAACATGCTTATTTCATGATATGTAAAGGCATAAACATCAAGCGCGCGCGCACACATACAAGTACATGAATAACATTATGGATTTATTAAAAACCCCAAAGAATCATTTTCCCTCTTGGTAAAATAGCACCTTCCTTAGTTACTGTCCATAGGCAATGATCTGACCTAGTACATGGATTCATAAACCACTTGGAATCGTAAGCATGGATAAACATTTTCAGGTCACCCCATTGAAGGTCACAACGGAACAAAGTCGCATAGGGTTTATCGCAGAAAGAAAAGCCCCATGTTTGATCGCGTGTCAATGTGTGACTTCCGAGATTGTCGTGTTTAGACCAGCACCGAACCAACAATGGCTTAAGAGAGTCCTTGGGAAGTTTATTAACGAATTCAACGTGAGTTTTGCTAACTATAAAACAGCTCTCCCCTCCGCGAAAAAGAATCGAGCAGTGGAGAAAAGATAGGTAAATAATAGTGGTTTTGATAGACGTGATCATGTTTATTGCTTTTCAGAGAATTGTGCATATGATGTATTGTTATGTCTGCTTTATATATATATATAGTTTACGTTGGAAAATATTGTAATAATGTTTTGACAATATTCTTATGCATGGTTAGCCAAACAGTGTTCTACATTCCAAGATATGGTCAAATTGCTGACCATGATACATAATACTCTCCGTAAAGAAATTAAATAGTGTTATCTGATATTCACCTCTGGAAATCTGGGTGCTTGATTTCGGAGTCCTGTTACAGTAATTTTGAAGGCTCACATAAGAGCAAGTTGAAAAAAACGGAAAAAAGAGTTCAATTTTCCAGCTAATCTGTCTACGTTGACCAACGCTACAATATATATGTGAAAAAGGTTTTATTTTATTTTTGTTTAGGGTTTCTTTGCCATTTTCGTTATCGTCAAATTAGATGGTGTACATTATTTATTTTATGTGATAGTATATATATTTTTTGTTTGTTATTATATAACAAACAAAACACAAAAATAAAAGATTAAGAGAGACTTGTTTGATGAATCAGTTTTGAAATTTGATTGGATTTGCTTGCTAAATCCGTTTTCAAACCATAGGATATTGAAGACTCGATTCTATATAATTTGTGAGAACTAATCTAATTTATTGTTACTATGTGTTTCTTATAATCATTTATCTTCTATTTTCGAGTTTTAATTATTATTTGATGAAAAAAGGACCTTTGTATAGTTGTTGAAATAATCTATTGCCAATTAGAACATTAACTCCGTAATTGTTGAGTTTTTATAATTGTTCTGGCGAATAACGTAATTGATACAAAGATAGTTTTAAATTCACGTTATATCGATATATGATCTAGTCTAAATAATTATACACTTGTGTTTGTTGACTAGATTTAGTAGTTCTTCTTTATTTAACGATTTAAATAGATTAAATCTTACGATCATAATTATATGATTGTTTATTAACTAGGTAAATAATTAGAGACCGCATCCTAATTTTGGAAAAAAGATAAAGATGAATAGGCTGTGAAGTACCAATAACCAAAACCATTTTAATTGAGCTATGAATATAGCATCTTTGCATCGATAATTGAATTACTGACCATATATGAGGTAACTGTTATAAAATAATAATAATAAAAAAAAGAAATGCTATTAAATTGTAATATAATTTTTAGAAATGATAAAAAACAAGTACAGTTGGAAAATAAATAAAATTAAATGATAACAACTTTTTTGAACCAAACCATATTGGTCAATAAGTCGAGTCGAGAAAAATCTCTTTTCGCAAAATAAATACGCCCCATATTGTGATGACGGAATTGACATAATGTTCCTAAAGATATAATGTCATAACGTCTTTGAAGTTGTAGCACACGAAACTTCAAAGTTACAACGAACTTCAAAAGTGTGAAAACCGAAACACGAAGTTTTCAACAAATGCTTGAGGTTTTAGTGCAGAAAAAATAAAGAATGAAGTTGATTCAATGTGTTTTCTGTCTAACTTGTAAATCTTTTTATACACTGCACAGGGTTTGAGGATTTTGAAGGGGTTGAGCAGCTGCAATTAGTGGTTTTAACTCCCCGTTACAACCACTGCCTCAATCATCACAATTTTGAGATATTTCAAATGCTGCTGATGAAGTTGGAAAGTTACAACCTTGTTGGACTGAAAGGTAAGGGGCGAACCCATCTTCATTTGACCAAATAAAAGATTTGAGCATTTTAATGGGTTGAGCTCATTCTCCTTGGGAGAATCCAAAAGCAAAAGTGAAAACCAATCTCATATAACACACGAAAGGCCCATGTCCCATGACCCAAGGACCAAAGAGTCTAAAGTTCTAATTCAATTGACAAGATCCAAAACCAAGGTCAAGGACAAGACTTAGGCCTAAGCCTACAGTTACAACCAACTAGTGCATGGGCTTAATCACATTATACTTAATACAACTTCATATTTACTTATAAAGTGTATAAATTCTCTTACATTTTCAATGTGGATCTTATACACTCACTCTTTCAAATGGTTAACTTACACAACTTATTTTCCAATCACCTAAAACTAATTTTGAAATAATAAATATACTACGATTATCTACTCAATACGTAGAATAATATTATAATATTTAATTCTATTTCAATTAAATATTTAGCCATCAAGATTAGCCATAACAAAATTAATTTTCCAACAAACCCCCACACGAGTGGATATTAATGCATATATATAATCTTGTACTTAGCTATCATAATACGTTATTGCATCAAGATAGATAGTTTGTGCCTTTGTACCTTCCATAATAACTATCATAGAATATATTGGTGGCATAGTGGACTCGATGTGTTAGACAATCCCTCCGTAGTGTATATCAAGACAATGATAATTACACGATAAAATCTTAACACCTTTCTATTCTAAAGTTGTGTCCATTTTGGCCATGAATATCATTTTAGATTCATAAGTGTTTAGATTTTGAAGCGGCTATCACTTCACACTTATATAGGTTTTTCCCCATCAAAAGTATCCTGATATACTCACTACTACAGAAACAGCTTTCTAAGGCTGTTAATTAAAGGCGGTTTTCAGAAAACCGCCTTAAAATTACTTTTAACGGCTGTTATGGCAAAAACCGTCGTTAAAATGGTCTTTTTACGGCGGTTTTCAGAAAACCGACGTTAAAATTGGATAGATTTTAACGGCGGTTTTCTAAGAACCGCCGTAAAGTGATGTAAATCTACGGCAGTTTTAAAAAACCGCCTTAAATCTATGTAAATCTACGGCGGTTTTAAAAAAAAAAAATAAAAAAATCTACGGCGGTTTTCAAAAACTGCCTTAAAATCTTAGGTATTCTACGACGGTTTCTTAGGAACCGCCTTAGATTGTTAAAATCTTAGGTATTTTTTTGTGTATACATAAAAAATTGTTATTTCTTTCTCTCACTCGCTTTCTCAGATTTTTCATTTTCCCCTTTTTCTTTCTTCTCCATCGTTTCCCTTTTTTCTTTCTTCTCTAGCCTCTTGTTCTTTTTGTTACTGCCCATGCAGGAAAAAAAAAGAATAACTTTGCATCCAAAGATCTATAATCCTTTTTCATTAAAATCATCCATTTGATTTGTTGGATCCACAGATCTAAACCTCTTTCACTTTCAGATCTCAGTTCATCGCAATCAATTCGGAAGGTAACTCAATTTTCCAAGCTTGCGTTTTTCTATTACCCCTTTCTTCAGAACCCTAATTTTCTGGAGAGAAGGGTCGGCGGCGGCGAAGATGAAGAAGGCGATGGCTCGGAGCAAACAAGTTCTCAGAGAGGCAGCCGTTGGGGACCTCGACTCAGACCAAGGACTACAAGGAGCCGCCGCCGGCGCCGCTGTTCGAGCCCGGCGAGCTCTCGTCGTGGTCCTTCTGGAGAGCCGGGATTGCTGAGTTCATGGCCACATTTTTGTTTCTCTACATCACGGTCTTGACGGTGATGGGGGTTCCAAGTCGGCAAGCAAGTGCTCGACGGTTGGGATTCAGGGGATTGTTTAGGCCTTTGGTGGGATGATTTTTGCCCTTGTTTACTGCACTGCTGGAATTTCTGGTAAATTTCTCTCTCTAGCTCAGTAGCATTTCTCAATTTCTGGTGCTACTGGTATTTTTTGAGCTCGAATTTTGTTTCCTTTGTTACTTTATAGTGTTGTTTTTTTTTTATTTTTGCTTTCTATTTTTGGATATTCATGCTTGGATCTGATTATTAAGGATATGCATTATAATCTTAGGGTTAATTGCTGCAACTATCCATGAGATTTAGTCTATTTATTAGTAAAACTCTAGCTATCTTTGAAACATATACCCTTGACATTTGATTCTTTTTTACAAACCCAAAGGTGTTGTTTGCAATTTTGAAACTGATTAAAACTAAAAAACCTTTGAAGTTATGCCCATAATCCCAATTTTCTTCTTATTTTGGTCTGCTAATGATATGTATATATTTATTTTCAGGTGGCTACATAAACCCTACTGTGACATTCGGTCTGTTCCTAGCAAGGAAATTGTCTCTTACGAGGGCGGTTTTCTACATCGTGATGCAATGCCTTGGTGCGATTTGTGGGGCCGGCGTTGTCAAGGGATTCGGGCCATCTCTCTACCAGACTAAGGGTGGCGGTGGCCAATGTTGTTGCCCATGGTTACACCAAGGGCAGTGGACTTGGTGCTGAGATTATCGACACTTTTCTCCTAGATACGAGGGTGACAGGCCATGATTCGGTGGCGATCGTGATGGATACTGTGGTGGACCAAGAGCACCTCCAAGTGAATTCTTGTTCCTGGATATGTTATGTTTTATTTTATATATTTTATATTAGGTTTCTGTTCAGAATTATGTGACTCATGCATATAATGAGTTTTCTCAATTGTTGAAAATCTTATTATTATTTTATTTATTTATATTCCGAAAGTGCATTTGCAATCACGTACTTTTCCTGAAATATTTCTTTTATTGTTCTGGGACTTGATTATTGTTCAACCGTATCGTTTCTGTATTCTTTTAGGTAATCATGTCTTATTCTTTCTGATTAGCTTAACCTGACAGTGTATCGTTTATTGCAGTCATCGAAGGCAACTCTGCTGAAAGTGTTTCCAAAGCATCTGAGAAAATAAAAATTATTATCGATAAGGTTATAATTTGAAATCCGAACATTAGTTTCTTGGACATTGCTTTGATTTTCTCCGGCCAAAATATGTGAAAGTTAATTGCTACTTTTTTTTTCTAATAAATATAATAAATTATAGAGTTTCTTGTCAAATGCTCTGCAACCTCTAATCCTCAAATTTATGATTTTATTTTAATTAATTTTGATGTTTGATTATATGTTTTTTTTTTCCTGACAGGCTTATAATAGTCGTGAACTCGGTTATTCTCACTTTGTTTCACTTCCTTTGGCTATTCATCCTGGACTAGTTGACAAACTTGTCAATTTTCAGAATAAAATCCTTGAAATAGCAGCATCAGATAAAGATGGGAATGTGGAGTGTGATACAGATGAAGAAGAGGAAGACCAGAAATCAACTAAAGCCTCAGGAGTTGTTGTTGAGTTGAAAGCCGAAAAAGACGATGCTCATGTTAAAGTAAATATAACGAGCGAGTGAGCATTCAACAAAAGCGCCTTTAGTGACTGAACTCAAAGCTAATGACGCTACTAATACATCCTATAAAGAGTCGAAGGCCAGTTCTTCTAAACCAAAAGGTATACAAGTTTGATTTCATTTTTATTTTATTATTATTATTATTATTATTATTATTATTATTATTATTATTATTATTATTATTATTATTTGTGTATGTGTTTAATATCAATTCTTTATGGAGTGAGAGTTACGGAAATATAAACCTTACCCAATATAATTATGGAATTATAAAATCTCTCCATATAGTTTTAAGCCTTGATCAAATTATCTTTTACATGCAGATTCAGGGATCGAGAAGTCTATATTTATCAAACCAAAAGCCTTTCACTTAACTGTTCTCGTGCTGAAATTATGGAATAAGGACCGAGTTAAAGCAGCTGCAGAGGTTTTGCAGGTAAAGTTCTTGCAAACATGCATGCACAGCTGACTAATGATTTATATTATTAACACTGTTCTTGTCTTGTAGAGTGTCTCGTCAAAAGTAATGGATGCCTTAGAGAACAAGACAGTTTCGATCAGACTTAAGGGACTGGTAAGGTTTTGCTCTTGGTTAGAATGTTAACATCTGATTGGCATTTATTTTCACTCCTTTTGTTGGTTGCTCTCGCATGATTTTTTTTTTTTTGGGGAGAAATTATTCATTCAAAAATTTGTGTTGCTTATTTTTTCTGGAACTATCTTTGTGATATCTTATGCACAATATTGTATCTGGCAATACTGATCGGCCCGACTTTTTGGTGGGCCCAGACTGTGACTTTGTAGGCTCGAAATGAATCGCGCTTTATTATTATTTTTAACCATGGGCTGGGCTTGTGCCTTCAAACTTCAATGGCCTTTATTGCATGATGTAATGGCCTCATGACTTTTTTATGGTTTTGGTTCTTATCTTTTCTTGCAGGATATCATGAAAGGTTCTTTGGCCAAGGCTCAAGTCCTTTACGTTCCTGTAGAAGAAATTGGTGACGAGGGACGACTTTTACGCGCTTGTGGTATCCGTAGTTTTTTCTTGACACTTACTTTAATGATAACTTTAAAAAATTTATATGACAAGGAGCTGCTTGCTTTCTCAATAATTGTATTACTACTTGGATATTTACTTTTGATTTTCTTGAACTTTCTTAGAAGTCATTATTGCTGCATTTGTGGAGGCTGGCTTGGTCACTGAGAACGACGTGCAACAAAAGTTAAAGGTAATTCGTCTCTTATTATGGCAATTTATCATGTGCAGAAGAATACTTGTTACTTGGAGATATTTTTAACATGTTGGTGATTGTTTATATGATGCACAAATATTCATACTTGCCTTTGTTTTTTGTGGGTCATATATTCTCTCTAGTAATTAACCACCGTGATCAATAAGTCTCTCGACATTCCGGAGGTTATATTTTCTGCCCAGGACCGTTCGCAAGCTTCTGCAGATTTTGAGCACGCTATTGTCGGAAAGTTCTCCTTCGGAAAACCGAAATTTCAGGTACTCCGCTCGACTCTTGGTAAAATGGGTTGTGTTGGATGCAAATTGACGTACATTAATTTAACGATGATATTTAGGATGCTTTTTCTATTTTCATAAATTTCATTCGATAGGTTATTGTCTTTGAAGTGTGACTGAAGATGACAGTTCTAGGGGGAGACTGGAAACTGTGCCTTTCTAGTTGAGTGTAAAGCTTAAGGGAGCTGTCACTCTGTCTTGATTTGTGATGACTTGATTCTGGCTAGTTTTCTGGATAAAATGTTCATGGTGTAAACTTTTTCTTGATTGTTTGTGGGCTTCATCCTCTAAAATGCAATTACTATAATCTTTTTGTGGCTGAGTTTTATGTGTTTCATTACCGTTGTCTTGTTAATATTATGCGGTTTAGACATTGGTTAGCATACTGTTGTCTGTGATTGGTGGGACTGCTTGAAATAAAGCCCGCTCTGGGTATGAGTTAGGAGGGCATTTTGTTCTGATATGATAAAAGAGGTTATGTGGTGCATCATTTCATTTTTTACATGTTCAGTTGTTTTCCTTTAATTATTTCCTAATTTTTGTTGTTGTTATTTTGTACTGATAGTGTTGAAATTGATGGATCACTTGGAGAATCAGACGTGCCCAAGGAAACTGGAACAAAAAARTGGTAACAAAGCCCTTCCCTCCCTCTCTTTCTCTCTGCTTTAAATGAGTCTATTTCTGTAAGTGCAACGTAAAAGTATAACTTTATGGATGACACTGTTATTTAACAGTTTCACATGTTTGTACATTTGCAGATCTAGAACTGAGGCATGTGCTCCATCAAGCTCAAAAGCATGCAGGGAGAAGCTACGAAGGGATAAGCTAAATGATAGGTTAATTATGTTTTGTGCTTGTTTCACCTCGCTTGTTCTTCTTTTTATTCTCAACCTCTAGTAACTACTTTGGCCTGTTATTTAGGTTTATAGAACTGGCTGCCCTTCTCGAACCTGGGAGGCCTCCGAAAACAGATAAATCTGCTATTTTGGCTGACGCTGTTCGTATGGTAACTCAACTAAGAGGTGAAGCTCAGAAGCTGAAAGACTCGAATTCGAATCTCCAGGATAAGATTAAGGAGTTGAAAGTAAGTTTTTTGAAAGATAGATGTGGTTTTTGCAATTAGGCTATACCTCAGGAGTAGTTTAAAAAGTTGTATTTTTTTGCTAACCTATTCGGCTCTGTTTTCTTTCATAATATTGGTAGGGTGAGAAGAATGAGCTTCGTGATGAGAAGCAAAGGTTAAAGGCTGAGAAGGAGAATCTGGAGCAGCAGCTAAAGACAATGAACGCTCCACAGCCGAGCTTTTTACCGGGCTCTCCGGCCATGCCAGCTGCATTTGCCTCCCAAGGCCAAGCTGCTGCTGGCAACAAATTGGTGCCTATTATCAGTTACCCTGGCGTCGCCATGTGGCAGTTCATGCCGCCAGCGGCTATAGATACATCTCAGGACCATGTGCTGCGCCCGCCGGTTGCCTAAGCTTACCAAACCAAGCGAATTCGCCTCCCTGCAGAAATGCCCCTAAACCCTCTATCAAAACTTCAAAGCTCGGTCTCCCAAAACAATCGAGACCATCGTATGATGACCGAGTCATCGTCCAGCCTGGGCCCGTTACAGCTTGAAGCCCCAAGCGATTATAGGACGAGCCGAGGTATCCCGGGGCCGGGCCCAGCCAGTGGTATCATTGCTTCTTCGCCCGAGAGTAGCTTAGATTCWCCTGATATTCACCCTTTCYRAGTTTCCTCTTCKGGCCCRGAAGAGGGYAGGAGACTTGTCGGGCTTTCTGCTAACGGCGTGTCTACTCAGACGGATAATCCTTTGTCGAGATCAACTAGTGATGGATATGATGCGTCAGGTGGAGAAGATAKTGACAGAGTGCCTACGAGAATTATGCATAGGTCGGGTAATTGGAGTAGTGCCTTGTTTGGCTCTGAGCCAGATAGAATTGTTTCGAAATTTGTGCAGCCGTCTTCGTCTACGTTGTCCAACCATTGGAAGATTTGAAGCTGTGCTCGTTGCATGAGAAAAAAAGAAAAAGAAAGGAACCTTGAGATTTTTTGATTTTATTTAAGTGTAATAGAAGGCATTCTTTGTACTCTATTGTTGTTAACTTTAGATTATTTTGTTGTCTTGATAAATTTTTTTTTGTGGTGGATTTGAAAAGGTGCACCTGCTTTCATTTCTTTTTTTTTTTTAATTTGTTTTACTACTTTCTAGAAGGTACTTATCAAGAACCGTCGTAAAATGTCCGTTCAGGAAAGAGACTTTCTAGAAGGTATTTCTCAAGAACCGCCATAAATAGGTATTGTTCTATGGCGGTTTTAAACCGCCGTAAATTCTCAATTTTTCGACGTCGGTTCTATAAAACCGCCGTTGAAATCGTATATACTACGGCGGTTTTCAAACCGCCGTTATAATATCCTTAAAACCGCCGTAAATTCCCACTTTTTAAGGCGGTTTTGAAAACCTCCGTAAAAATTTACGGCTGTAGATACTAAGGCGGTTTTAAAACCGCCTTAAAATCCAAAAAAAAAACCGCCTTAAAAACTGATTTCTGTAGTAGTGACTTCATCTTCAAAGGTTTGGAATTTATTAAAAGTCCCGATACTTTAACCTTACCACAAGTCTCAGGTAAATTCACTTAGATTGCTTTTCAGGGATGAGACTCTAACATTCAACTTTTTTCAAGTGCTCAATTGAATTTTCAAAGTTCAGTTTTTTTATTGAACCAAGTTCGTGAGATCTTCATTCATCAAGTTTGGGTTACCACTATGGTCATTCTTTAATTTTATATATTTGAAACCCATTCCTTCTAATAAAATCTTCAATTGATTTCGATTAAGGCCTTTCATGAGAGGATCAACAATATTATCACGTGACTTTACATAGTCAATAGATATTACACCATTTGAGAGCAATTGTCTAACGGTGTTATATTTTCGACGAATATGTTGAGACTTTCTGTTATACATACAACTTTCCGCCTTTACAATAGCTGCTTGGCTATTACAATGTATTAACATTGGTGGCACATGCTTACTCCTACATGGAATATCTTCCAATAAGTTACGAAACCTTTCTGCTTCTTCACCATCTTTATATAAAGTTATAAACTCAGATTTCATGGCGAATCATGTTATACAAGTTTGTTTCGTCGACCTCCACAATACTGCCCCACCTCCAAATATATCCACTAGTGGAGTGAAAATCTTTCAAATTTAAAATCCAACTAGTATCACAATATTTCTCAAGTATGGATGTGTATCTCGAATAATATAACCCATAGTCCATTGTGTATTTCAAATATATCAATATCTCGAATAATATAACCCACAGTTAAAAATATATTTATTTCATTTGTATTTATTCTTCATGACTTTTATATTTATAGGGGCGACATATATCATTGCAATATGTAATCCGCCTACATGCACAACTAATAAATATCATGCCTATATGCTTTTCCTATAGATACGACATAAATGTCGTGCCAGTTTTATCATTACAGTTAGTCTCAATTCTTGCAAGTGTGTTATTACGAACTTAAGTATATGAATGCCATTGCCGATGATTATTATTATTTTCTTTGGTGTTTCTAAAAACCACCACCGCAAATGTTTTGAAATATTTAAAACAAAATCTCTAAAAGTTTTAATAAGGTTAAAAATAAAAGGAACTTCTACGGTTAGATCAATTTTAGACTTTTTATATTAAAAGATTTATGGTTGTAAATGAAAGGCGGGTAAGAGGCATGGTGCCTTGAAAACACTGTAGACTTTTCCTTAAGAAAAATACATTTTATTAAAACAAAAAAGGTTTTTTGATTCCATGGTAACCACTTTTACTAGGTTTATTAGGATTTCTGCACTACAAGTATCGCAAAACCAAATTTCAATTATATTTATGCGTGATTATATTTCATTGCATAATATTGGAGAATTCGTTGTCTAATTCAAACTTATTTTTATTTTTCATCATACAAATGTTTTGAAGGCGTTGCTGCATTTTATTTTACTTTTTTTTAATATAATTTTTAAGAATTTCTTTGAGTTTTTGATTTAACTGTTAGAAATTGGTAAACTTATGGCATTTGATAGTCTACTAGTTTAACAACCCGCGTAATACGCGGGCATTACGAACAAAGGCATAAACATGGACAACACTCTCGCATATCAGAAAATGGATAATAAATACAAATGAAATAAAAATATTTTTAACTGTAAATGAAACGCGAATTTTGAGATTAATTTATCAACTTAGAAAATGAATTAGAGTCATGCACCTACTGGACAAATCGTTGTCCACTTCATCTTGATTCTTGCGTGTATATTCTTATTATTTTATCATCTTGATTCTTATATTCTTCTAAGAGAAAGATCAAGTTGAAAGGAACTGCTCTAGCATTACGAACCTTAATTATGGTGAAAATATAATAATATAACAGCACATGCTTAATGTTTCTTATTGGTTAAATTTCAAGCAAAAGGTGTCAATTTCATTCAGCAAGACTTTTCACTTTAAAAGGAGCTCTGCTGCCAATAATAATATATCCAACATTAATCCATAATTTATATATCAAAAACATAAATAAAAAAAAGATATAACAAAATATAGAATTGTTAATCTTGTTCATAATGTATTATCAATTTAATTAACAATGTAATATACAGAAGATATTGTGAACCAAAATTTGGGGAAAAAGAAAATAAAATAGTTCTAAAGTTTTTTTTTAAGGACGTATTAAAGAACGTCAAGGATTACAAGAATAGAAATTAACGGATACAACGGTATTTTCTGAGGGGATGAATACCAAAACCCCATAGTGGTTCTTAAGGTCTAGAAATACATAACGAAACCCAGAAAATTTTTTGGGAATTTCTAAAACCCGAAATATTAACCTAATCCTCATTTTAACCTAGATGATGGATAACTAAGTTGATCCATCCAACACAGACTTTTGCGCATTTTTGGTAAAATTTTCGAATTATAAATAGTATTTCGTTGATCCCGGAATCCGATATTAGCGAGAAAGTCGGCCGGTTTATTTCCTTCGCGAAATATATGTGTCAAATTAGTAATACGAGTCGCACAAATTTGACGAATTTTTAAAAGGAGTGCTGCAAGGCCCAATGTCCAGTGTGGTCCGAAGTAATTAAAATTTGTCGGAGGCCCAGAGCATCCATCTCAATCCAAACCGGGCAGACTGGCAGCTCTTCAAACAGGTCCAGCCCAAAAGCAAGGGACTGGGCTTCAGCTTCCATACTGTTTTCTGCTTGGAAAAAAAACGGAGAAAGCCCGAAAGACTTCTCCGTCCGGTCCACAAATTAGCCCACCACCTCCAGCCTGATTTCCTTGGACTGATCCTTCTGTGTTTATTTTGAACCATCCTAGCCTTGGCTTGATCCAACGAACCATGATCAACTTGGGTTGTGCCTTTTGATTAGGAACCTGCACATTAAATACACGAGCCAGCGATCTAATTCCCTTCCATACACCAGGTTCCAACCGATTAGCCAGGTAAAAAATATAGTTATAAATTTTGCCCCTGGTTTTTTCAAAACTGAATTTTTGGTCCCTGTACTTTGAATCATTACGAGCAGTCCAAATAAACCAGAGAACCAAACATGGCACTAAAACACTCAAATGTGATGTGTGTGTATGTGAGAAGGAGTTGGCCCAAAATTGTATAAGTAATCTCACATTTTGTTTCTGAGGTTTCTCCAATTTTAAAAGATTTACAAAATGATCCCAAATTTCTGAACTAACATCATTTTCAAAAAAAAATGTTCTAAATTTTTAGTTTTAAAATCAGAACAAGCTGGAAGATTAAGAGCACAGTTACCACAAGAATGACACCTTGAAGCCAAATGTATCCCCCTTTGTTGCAGTTTTGAATCCACAGAAATCCTCCCTTGCACCAATCTTCAAAGGAAAACAGAAATTGTTAGTGTGATGTACTTGTTCCAAAAATATCCAAAAAAAAAATAATTTACATGTGGCTCAACCAAACAACTCCAAGCAGATGCAGTGGTAAACATTACATTTGAAGAAGCTTTCCAGATCATCTTATCCATTTTACCATGGTTGATAGGCACAGCACAAATCAAATGAGCAATATTAATAGGAAGCACAATGCATAATTTTTGAAAACCCCAAGTGCCAACTGACCAAAACATGTTGACCTTTATCTCTCCCTTTTTATCATGTTCACCAGGAACTATGCTAGCCAAAGGAGCTTCACCCACCCAATGTTCATGCCAAAAACTGATATTACCAATGCCAATGGTCCAGAAAATTTGATTTTGAGCTTTTTCTCTGATTTTACAAAGTCTTTTCCAACAAGGACTATTATGCACAGAAGTTTGTGTATTTCCAGGATAAAAATTACCACACTATCTTTCTCTCAGAAAAATGGCCCGGGGAGAATTTTGAGTTCTGAATCTCCACCAAAGTTTAAAGGAGTAGGCTTTAATGTAATCATAAAGTTTTCTCAGACCTAACCCTCCCTCATCAGTGGCTCTACAACATTGATCCCAATCAATCCAATGAGTGGTTCTCCTAGATCCATAAGAACCCCAGAAAAAAGAAGCCATAATTTGTTCCAATTGATGAATAACATTTTCAGGGGGGTTTGATACATGAAAGATATGTACTGTTTGAGAAGCTAACACACTTTTGATAAGTAGGAGCCTACCCCCATGGGATAACAGTCTATTAGCACAACCAAGCACTTTGCCTTGAAATTTTTGGATAAGGGGGGTGAAAAGAGCTCTCTTGAGCCTGCCTTTGTATAAAGGGGCACCCAGATAAGTAGTTGGCAGGTGAGCAGGATTAAATCCAGTGATGGTTTGGATTTTGGAGATAATTTGAGGTTTACATTTATGGATAATGATGAAGATACTTTTGAAGTGGTTGATGGCTTGACTAGAAATAGAAGCATAAGAACTAAGGAACTCCATTAACCATTTCAAGCATTTTTCCCTCCCATTGGTAAAAATGATTATATCATCATCATAAGAAAGATGGGTAACAGGAGAACCCTTCCCACAGTGATAATACATGCTAGGATGATCAAAGAACAAATTATTCAAACCTTTGGAAAGAAAGTCAGTAGCAAGAACAAAAAGGGTAGAAGATAAAGGATCACCCTGCCTAAGACCTCTATAGGATTTGAAAAATGGAGAAGGTTCACCATTAATAAGCACATAAAAGCCGGAATTTTCAATACAGTTGGCAATGAAATCAATCCATCTATTTGGAAACCCCATAATGGATAGAATATAATAAAGAAAAGGCCACTGAACCCTGTCATAAGCTTTAGCCATATCAAGTTTAAGAGCAATGTTGGCATTGGTTCTTGGGATATCAATGGAATTAAGCATCTCTCGGGCCATCAAGATATTTTCCCCAATCCATGTATCATTAACAAAACCACTCTGATTAGGAGTAATTAGAAGAGGCAAAAGAGGAGCTAGTCTGTTATTAAGAATTTTGGAAATGAGTTTATTAGTGACATTGCAAAGGCTGATAGGTCTGAACTCATTCTAAACAGTAGGACTAGGGACTTTAGGTAAAAGGATGATAGTAGTAGCAGTGAAATTAAGAGGCATTTTAGTTCCATCAAAAAAATCAAACACATACTCAATGACATCTTCCTGAACAATATCCCAACAAATGTGGAAAAAAGAGGCAGGAAATCAATCAGGGCCAGCTACACTATCCCCCCTCATATCAAACATATAAAGTTGTATCCAACATATAAACATAAAAGATTCACTGAATACATATTCAACCCAATATTTTAGCTGTGTGCCCAATCCCAAATTCACAAATGGAAAACTATGATCATTTTCTGCAAAATTATCACTTTTCAATCAATAATTCCAGTTCATATTCATACATAAAAAAAACCATTCACAACTCCAACAATTCACAACTCCGTATACACACAAAAGGAGAAAAAACACTATGCATAAATTTCAAGACTTGGAGAAGCTGGAAAAAAAAATTACAATATGCATAAACTGGGATATGAGACAAAATTTAATTGGAATACTATGCATACAAAATTTAATTAAAAAAGTTTGTCTCATCAATTTCGAAACCTAGAAAAAACACTATGCATAAATCTGGAAATTGATCATAGGGAAGAAATTGATTAGAAAGACATTTTTTTTCTTAAATAAATATGAGAATATGACACAAAATGAATTTTAAAGAAACCTTCTCTTTTATAATGATCCAACAGTCAGTCCTTTTGTTGTGCAATGGAACTTCGGCTTTGGGGTATGCTTCGAATACCTGAATAAACATATTGGCAACTAGTCCTTGAAAATCCACACATGATAAATCCAACCAAAACATAGTAATAAATTAAATGAGTCGAATAGAAATGATAGGATCATAGTTATCAAATATAACTCAAACAGTGATATGTGCACAAATTAATTAACACATTGTTCTCAAACTTGAACACCAGTCATAATGGATTTGAAACCCAAACCCACATTTTCTTAATAAAAAAAAACCACAATATATATAATTATATTAGCCAAAGTAATGAAAAGAAATCAACTAATAATGAAAGAAGTAATGAATAGCCAAAGTAATATGCCTAAACATTCACTTTAGCCACAAAAGAATCATTATTGAGAACTACCCATGAATAACTAAAAAAAAAATGGCCTAAACAATCACAACGGTAAACTAATAAGAATGAAAAATCTTAAAAAATATAGTGAATCTTATAATATTTACTGACTCGTCGGTCGAGTGAAATATGAGAATATGTATGAAGCATACAGAATGTCAATGATACAAACTCTGCAAAAATAGAAAAAATAAAAAACAACAATTAGAAAAAATAAATCGTGCCGAGAAAAATGAATCTATAATTAGTATAAGAAAAATCGCAAAAAACAATTATGTTCATAAACTGCCATACCATTTGTAATTATGAGAAAAGTACATGAACTTTTAAAAAAACCAACCCAGATGCGATCCTTTCATGCTTCCACTGAAATCCCTCCGTCTTTTCCCCAAAATCGAACTCCAAAAACTAAAAAAAAAAAAAAATCAGAATTAGATAGTGGCCAATTCTGATAGAAATAATTTTGATTCACAAACAATCTCGAAAATTGGTTTGGTTTCCAGAATTTTTAATTTTAGAGCGGTCAAACCTAAAAAGTTTATAGGGATTTTTTGTAACATTCTCTTTCTGTCTCAATAAATACGCAAGAAGGAAACAACCTATTAAATATAGGCGAAACTCTGCCGGTGCAAACCTATAAATTAGGAACAAATAAAAGGAATCACGACGGTCAAACTTATAAATTAATTGCAGTGATTTCAAGTTCTTTATTCGAAATCAAGTTCTCTATTTATTTTCGCATCCATGTGTCATAAGAAAAACTTGAATCTGAGAAAAAACTTATATGATAAAAGCATATCATGTTGAAACCTATAAATCAACTGAGAAAAGAAATGAATCTAAGAATACTACATATGTATTAGATCTGTATAAAAGAATTATTATTATTATAGATTACCCCCACCAGTAATCAATTATAAGATTTACCATCTAATATATTTGAATCTAAGAATACTACATACGTTTTTACCATCTGACCGTGTTGGTAGCCAATACAACACAAGATAAAATCCAACATTCTCAAGAGACGGAGTATAAGTTCTAAGCAGAATTAATTACTTCAGTAGGATAAATTTTACAGCACTCATAAGTTGGTGTATCTAACATAATTTAGAAAATACTTACAATTGTTCGACAACTCGATCAGGGCAGATTCATCGAGCTTATTCTCCGTTCTGAACCAAGTATATTTTCCATCTGCTTCTCGTCCTCCTAAATACCTTGTTGCGGGGACGACTTCTTGGCCCTCGCAGCAATCGGGAATCACCAATTCAACACCTATGCGAAAAAAACCTATGAAATGAATATTACAGATCGGTGAATATTAGAACCAAAAATCAGAAAAATCCAAACTAATTTAAGAACTAAAATATCGAACAAAGAAAATTGAAATAGAAAAAAGATCAGGAAAAGAAATTCTGGACTAATAGATTTGCAACTAAAAAGAACCAAAAATCAGAAAAAATCCAAACTAGTCAATATGTAAGAACTAAAAGATCGAACAAAGAAAATTGAAATAGAAAAAAGATCGAAAAATAAATTTATGGACTGATAGATCTGCAACTAAAAAGAACCAAAAATCAGAAAATCCCAAACTAATAAATATGTAAGAACTAAAACATCGAATAAAGAAAATTGAAATAGAAAAAAGATCGGAAATTTGCAAACGATTTTTTCGTTACCAGACCGAAATTAATATCAGATGGAAAAAGATTGAAATTGATTTTTATGTCAACAAACGATTTTTATGAATTTGAAATCGATCTCTCTCGTTCATGGCAGCAGATCGAGAACAATTATAGATTGAAACAGATTTAAAATGAAAAATGATTAAAAAATGAGATTGAGGAGAGAGACCGATTGGATGAAATTGGCGAGAGAGGATGTTGTCGGTGAGAGAGGATTTCTTAGATATGAACAAACCCTAAGTTCTTAATTGAAATGAAATATGAAAAAAAAATGTTATTTATACCCAGCCAAAAAATTCTCGAAAGTAACAATTTAACACAAGACATAAAAAGCTGACAACTCAGTATCCGGACCTACTGAACGAAGACACTTGTCATCCGAATCAATGACTCATTGACATATAGGGTAGAGTGTCAACAAAATTAACAAATATGGTAAATTATTATAAAAGTTAAAAATAACTCAATCTACCATTCGGGGTCGTAAATCGTCGAACGGCACTTGCGTCTTACCCAATGTGGACAACAAAAGAACATGATAAGTTTATATGTACTGCAATAAGTGCTCTTTTGAGACTTTTATTGACAAGATCTTATATAATTATATTTATAATCATACATGTAACAAAGTAGGAATTCCAATCTTTTCAGAGTTAGTCTGGGCATACGCTTACATATTGAACTATAGAAGAATTGAGCCAGATTGTGGCTCAATTAGATATTTGATTTATTTGTAAACATGATTATAAGCTATAAATTTGTATATTTGACTTGCTTTTGTTGCAGTATTTTTTTATTGTCAAGTGCTCTTTGTTACGTGTGTGTTTCTGTTTGTATAAAATTCTCAAATTTATTGCGTAAAATTTATGTCAAGATTGCCCTTCAAATGTAAAAAACCTCTAACCACAAATGCACTCCCCGGGTGCTTGTTTAGCGCACCCCTCTCTATAGGTTCATTTTGTTTTGTAAATCTTGGTGCTTGGATTTAATAAAATTTGGAATTTAATTTGTATTTTGGACCTTGAGAATATTCCGGCTCTTATGTATGTTCATATTTCTTTATTCTTTNTAATTTCGGGATATGTTCTTACAAAAAACACTCATATATGTGTTTTACGTTTTTTGTATTTATGAGTCTATATCTCGGTAGTTCATACATGTGGTTATTTTGTATCGTTCTTTCCATTCTTTGATGTTTCTTTCTTTCCAACTTGGTCATGTATATATACCATTATTATTATTATTATTATTATTATTATTATTAAGTCTTATATGATTAGTTATAAAAATCTAAATTAGTTATTTAATAAAAAACAAATTACATAGGAAGTAATTTTAATTAAAAAAAACTTAATTATAAAATATTTAAATAAGTTGTATTTATAATAAAAGTTAAAATAATTTTATTTTTGAAATTTTAAATATTCTGTATATGTAAATTACGAGTTATTTTCATAATTTAAGTAATAATAATTAATAGATAAAAATATTATATCATAATAATTACATTACAACTAATAATTATTAACGAATGCAATCTAAATATTAATATATAAAATAATTTAATAATAATAATTAATAAATAGAGACTAGATAATAATCAATAAATTGATTAGACATTTACAAGACATGAATTGATAATTACATTCTTTGAGTTTTTTATAATTTAAATTCAAAATTCTATAATTATCAAAAATATTTTTATTATTTTTTGATAAATCTCGTGTAATACACGAGTAAATTTATTAAAAATCCCAAAGAACCAATCTCCCTCTCGGTAAATAAGCACCTTCCACAGTCACTGTCCATAGGCAAAGATCTGGTCCTGTATTCCTGTGACGTGTACGATCCGATCTGATACATGGATACCAAGACCACTTGGCATCGTAAGCATGGATAAACATTTTTAGGTCACCCCATTTAAGGTCACATCTGAACAAAGTCGCAAATGGTTTATCGCAGAAAGAAAAACCCCATCTTTGATCGCGTGTCAATGTGTGGTTGCCGAGATTGTCGTCACTAGACCAGCACCGCAGCAACAATGGCACATCATAGTTCTTGGGAAGTTTATTAACGAATTCAACGTGAATTTTTTTCACTATAAAACAACTCTTCGCGGAGAGGAGAAAAGATAGCAGGCCGAGGAGAATAATCGTGGTTTTGGTAGACATTGCTTTTCAAATAATTATGTATATGATAGTATTGATATGTTATCTATATTGGTGAATTATATATTTTCTTGTAAAAAGATTATACTAGTACGTTAGGAAATCTTGTGATATTATGGCGAGATTCTTATGCGTAGTAACGGTACGAATTCATGTTCCAAATATTCCAAAACTCGTATCACATTAACTTGAATGGGCTTGTGATATTTGATTATCAAATCTTCTGAATTATGATAATTAATAAATATAGAGTGAACATTTGCGAGTAACATTTAGAAATCAAGTTTCGAACACCAAATAATTTTCTATCTTTTTTACTTAACACAAACACACGAGTTTTATGGATTTGCGCCTCCTAAATAATAAATTAATTATTACAGCGGGAGGACACGAGTAGGAAATTCACTGCGTACGAGCTTTTACCGAGTCTGCATCAGAAAGGCGACGGCTCGTTTGCGAACCCCAAATCTCAGTGGATAGTTGTAACTTTATTTAATTTCTAAACTCAAATTAATTTATATATTAACTTTATTTTTATCATTATTATGCATGAAAACAATTAACGATTTTATTTTATCTATCAGACGGAGGTTCGGACTACATTGGAGAGTAAACGTGTTACATCACAGGATCCTGGCACCTTTGTTGACCCGAACAAAGTCTACCTCTTAGTTGTCAGGCCCAAAAAGGGTAGACGATTTGGGACATGATTGCTCGCCAAGTAGTTCGATACAGGCTCCAGCTTTACGTCATCCCAGCAGGTCGATCCTCGTCTGGAGCAGTTGCAGATGCAGTTCGAGGAGACTGAGACGAGGCATTAGGAATTGCAGAGGATATAGGTGGAGTCTCAGGATGATTTGCAGAGGATGTGCAAGGCACAGACGCAGTTCCAGAAGGATTTCGAGCAGCAACTCCAACGATAGGTTGGGAAGCGTATTATGGCCGCGATGAGAGCAGAGCCTCCTCCTCCTCCCCCTCCCCCTCATACTAATTAGTTTATTTGATCTCGAGATGTTAAATTGTAAAATTCATTTTGGATTATTATTCTCGAATTCATTTGATTCTTGCGTTTTTTTAATATATGTAAATAGGTGGTTGAATAATAATAATTAAAAAATAGGTTCATTATTCAAATTAATAAAAATAATATTAAATAAGTTAAAATTATATTTACCAACGACTTTCATGTTCGTCGGTAAAATTAAATAGTGTTTTATATAACGACGGCTTCGTCACCATCGGCATTCTTTTATTATTTATTTATTTAATTAATTATCTACCCACAGGCATAATATCTGTTGGTAAATCCAAAAAAAAAAAAATAGGAATCCCAACTACAGCTTACCGGCGGCAGTGTCTGTTGGAAAGCCGTCAGCACTTACCGACGGGTTGAGAAGTCCTTCGCCAAGTGAATTTATCGACAAAGGTTTCATCGACGGGCGTTATCCATTGATAATATCACTTATCGACGGATATGGCCGTCGGCAATTCTGGTTTTTTTGGTAGTGACATCGATTAACGAAACGAAGGTTGCGAATAGTACTACGTTGTTTAGAATCCTTGACTAGGGTTGTAAATGAGTCAAACAGTTCGTGAGCTATGCTACCCGATTCGGTAAAAGCTCGCTTGACCTCGTTTAAAAAGGCTCGTTTAAACAAGCAAACTCAAGATTCATGATATTCGACTCGTTAGCTCGTGAGCGGGTTTGTTAGTGAGTTTTAGAGTGAGTTTGTTATTAAACTCGTATAAATTAAACTAATAGTTTAGTTTTAATTATAATTTGTATCCTTGTTCATATGAAAAATATATAAATATATATATATAAACTTATTTGTTTACGTATCTTAGTAGGTGTATTATATACTTTAAAAAATATTTTATTTTATTTTTGTAATAAAGTAAAGAATAATTTAATAAATAATTAATATCTTTTGAGCTCGTTTAGACTCGATTGAACTCGAAAAAACTCGCGAGCCATCGTAATGTTCGTTAAAAAAAGCTCAAACTCGAGCTCGATAATAGACGAGCAAGCTCAAACTCTCTAAAACTCAACTCAGTTCGACTCGTTTCTAATCCTATCCTTGACCAATATCTTAAGTTGTTTAAGAACTTGTCTACGACAAAATTTCAAAAAAAGTGTTTTAATTAAGATTAATAATGTCAACTCTTTCTATTTACTTAATGAACACATTGCAATTACAACTTATGGCTGGCCAATGTTAAAACGGTGAAATATCTCCTAAGACTACGAAGACAATTTTCAATCGTTTGATATCTAGAATTCTAGGAAGAAGACTATAGAGACAAGTTTCGTTCGTTTTGATAACAGTTGCCATCAATAAGTAGTAACTTGTATAAATATGGAGTGATTTGTATAAATATGTATTTATCACTTCTAGAGAGTTATCCATAATAATTTGAGGTTATAATAAATAAATCGAATCCAAATGTCACCTAGTTAAATAGTAAATAAAACTCAAGAAATGCTGAGCAGGGCTCATCTTATATCCATCAATAAATGTAGGAGTAGGACTATCTTATATCCATCTTTTAAATATAGATAGAACATAATAAAAAAGTTAAAAAATAACAATTGTATCTTAACACTTTTCCCTTTGTTTTTCAATTTTCAATGATTCAAATCACCAAAATTACTTTCCACATTATCAAAATTTTATTTCTGTCATTTTTATCTCATTTATTTATACTATCATTAAATTTAATTTTTATGGGTCCTACGTGTTCCCCATTAATTTTTATTTAATATTCAAATACAATTATATTTATCTATTAATCTATTTAAAAATATAAAAAACATAAATATATATATTCTAATATTAGTTTTTATGATTACTTCACAATAATTAAAAAATTACAACAACGAGTTGATTGAAAATATGACATATTACACATTTTCGATTTTTTATTATAATATTAATTATGATTACTTCAAAATAATTAAAAAAATTATAATAACAAGATGATTAAAAATACGATATATCATAAAAGAAAAATAAATGCAAGAAAACATTGAAAAAATAAAAATGCGACACACAACAAAAGAAATAAAAATACAACAAAAGAGAAAAATACAAAAGAAAGAATTCGACCATTAATCCATCATTTGTCCAAACATCTATCCGACCATTTACCATTCCGATCATTAATTCAACCATTTGTCCGACCATCTATCCGATCATTAACCCTTTTGAATAGCATTCCGCCCATTTATTTGATCTTCTGTACAACCTTTTATCCGACCCTTTTTGATAACGTGATATATATATATATATATAAGGTGATTAAAAATACGATATGAAAGAAAACATAAATACAAGAAAAGAGGCGAATAAAATAAAATGCGACAGACAATAAAAGAAATAAAAATACACAAAAAACAAAAATACAAAAGAAATATTTTGGCCATTAATCCAACAACTTGTCCGACCATAATCCCGTCCATTTACCCTTCAGACCATTAATCCAACCATTTTGTTCGACCATCTATCTGACCATTTATCCTTTTGAATAGCATTCCGACCATTTATCCGACCTTCTATCTAACCTTTTATCCGACCCTTCTTCGACCTTTAGGATAAGTAATAATTTTTTTTTTTGATAATTTGATATTATTTACACACACACATATACAAACACACTTTTTTTATTTTTTTTATTTTAGTGTATTTATAAATAAAAATTGATGATAAAATAAACATTTTGATTAGATTTTTTGAATGATGTGTAGATTTTGAATAAATAATAAAATATTATTTTTTTTGGATAAGATGTGATATTTTATTTTATTTATATATCTATTCTTCGTTTTTTTTCAATTATAATAATATTAAATTATGAGTACTTCAAAATAATTTTAAAAAATTACAATAATAAATTGATTAATAATAGATTTTAATTTTTAGATGTGAAAATTTATTTTATTATATTAAATTCTTTCTTTTTTTAATTGCATACACAAATACAAAACACCAAATAATAAAAAGTACTCCTTTGAATGCTGCTGCTTCAACGAAAAAAGGAAAAAGAAAAAAAAAAACAAGGGACAAGACGCAGAGGTGGACCCGATCCGCCTCGCTCTTCCTCCTGGCGCGTGCGATGCACGCGCTTCCCTTTCTTCTTCCCTCCGATGCCAAATCCCCCTCCCCACAACCCAACCCCCTCCATATGGCCAGCCCGTCCCCATCCCCACCTCATCCTCCTCCCATCCCAACCCATGGCTAAAGTTGCTATTAATTTTTGCGTTTCGTACCGTGTTGTCCCTACATTAAATCAATTAGGATACAAAATGAAATAGAAAGAAAATTCAAATTTCGAGCCACAGTATTAGATCAAAACACTGTTTAGACATCACAAAGTCAAACTTTAATGAAAATATCTAAAATGCAAATTCGAGCAACAGTAGTAGATCAAAACACTTTATAATAACTGCTTAGACATCACAAAGTCAAACTTCAATGAAAATATTTGAGCAGAATTAGCTACGGGATTAAATCCAGAATGTCTTGTAAAAATACCAACACCAACAAAAACCCATGTTAAACGATAGTGTATAAGTCACATCGACCTGATGGATTGAGGTCGTTGGAAAACAGAATGACATGGCGACCTGATAACCTCATGTCGCATGACTGGCGACCTAATAGATACAGGTCGCATGGATTACGACCTGATTGGTTCAGGTCGAGTGAATATCTACCTGATAGGTCTCGGCATCAGAAGTCCGCATGGAGCTCAGAAGTCTTCATGAAGCCTACAGCACGTCGGATGATGTCAGCCCTAGCATAGTACAATCCAGTCTGCTACAGCTGTCAACAGTACTGTAGCAATGTTAGCCAAACGATCATAACTAGTCATTGCCATATGTACTGTATCAAATCTGACCATATGATCTAGGGCATCCCTTGTTAGCTATGTTGCTATAAATAGGCATGTATTCCATTGATGTTATATATGAAAAGATTACCAAAAATATATATAGTACATTTTCCTTTACTCACTTTATAATGACTCTCTTCTTATTGTATCAGCTCGCCATGAGCTCGCAACTTTTCTTTCATGGTATCAGAGCAGTTTTGAGGACCTGACTCCATTTTTCTTTCGCAAAATGTCTCATAATAGCTCTTCCTCCTCAACCCAAACCTCCTCTCCTCTACCTCTAATCGTTTATCCCCAAAGTCGGTTCATTTAAACTAAATTAGATGAAAATAATAACTTGATCTGGAGACAACAAGCCATGACGAACATAAAAGGTTATGATCTTGAAGCATTAATTAAGAAAGGATCTACAGCGCCACCACAATTTATAACTAATGAAGGAGAAAATCAGACAAACCCACTCTTTTCTACGTGGGAAAGGCCAGATCATATTTTAGCCTCATGGATCCTCTCCTCTCTAACAAAATGGCGCCGTCGTGACTCGGCTTGGTTAAGGTTTTCGATTTGATTGTAATTTCTTTGTGTTTTTGGCTTGTTTTGTTGTTTGATATTTTTTTTCTTTGAGTATGCAAGGCACGTATAACTATAACTATGGTGGATACATTCCCGGCATGGGAGGGCATGGTGCAAACCATGCCGGGAATGAGACATTGTATAATGGGTATGGAAACGTGGGAGGGCATGGTGCAAACCACGTTGCCAACGGTGGCTACGGTTATGGGAGACCCGGCATGGGAGGGCATGGTGCAAACCATGTCGGGTTTGATGGTTTTTCGGGCATAAATGGTTCATTGGGGGGTTATGGTGCTCAAAGTTCCTATCCAAACGTCAAGCCCCGACTTCCCCCCCCGTATGGCTATGATGCTCCTCAATATTCTTCGAATACGCATAGCCCGACTTCCGGCCCGTATGGCTATGATACTACTCATTATAATTCAAATATGCGTCGCTCGAAGCCCGGCCCATATGGAGCCCTCCCATTTTTCATTCCAATCCTACGCCGACTACGACTCCAAGTGGAAATGTGGGGGGTGGATATTCGAGTCCCACCCCGTATGGTGGTAATGGCATTCCCGTTCATAGTCCGAATATGCATAATGGTCGCTTTGGGAATTCTTACACGTGTCGAGGTTCTTCTACTCCGGATTGCTATTTTAGGACGAACATACCCATATCCCCTCAAGATCTCGAAGAGTATGAGTTGTTTGGTGGTCCGGGCTCCAACTTCACATGTGGCCCCCCCATCCGTACTATGAGAGATGTTAGCCGACCTTTTTTGGGATGTGTATGGTGTCGAACGAGTGATCATCTTCCCGACTATTTCCCGGATCTCTCCTCGCCAACGCATCCCTCAGAGAACGTGTATGGGGATCATGGACTTCATGTGGAACCCGATTGTGCTATGTCATCTTTTGTTCCACCGTCGTCTCATTATCCGGTTGTTACTCCTCATGTGGGCCCTTATCATCCAAATATCCCGGTGATTTCTACTACTCCACCTCCCGATCCGGATCCATGGGCCATTACAAGCCAATTCTCAAGTCCACCTTCACCTATCCCTCCGGTCACGTTCCCCGATAAGTGTGGGGTACTTGATTTGGTTGCCTCGCCGTCGGAAGAGAACTTGTTTTCATTTTCGGATGATTTTAACTCTCTTGATCCTTTGCCCTTTACTTCAAAAGAGTCTTGTGAAGAATGGGTATATATGGACTTTGCCAAGGCCAAGGTCGAACGGGTTTATATTGAGAATTGGATTAATGAGGACGTGGTTGACCCGAACATCGATATTGAGGGATGTTGTGAAGATGAGCCCCTTGTTCTTGACGATGAGTACGTTGTGCCTCTATGTGCCCCCGGTTTACGTGAAGATGATTCTCGGTGTGCCGTTGAGGGCAACGATATATTTTCGGTGGGGGAGGTGGTGATCATTGATGAGAAGATAGGAGTTGATTCTATTGAGAAGTTTGAAAACTCGCTTGGGGTTGAGGTTATTGATGATGAGCTTGAAAGAATTGACGATTATCTTGAGGAGGATGAGGAGAGCGAGTCGATTATTATCCTTGCAAACCCTCACTGAGAATAAAAGGAGGAGAGGTTGGTTAAAGTGCTTGGAGTTCTTAAGGGGGTTATTGATTAGAAACTGGGAGTGGTCGAGAGAGTTAGCCCCTTGAATTCGATTCTTGATGAAATGGTGAGAATCGGGATTTTGAGTTTGTTGTTGGAGGGCTTGATGTTCGTAATGTCCAAAAGTGAGTGGGTGAAGCCCATTGACTTGGTGCCCAAGACGAGCGGCTTGTTAGTTCGTGAGGATGAAGAAGGAAGGTTGTTGGCCACGAGGGCGTTAATGGGTTGGAGGATGTCGATCAAGTTTAAGAAGTTTCATGAGGATACAAAGAAAGATCGTTTCTCTTCCCCGTTTATCGACTACATGATGTACAAGCTAGCTGGCCAATACTCCTTTCGTTTCTTTAATGAGTCATCGGGTCATTTTAAAATCACCATTCCACCCGACCATCGAGCCGATATGATACGTGGAACGTTTGATTTTTGGCGGATCTTATATGAACTATGCAATGCGCCAAGGACGTTCCAAAGAGTGGATCCTCCCGACAAGGAGGAGATTGTATTGATGGACCCTCCCATTATATTCCCACCTTGATCGAAAAGGGAGTACGTCAAGCTAGTGACGTAAAACAAGCGCTTCTTGGGAGGCAACCCAAGTTCTTTCCATTTCTTTCTTTTATTGAAAAATCCAAAAACATTCAAAAAATCCAAAAATTCAAAAACATTTAAAAAATTGAAAAATAAAAAAATATATTTTGTTGTGATTCGTGTACATATTGAGTTTTTAATTTCGTGTGATTTTCTTTTCTACATTTGGTTTTTCGACTTCAACCATTGGGCGATTTGATAAGTTAGTAGCGTTCATGAAGCCGGGAGATACTAGCCATGCTTGATTTTTTCTTAGATTGCTTGATTCTTAGGTGGCCCCCACCGAGCTCGACTCAAACTCGCTCGATTAAGGAAGTTTCTATTCACCCTCATTTTACTTGATTTTCATTAAAATGCGATGAGGGCATTGCATGGTTTAAGTGTGGGGTGGGTAGGTGGTTAGGGTCTGGGGTTTACAGGCATGTTTTGTCATTCTTAACTCGAGCCTTGGCGAAGTGACGCTTACGATTTGCGCATTTATATGGTTGAGTCGATTTTTGTGTCGTTTTTTTTTCTCGTTTTATTATTTTTCGTGTTTCTTGTTAATTTTAATATTTAATTTGGTTAAATGGTCCGGTTAGCTTGAGGTTTGTGGTAAATCATGGTTTTTTATGCTTTAAATTCACATTTTATAGGTGGAGGCCATCGAGGCCCGAAAATCGAAACCGAGTCGGCCCGAATCGAGTCACTCCCGCGCGCAGCTGCCGAGAGCTGCCGAGCAGGCTCCGAACTGCTGACGCCTGCTACTGCCAGCGCTTGCCGAGCGGTCCTGCCGAGACCTGCCGAGCATCTGCCGAGCGTTGCCGAGTTCAATCGACGTGCCGAGCCTGCCGAGGTCCTTGCGCGCCACAGCTGCCGAGACTGCCGAGGGCGTCGGCTCGACTGAACTTCAGAGAGTGGCCATCCACGCCCGTCCTGCCGAGGGCAGTCGATCGACTGCCGAGCCAGTCGATCGACTGCGCGCATGCCTGCCGAGTGCCGCGCGCCATGCCTGCCGAGAGCTGCCGACCACGCCCGCAAGCCCCTGCCGACAGCTGCCGACCACGACCGAGCCAGCCCACCCAGCGCGGAGCCATCTCG
>BMAC01000053.1:1815947-1841777 GCA_014905375.1 Phtheirospermum japonicum
TTTTTTTTTTAGGTTTGGTTTTTCGACTTCAACCTTGGGCGATTTGATAAGTTAGTAGCGTTCATGAAGCCGAGAGATACTAGCCATACTTGGTTTTTGCTTGGATTGCTTAGATACTCAAGTGGACCCCACCGAGCTCGACCAAAACTCGCTTGGTTAAGGAAGTTTCTATTCACCCTCCTTTTACTTGGTTTTCATTAAAATGCAGGTATCACATGGTTTAAGTGTGGGGTGGGTAGGTGGTTAGGGTCCGGGTTTTATCAAGCATGTTTTGTTGTTCTTAACTCGAGCCTTGGCGAAGTGACGCTTACTATTTGCGCTATTATATGGTTGAGTCGATTTTTGTGTCGTTTATTACATTGTTGAACAACTCCACGTACTTGGAAGGTTTGAATAGTTTACTTGTCGAGTTTTTGCATGTTTATGGCCTCTTGTGTAAGGAATTGAACTTTTTGTGCTTCGTCCAAAAACCGCTTATATATATATATATATATATATATATATATATATATATATATATATATATATATATATATATATATATTATATATATAATATATATATATATCAACATTTTCTCGTGAAAAGATTGCAAAGCTCTAAAAGCTCTTTTGATTTTGCTCCCAAATTCGGTGCAAACTAGTGAGTAGCCTTGTGTGATTTATCGGCTTGCTTGCATTTTTATGGAAATTGCATTGAGGAGGTTTGATTTTGCTCGTACATGATTGAATTCGAAAATGACCTCGAGGCACATATATCACCCTTTTCCGGCCATATCCATATATTTAAGCTACTTTAAAAATTCCAAATGAGCCCCCTTGAACCTTTATCCCGTTTCTTGTTAAGCCGAGCTCGATTTTAGCTCTTGTGTCTCCATAAATTGTGAGGTGAGAGGGGTATGTCGTTAGTTGACAAGAAATGTGAGGGAAATCGATTGTGGGGTTTCGGGTTTTGAGTTGCTTATACAAAAAAAAAAAAAGAAAAAAAAAAAGAGAATAATACTCCAACACAAATCACGAAAAGTGATAAAGCGTGCGTTCATGTGAAAAGCCTAATTCAAAAAGGCTAAATTTAGTAAAAAGAAGCAAATTCAAAAAGCTTCTAAGTGTTGTGAAGAATAAAGTCGGGAAAGCGTGAAAATGTATGAAAAGGGTTTCGAATGAAAGTTTGGTGAATTGGGAAAGGTGAAGCGATTATAAGCTTCGGGTTTTAGAAATTAGGATTTTGTGTGTTATTGATCACGTTTGATCATGTGTTAGCCACTATATCCAAAAATTCCATACCTTACCAAAGAGCCAACATTACAACCCTTAATAAAGACCTCTTTCGATTCTTATTTGGTCATGTACTTGAGCAATTTTGAGCGTCCGATTTGTGAAATCTTGACAAGGTGCATGTATTGACCGACTTGAGCGTAAACACGTCCTTATATACACTTGAGCGAATTGAGCGTACACCCTCGAAATTCCATTGGAGAGGAAGTCATCGATTTGGCTTGCACTTGAGAAAGAGTAATACGAGCAATGCTTGATGATAGCGAGTCTATGTTGATACTTCCATCATATTAAATAAGGATAAGCACAAGGATTTTTCTTTTTACATAATGTTCATTGCATGTACACTCTCGATTCTTTTCGTTGTTCGAGGACGAACAAACCGATAAGTGTGGGGTAGTTGTTTTGCATGTAATTGTTGCATTTTTCTTGTGTTTTTAATTAGGATTTTATGTTGATTTTAGTAGTTTTTAATCGAGTTTCGTTAGGTTATACGTTTGTTTTCTCGTTTTATTATTTTTCGTGTTTCTTGTTAATTTTATATTTAATTTGGTTAAATGGTCCGGTTAGCTTGAGGTTTGTGGTAAATCATGGTTTTTTATGCTTTAAATTCACATTTTATAGGTGGAGGCATCGAGGCCCGAAAATCGAAACCGAGTCGGCCCGAACCGAGCACTCCCGCGCGCAGCTGCCGAGAGCTGCCGAGCGGTCCTGCCGACGACCTGTCGGAGCTGCCGAGCAGCTACCGAGCGGTCCTGCCGAGACCTGCCGAGCATCTGCCGAGCGTTGCCGAATCGCCTGCCGAGCCTGTCGATCGACTGCCGAGGGCTGGCTCGACTGACTTCAGAGAGTGGCCATCCACGCCCGTCCTGCCGAGGGCAGTCGATCGACTGCCGAGCCAGTCGATCGACTGCGCGCATGCCTGCCGAGTGCCGCGCGCCAATGCCTGCCGAGAGCTGCCGACCACGCCCGCAAGCCCCTGCCGACAGCTGCCGACCACGACCGAGCCAGCCCGCCCAGCGCCGAGCCATCTCGGCCCATGTCGAGCCACCTTGCAATTTTGCCGAGCCAATCGAGCCCAACTCGACCCAAATGGTCTATTTTGACCATTTTGGGTCAGATTTGGTCAATATATGGAAATCCAAGCTCATATGGCATAATTGACCCATTTACCCCTAATTAACTTGTATAAATAGAACCTCTCTTTCATTTTGTAAAACACCTCCTCCCAACCCAAGCTTGGGTTTGGGACTTAATTTCTCTCTCTAGATTTAATTTTCAAGCTTTGCCTTGGGTTTGTAAGCTCAAGAAGGATTCAAGTACTCCCTTGGATTTTTAATTCCTTGCAATTTCAATCAAGCTTTTGGATTCTCGCCCCTGCCGACATCTGCCGACCACGACCGAGCCAGCCCACCCAGCGCCGAGCCATCTCGGCCCATGTCGAGCCACCTTGCAATTTTGCCGAGCCAATCGAGCCCAACTCGACCCAAATGGTCTATTTTGACCATTTTGGGTCAGATTTTAGTCAATATATGGAAATCCAATCTCATGTGGCATAATTGACCCATTTACTCCTAATTAACTTGTATAAATAGAACCTCTCTTTCATTTTGTAAAACACCTCCTCCCAACCCATGCTTGGGTTTGGGACTTAATTTCTCTCTCTAGATTTAATTTTCAAGCTTTGCCTTGGGTTTGTAAGCTCAAGAAGGATTCAAGTACTCCCTTGAATTTTTAATTCCTTGCATTTCAATCAAGCTTTTGGATTCTCTCTTTAATTCTAGTAAGTTTTCTTTTAATTTCATGCTTTGTTCTTCATTTGTTTTATACTTTTTGCCTTAGGTATTAGAAGTTGTGCTTGATCTTGTGAATTGGATATGAATCCTAGTTGAGTGACACATCTAGATCATAGACCAAGTCCTTGATTTGTTTAATTTCAAGTAATTTCATATGTTTCATGCATTTTTCCTCATTTCATGCTTTTTGTCTTAGCTACTTGAATTCATGATGAAACTTATGATTTGGCTATAAATTATATATGAGTGACACATCTAGATTGTAGATCGGGTCTTGGATCTTCTTGATTTTAAGTTTTTCATATGCTTTATTTTAAATCTTATTTTTATGCCTTGTTTCATGCTTAAATCCCAGATCTACTCTTTGTTGCTTGTTATTTTCCTTAAAGTTTTAAACTTTCCCGTCTATTTTCATTGCTTTATCCATTCATGCTTTCAATTTTAGTCAATTTACTTTATTTGAGTTTTTATGCATAGTTGTACCTTGTGCTTGCATGCTTGTACTCGGTGAAATATTGCATTTTCTAGCTTATTTTCATTATTGCTTTGCATTTTCAATTAAGGCACACGACCGAGGCATCCTACCAATTTGCACTTTCATTTTCTAGTTTAGTTTAGATATTTTAATTGCGTTATTTTCATTTTCTTTCTATTTTTCAAGCTTGAAACACTTTGATCCTTCAATTAAATCGATTTCCGATAAGACCAAGCCATGAACCTTTTAAACTTCTAAAACCAAAAAACTACAAAAATAGTGAGAGCATTCTTGTTTTAACTGTTGGTTTCAATACATCCAAAGAGATATGGTATGCTCTTGAGAACAAATTCTCTACGCAGTCTCAAGCCAAGATAATGCAGTATAGGATAGTGTTGTAGTCCTTAAGAAAAAATGCCTTGTCTATGAAAGTGTATTTGGGAAAGATGAAGTCTTGTTGTGATGTTTTAGCTTCCACAGGGAATAAGATCTCTGAAAAAGATCACACTACAAAAAAAAGGCAAAATTGCGGGGGAATTTTCCCTCGGTATTCAGGAAAAATCCCTCGTTTTTTCAAAAATCGAGGGAAAAATTCCCTCGAAAAAAGCGTCCTCGGAATTTTGTTCTGAGGGAAAAAATACCTCGGAAAAATTAATCCGAGGGATATGTTCCCTCGGAATCTCTCCCGCGCAATCCCTCGGTTTTCCGAGGGACTTACGAGGAAAAATATTCTCTCGGATATTTTTTATTTCCAAGGGAAATAAATCCCTCAGAATTCCGAGGGACTCGTATTCCCTCGGACTTCCGAGGGATATGTTTCCCTCGGAAATAGCAAATATCCGAGGGAATATTTTTCCCTCGGTTTGTTTTTATTTTTTTTATATTTTACTTTTTCGAGGGATTACCGAGGGAAACTCCCTCGGTTTTAATTTTTTTTTATTAATTTTTAATTTTTAGTTTTAATTTTAATTCATGTTCAATTATTAAAATTCCCAAAAATTTAAAAAAAAGTAATTAAAGAAATGACAAATAAATAAACCAATTATTATAAAAAAATATTTGAAAATTTCAGAATAATCATGCGTTCGATCGAAACAGTAACAAAGCTTATATGAATTGTAAAAATGTTCTATGGATGGGGAGGGGGGTACTGCTGCTGCTGATGGGGAGGGGGGTACTGCTGCTGGAGACGAGCATACATCTCAGCCATTTGGGCATTCATCCACGCCTGAAATTCCTCCTGCTGCCGGCGCTCTTCCGCTCGTTGTCGCCTCTCCTCGGCTGCATGCTGCTGCAACGCCTCGAGTTGCGCCCTCTGAGCCTCGACCTGCGCCTCGAGCTCTCTGATGTGGCTCGTATCAGCCTGGGAGGAGGTGGAAGAGCGGCCCTTCAATAAACCCTTCGCAGCAGCCACCATCTTCCCATACACGCCGGTGCCGTAAAGCCGTCCCTTGCTCAGCCCGGCGACATCGAGTAAAACCTGATCCTGGTCAACCTCGTTACTCTCCTCTTGTGAAGACGCACGTTCTTGTTCCTGGGTCAGATGTCGCTCATACTCCACCTGAAATACAACTCGTTATTAAAATTTTACGTTAAAATCAAAGAATTAGAAAAAATAAGAAAGAGACTCACATTAATATTAGCAGATCTGGTATCGATCCACGCGCCGTCTTTCTTCGTGTGCGTACGTTTAAAAAGATCGTAGTACGTAGCCGGCGAACCCGTCTCCCGCTCCTGTATTCAAATAGAATTTTCAAATAATTAACATTAAAATTAAACAAATAAATACTAAATTATTATAATCTGAAATTGCTTACTATATCCAAGGCATAGTCGATAGTAGATCTAGCACCCCCCGTGTGCTTTGACATCCCAGTACCCGGCCCCAACAGGCTCGCTCCTCCTATTCTTGCTGCACTGCTCGGATTTCTTCTTGTTCTCGGGCTTATCCCACTCAACCTTCCAAACCCTAGTTGAAATGGATGATATATAAAATACGATATAAATTATATGTTATAAATAAAAAATTCTAATTTAATAAGAAAACACATAACAGAATCGTTTACCCATAGACCTCCGCGGTCAGGCACTCCGGCCGACCACCGCCATGGGAGGCAATATGCTGCTTATACTCGTTAAGCTTCTTCCCGTAAAGGTCCCCGATCATCGGAAAAAATACATCCCATATGTCCTTCTCACTATACTCCTCCGGGTCCCAATAACAAACATCCTGCAAATAAAACAATAATAACAATTCGATTGAAACATATGTTTATGTTTTTACGGTAAATAAGTAATTTATATGCATCGCGTCACTTCGCCAAGGCTTCCAAATAAGCAATTACCACCCTCACATTTTTTTAAAAATATTTTGAAAACTTAAATAAAATTCCGTGACACCCTATCACATTTTTAAAAATAAGATTTTAAAACCCGCTATTGGAGGGACAAAACCTCCTGGTCGGCGCCGTAACCACGTCAACATCCGACGGTATACAACCAACAACACCAATGACAATATTATATATAAATAAAATTAAACCCCGACCGATCACCACGGCCTCCCATGCATGAACAATATATATACAAATTGTTTTTATGAACCCGGCCTCCCATGCATGAACAATATATACACAATATAATGGGTGAATAAACCCTAAATTTGAAAGCAAACCCTAATACAAAGATTGCTTCTAGTTAGGTAGATTCTAAAGTAGACACATTGTCGATAAAGAGCCACACAGCACTCGAATACAGGTCATCGCTTTCCTCGACCACCCTCACCATGTCTGCTCCAAATACCTTGTCTGAATTATAGACGTTTGAGCCAACATGTCTTAATTGATTATTCCTAATTTGAGCCCTAATTAATTGATTATTCCTAATTTGAACCCTAATTATGTAATAATTACTAAATTGAACCCTAATTATGTAATAATTACTAAATTACCCCTAATCAATTGATTATTCCTAAATTCAACCCTAATTCATTGATTATTCTTAAATGAACCCTAATTAATTGATTATTCCTAATTTGAACCCTAATTATGTAATAATTACTAAAATTGACCCTAATTAATTGATTAATCCTAAATTCAACCCTAATTGTTTAATTATTACTAAATTGAAACCTAATTGCAAATTAAAATCTAAATTGAAACCCTAATTCAAAATTAAAACCTAATTTAACCCTAATTGAAAATTAAAACATATAATAACACCATTAATTACAAATTAAAAAACTAAATTGAAAATACATACAAATAATATACCAAAAAAAAAAAAAACAACCTGTGGATGGCGGCTTTGTGGACGGCGGCTGAGGCGAAGGCGGACGGCGACGCTCGGCTTACTGGCGGCGCAAGCCTTCGCGGAAGGCACACGGAGGCGGTGGCTCGGCGCACGGACGTACGGCGAGGCTTCGGCTCCTGATTGCTCGCGCTTATGGACGGCCGGCTCGGACGGACGGCGGGCGCTCGGGGCGGTGGTTCGATGGCGGTTCGAGGGTGGTGGTTCCGAGGGCGGCGGCTCGGGCGCACGGACGTACGGCGAGGGTTCGGGCACCTGGTTGCTCGCGGCTTTGGATGGCGGCGGTTGCTCGGACTGGACAAGGACGGCGGCTCCTTTTTCTTCCTCTTTCTTTCTATTCTTTCTTCTTCTTTCTTTCTTTCTGTGCGACAGACAGCGGGCTCGACCGCTGATATAATTAGGGCATCTTCCGAAGGAACTAATCCCTCGGAAAACCGAGGGACTTCATCCCACTCATCGATCGATCGTATCTTGTTGTTGATCGAATCCCACGAAACGTGTGGACACGCACGTGCTCGTTGGTATTCTTCAATCAAATTTGGCGTCCCATAGACCCACGTGCCTAAGATGATAGGATCGGTTTCGTTTTTTGCGATTTTTCTATTATTTCGATTTTTTTTTGATAAATAGAAAAATACCCGAAAAAAATAGAAAAAATAGTAAAAAATAGAAACAAAACCCAAACAATTACGACCGGGCGGGGAGGGGTGCGCCTTGACGTCCCGGAAATAAATCCTATTTCTTTATTATTTTTTTTGATTTTTTTTTTATTTTTTTGGGGTTTTTTAAAATATTAATTAATATTTCGAGGGAATCTAATTTCCCTCGGAATTATTCCGAGGGAACACCTAAACCCTCGGAATTATTCCGAGGAAAATTTGATTCCCTCATAATGTTAATTAATATTTAAAAAAAAAAACTGTTACGAGGGAATTATTCCCTCGAAAACAGTCCCGTCGGCCATCCGTCGGTTTGTTCTTCGAAAATTGTGGCGGCATACTTTAGCGCCAGTATTCCCGAAGGAATTTCCGAGGGACCCTTGTTCCCTCGGAAAAAACCGAGGGATTATAAGATCCTTCGGTATTCCCTCGGAAATTTCTGAGGGATTTAATTTCCCTCGGTTTTTCCCTCGGAAAACTGCTATTTTTTTGTAGTGTCAGATCTTGCATATTTTAGCTGGATTAGGGAATGAATATGACTCAGTGATGGTAAATGTGACGTGCATGCCGCAGCCTTACACGCTAGCCGAGATGCATGCTCTTTTGCTCAACTATGAGGCCAGATTGGAAACCAACAACAACAATACTTCGTAAGTCAATACAGAAGGGTCTCAGCCATCTATCAATGCTGCAATACAGGTCAACGCTGCAAGAGTCAACAACAATTATCAACAAAATAGAGGAAGCTCAAGAGGTCGCGGAGGTGGCAGGAACAGTTTGAAAGGTAGTAGGGGAGGAAGAAGAGGTCGAGGAGGAAGATCGAATGGAGGAGACAGGATTGTCTGCCAGATCTGCTATATTTCTGGACACATAGCATATAGGTGCTGGTACAGGAATGACAACTCCTACAGTAACACTCAATCCACACATTCACTGCATATGGCACAGTTTGGGAATGCTGGAAGCATGAGCTCGCATGTGACAAATGACCTCTCAAACCTGAATATTGCCTCAGCATATGCTGGAGGGAACAGGCTCCAAACGGGAAATGGAGTTGGAGTGAACATTAACCACATTGGTAACTCTTTTCTCAAGACTCCTCTCAGTTCCAAAACCTTTTTTCTCAAAAATCTACTTCATGTTCCCTCAATCACTAAAAATTTGTTAAGCGTTTCCAATTTTGCCTCTGATAATAATGTCTTTTTTGAGTTACATCCTTCTTATTGTCTCATTAAGGATCAAAACCAATGCCATCTTTCTCAAAAGAACAGTTAAAGATGGACTATATCATTTTCACCTACATACCACCAAGCCAGCCACTTATCATCATTCATCTGCACCGCCTTTCATCATGCGACCTGCTCAAACTTTCCTCGTTTCAAGTTCTCAGAGTAAAGAGCATGTTTCTGATCTATAGCATTCTAGATTAGATCACTATAGTCAACATGTAATAGATAAGGCTCTGAAAAGCTATAATATCTCTTATAACATCAATAATAACAGTTTGTCTTTGCGTTCCTCTTGTTTGTTAGCAAAAAGCCACAAGCTTCCTTTTCCTTACTCTCATTTTACTAGTTCCCAACCTCTTGAACTTATCCACTCCGACCTCTGGGGACCTGCCCTTATCAAATCATCAAATGGTTTTCTTTATTACGTTAACTTTATCGATCATTTCAGTAGATATACGTGGATTTATCTTCTAAAGTCCAAATCAGAAGTTCCAAATGCCTTTGTTCATTTTAAAAATCTTGTTGAAAATCAATTAAACTGCAAGATCAAGAAATCTCAATCTGATGGTGGCATTGAATATAAACCTCTTGTTAAAGTTTTTCAAGATAATGGTATAAATCATAGGATGTCTTGTCCTTACACCAGAACAGAATGGTGTGTCTGAAAGGAATCATAAGCATCTCGTTGAAATGGGATTGTCTTTACTTGCTCATTCAAACCTACCTCTTAGGTTTTGGGATGATACCTTAACTACTTGTGCCTACATTATAACAGAATTTCCTGCAAAACAAACCTTTATAAAACTCCTCTTGAGTGTCTCTTCAATCAGCGACCTGATTACAACTTTCTTAAAGTTTTTGGTTGTCTTTGCTATCCCTACATCAGACCTTATAATTCCCACAAACTTCAATACAGATCAATTCCATGTACTTTCCTTGGTTACAACACTCAGTACAAAGGATACAAAGTCATGTTACCTTTTAGGAAGGTGATAATCTCCACAAATGTTGTGTTTAGTGAACATGAGTTTTCATACAGGTCTAAACAGGTCGCTAACTCTCCACATTTCAATTTTTCACCTCTGCCATCCATACTTTCACCACCCCAATACCATACTTTTCCCATTCCATCTTCTCAAACAGACACACCTTCCACACCCCTGAATAATGTTCCCACATCTCCGGTCCCATTGCCTGATCAAGCTCCTTTTTCCCACCAATCACCTGAGCGAAATCATTCCAACACACCTCAAAACTCTAACACTACGGTTCCCCTCGTTGTGCAATTACCAACCCTTTCTAATAATCAATCTAGTCTTTCTTCACCATGTCCATCTCAAAAATTACATCCCATGCTGACCAGGTCTAAAGCTGGTATTCACAAACCTAAAATACTTTCTGCCGAATTCATCAATGAGGATGATGAATCATTAAATGCCCATCAAGCTCTTCAGATTGGAGTTTGAAAATAGGCTATGCAGGTTGAATACAATGCACTGATTAAAAATCGCACTTGGACTTTGGTTCCAGCACCTGAGGGGAGAAATATAATTGGTTGCAGATGGGTGTTTAAGACCAAAGAAACACTGATGGATCAGTTGTCAGACACAAAGCAAGATTGGTTGCTCAAGGTTTCTCTCAGCGAGCTGGGTTTGATTTCTCTGAAATTTTTAGTCCAGTTGTCAAGCCAACAACAATAAGGATAATATTAAGCATTGTTGTTTCTGGTGGATAGGATGTTAAACATCTTGATATTAATAAAGCATTCCTGCATGGAGATTTACAGGAAATGATCTACATGAAATAACCTCCCAATTTTGAACAAAAAGACAAACAGTTTGTCTGCAGACTCACCAAAACTATTATGGGCTTAAACAGGCCTTAGAGCATGGTTTGGCAAGATTTAAGAAATACTCCAAGGTCTTGGATTCACATGTTCAAAAGCTGATGCTTCTCTTTTTTACAGGTTCAAGAATGGGTCAAGAGTTTATCTCCTCATCTATGTAGATGACATACTGATTACAGGGAGCGATGAGAATTAGGTCGCTTCAATAGTTGCCAATTTGAAGAAGGTTCTGTCACTGAAAGAGCTAGGCAGTGTTAAACAATTTTTTGGAATCCATTTTACCACATCCGCTGATAAAATGCATTTGAGTCAAGGACAGTACATAAGAGAGCTTTTCAAGAGAGCTAATATGATGCCATCTAAGCCGGTTCCCACTCTAATGATTACTTCAAACATCCTATCCACATTCAAAGGAAGCAGCACAGGCATAAATCCTACTCTTTACAGAAGTTTAGTTGGAGGTCTACAATATGTTACTATTACGCGACCTGAAATTCCCTTCAGCGTTAACAAAGTTAGTCAATTCATGGCTAATCCCTTAAACACGAGTTGGAGAGTACTAAAGCGAACTCTGAGATACTTGGCAGGCACTATTGATCATGGACTGACAATAACGAAAGCCCCAAATTTTCATTTGACTGTTTTTTCTGACTCTAATTGGGCTATCGACCTCGATGATAGGAAGTCCATTAGTGGTTCCTGTGTCTATCTTGGCAATAATCTTGTATCATGGAGTTCGAAGAGACAAGGTTTTGTGTCGAGGTCAAGCACTGAGATAGAATACATGAGTTTAGCGAACACTACGACAAAGATGACATGGATAGGATATCTGCTCAAGGAGTTGACAATTGGATCAGCTCGTACGCCTACCATTTGGGTAGATAATCTGAGCGCAATTGCTCTAGCATCGAATCCTGTCCTACATGCAATAACCAAGCACATTGAACTTGATCTTCATTTTGTTAAAGACAAAATTCTTTCACAACAGCTCGCGGTACAACATGTTCCTTCTTCAGAATAGATAGCTGACATTCTGACAAAACCTTTAAGCGAGCAATTTTTCATCAAACTCATAGACATATTGAGAATCATGCCCAAGAGTTCGTTCGAATTGAGGAGTCGAGTTAAACGACAGTATAAATCACAGTGACGTGATGAATTCAGGTCGCAGGACTACAGAATAACATGGCGACCTGATAACCTCAGGTCGCACGATTGACGACTTATTTGATTCAAGTCGCATGGATTGCCGACCTGATTGGTTCAGGTCGAGTGAATATTAACTTGACAAGTCTCGACAACAGAAGTCTGCATGGAGCCTACACCAAATCGGATGACGTCAGCCTTACCATAATACAATCCAGTCTACTACAGCAGTCAATAGTACTGTAGCAATGTTAGCTAATCGTTGTCATATGTATTGCATCAAATCTAACCATAGGATCTAGGGCAACCCTTGTCACCTATGTTGCTATAAATAGCCATGTATTTCATTGATGTTTATGAAAAATATTACCAAAAATATATACAGTACATTTTCTTTTACTCACTTATAATGACTCTTCTTATTGTATCAACTCGCCATGAACTCGGAGCTTTTCTTACAACCCAACAGGATGAAAAACACTATACAAACATCAATTTTCAGTTAGATCCTAAACAAGTGCACTTACAAGTCATCACGTGTTGGGGGAATTACGAGCAACAAGCAAAAGCAACAAAAGGCGGCATTTTTATTTACAAATGTTTGGAAAGGATGGCCTCAATAACCCCCTGAGCTATAGGGTGATAACAAGCACGGGCCTCCGGGAACACCCTCTTGGCAAATATTTTCTCCACTTCTCTACCTGTTCCCTCTATAAGTGCCCCATAGAGGGGGCGAAGATATTTCATCCTTCCAACTTCTTTCAGAGTCTTCTCGACCTCGTTATAGTAATTACTGCACCTTGACGAAATTGCGAGCTGTAGAAATGCCACCTTTACGTCATAATCTAGCGATTCTGAAAGCTTGTAGCGTGCATCGAGAGCTGATACCTGTGATACAACCAAAACATGGTATAGTTAAATCAGCTCCACAATAAAAAGTGTACTAATATGGGAATAAAATGTTGTTAGCGACATTTTTGAGAGAATAATGTGAAAAATAATTATTTTGAATGTGTTACTTGGTTATAAGATGAAAATGTGACGATAAGGATTGATGTGATGGTTTTTTTCCTCGCAAAATACTAGATAAGAACTTAGTCTGCTAAAAGCATGAATGCAACAAACAGAGAACAGTTTCGCAAAAAAAAAAAAAAAACATTCAAAGTTGTTAAGATATATGTCCAAGACATTCTTTATATAATATGAGATTTTGCAAAACTTGCTAAATTTTGTTTTCATGAAATTTTGTATCTCTTGCTTCTGAGATCATGAAAATCAACGTTACAAGGGTAATAGCTTTATCACTTGCGATAGTATTTCTCTTTCTACAAAAGAAATTTTAGAATTTTCTATTTCTTATCTTCTCAATTTCCGATTTCTAGGCTAATTTTTGGTGGACCAGTCAATTTAAAAGCTAGCTATTTTCCTGCCATGCGAATACCGGGACGACACTTCTTAACATCAAGATGACACTTTTTGTTTGATTCCTCGAGGAAATTTTTTTACGAGTGTGCATTGAGATCTTACCCGCTACCAAGCTTCCAATTGTCCAAGGATTGAGAGAAGATTAAGAAAGTTCTAAAATTCCGAAAACAGATCGAACTAGAAAGAGCGGTTAGATCTTTATTTCCAGAAATACTAATAAAAGTGATGAAGCTATTTCTCTGGAAGCGACGGGTTTAGAGATATACGCAATTTCATTAAAAAAAAAATAATAATAACCTTCCAAAATCCTAGATAAGTTAGTGATTAGGTTGTTAAGGAATGGGGAAACGCATAAACAACTTTATTGGAGAATGATAGAAAAATACACAGAATTGGTGGTTGCACATAAAGAATGTGACATGCAGAAAGATCTCTTAATAATTTTGAATGAGAATGTCAAGAAGTGAAGAAAATTGATTTAGGCATTCTACCTTTTTTTTTCCTTCTCTTTGTCGAAATTGTTTCTTGTTTTGCTGCTTTCAGATTTTTTTTCTCATGTAAAAGCAAACTAGTTCTCACCCGTTGCACACTGAAGCATTGTTTTTTTTTTTTCATGTATTTAGCAAACAAGTTCCTACACGCTTTGGACTCACTGGGTTGGAGCTCAAGAGAGTTGTAGATGTTGGTAAGGCCGTAAATTAACGCGGTTGGTTTCATAATATTTTTGGCTCCAAGATTCTTCTAGGTTATTTGTTTTCTTTGAAGTTAAAGTTCTTGGTTCAGCTGAAGTTGTTAATAGTTAGTCTTCTTTGATCCATGTAGAATATAGGTGTCAGATCATTTTCATTAATTTTTGCTTGAACAGGAAAAAGATTTACACCTCCTTATATGAGAATTGGATGGATTTTAGGCTTGTTGCTTATTTTGTAGTTTTTTTGTTTTGTTTCGAATTGCACCCTTAATAGGATACACTTGTTAAGAAAATGGAAAGCCTAAAGGGGGTGTTAGTAATTCCTTAAGGGTGTAGTAGTCATGATTTTGGAAAATAATTGGATATTTTTTATTTTTTTATATTTTGTAATAGTTCAATTCCCAAGAGTGTTTTTTTGTAATTATCCACGCATCTATCAAAACTTTCAGTAGGGAGATGAACTTAGGAAATTACCAAGGTAATGATATGTACAGGAGCTCATAATGCTGAAATAGTACCTGTGAAGCATCAACAGATTTAGGCAGGTTTTCTAAGTAAAGCTCCCATTCCATTCCTCCCCAGTCAGCAACTTCGTCCTCATTCGGCATCYTACCTACCTTAAACTCATTCGCCAGCGACACAATCTTCGTATAGATATCAGAAACAGGCTCCATCGCATCCGGAGGTATSCCAGTACCCTCAGTCCACACTTTTAAATCAATATGACCTTCTATTCCATGAACATTGGCTTTTAGAAAATCAAGAAACGTCTCAGTGTCAATGGACTGGAATTTGAAGGTGGTGATATACTTTTGAAGAAATTCGTCAAATGCTGGCCTTCCGATCTGTCATAAATACCAAGAAAAACAGTTCAGCTCTTCTATCTGAAACAAACATAAGGGATAATTACAAAATTTACCTTGAGATTTGATCTAATTACAAAAAGGCCAAGCTAACTTTCAAAATTACAAAACTACCCTTCATAAGTAAAAAAGTATTTGAAAGGCCTTCTGCACATTTATAAACATATTACAGTTAGGCCCTTAATTTTACACTAATCGAACCTAAGGGTATTTTTCGTAATTTTGAAAGCTAGCTGTGGTTTTTTTAATTAGGTCAAACCTCAAGTGCGCTTTTTATAATTATTCCCAAACACATCAACAAATGGTGGATAGAAAAATCAAAGTATGTGCTTACTTGTCTTTCAATGCGCCATAAAAACTGGAACCCTTTCTCGTAAGGCACTTTAGAATATACATCATCAGGGTCAATGCCTTCCTGGTTAGTTTTTAGTTTTGTGAATTCCATGTTGTCCTTAAACCTATCCACAGCCTGAACAAGTCCTCTCCAACCAATTCCGATATTCAGTGCAGCCCTTTCTTTTCCTTGTACAGCCTCGACTATCCGCCGCTCCGCGTATGTCGTGAAACCCTATAAGCACAGACCCAATTAAGATTCCAAAATACAGTAAAAAAGATCATTATATTATATTAAATGCATGAAATGAACCAAGAGAAAGGCTAAAATTGACTTCAATTGTTCACGATAAAGTTAAAGTCAATCAACTTATCTAAACTTCATCCATCACCAACAACTCAAAAAGTTGATGGCATAGTGGCATACCTTTACTAATATCTCAGTATACAATTATTTTCGACAAAAAAATGCAAGTGCCCATTCTTTTGACAATTTACCAAAAAAAAAAAAGAAAAGGAAAAAAGAAAGAAAGAAAGAAAAGAGAAGAGGAGGAGGATATCAATTCCCATTAGTCTTAAAACCTTCCATTTTAATACAACTGATAGCATTCAAGTGAATCCAGTAAAAAGCAATTTATGTCAACCTAGCCTACTAGTAAGTATGAACCTTCTAGAAGCATCAGAAACTGCAATTTCTAGTACAATAAGAAAAATATAAATATCATGACATCCAGGTTTTCCAAGACAATGCACACGCATTCGGCTACATGATCAACAAAACCTTTCAAAGCAAAAAATCAATGGAAGTTTTTTCCATGCAAATACGCAACAAACTACTCATTCGTCATTATACTTTCCCTGGTAAATGGCAAAAGTAACAGGACAGCTACTGTTACCTTAAACCAGTTGATATTGTTTATGCACGATCATTTAGGAAATTCAAATACATCAACCGAAGCTTCCAATTTCTCAAAATAAATAAAGCCCATTGGTATAATCTTACACCAATAATATACAAAACCCAATACAATCACAGCAATAAAATTCCTGAAAATTTAATGCAGAGATCATTCAATTGCATCAAATCCCATCACATGTAATTTTCAAGAAACAGCCTATGAGTCAACGAAACAAAAAGAAAAAAAATATATCAACCTAACAAGCAATATATATACCTCATTCAACCAGAAGTGATCATTAGTCTTATTGGTAATCAAATTCCCCGTCCAGCTATGCGCGAGCTCGTGCGCCACCAACTGCGCACCCGTCGCGTCCCCTTTTATCACCGTGGACGTCAAAAACACCATCCTTGGATTCTCCATCCCTGCATATGGGAAACTCGGCGGCAAAACCAACAAATCGAACCTCTCCCACTCGTAAGGACCGAACAAACCCTCCCCAACCTTGATCATCTCCTCCGTCCCCGCAAACTCCCTAGCCGCAGAATCCAAAACCCCAGGGACCGTCTCTGAATAAACCCTCGTCCTGGGCCCCACCTCCCTAAACCCTAACTCCCCAACAGCAAACGCGAACAGGTATGGCGGCACGGGCTGCTCCATCACGAACTCCTCAACAACCCTCTCCTCCCCGCACCACAGCGAGTCATCACACGCGCCCTGTGTCTCGCCGGAGAGTGGGTCCCGCCGATTGATGTGTTTCGCGGCCATCACAGCAGACAAATAGCGAGGGATGTTCAATTTCGCGGCGTATTTGATGCGGGCAGCTGGGGTATCCTGGCAGGGGAAAATGGACCTGGCGTGGATGGAGTGGCACTGGGTGTAGACGAAGGGGAAGGACTTGTTGAACGTCTGGGGCGGCGAGAGCCATTGCAGGGCGGAGGATGACGGGGAGGTTTTGAAGACGATTAGTAGCTGGGACTGGTTGAAGAGAGAGACGACGATGGATTGCCCCAAAACGACGTCGGGTGAGGCGGGGTGGAGAGTGAAGGGGAGAGGAGTGAGAGTGGCGGGGTCGTAGACGGCGGAGATGGCGAGCGAGCGGGAGTCGAGGGTGAGCGGGCCGGAGTGAGGGGAGGAGAGAGAAAGGACAGCTGAGGAAAGGATAGTGGAGGAGGAGAAATCGAAATAGAAGGAGAGAGAAGTGTGGGTGGTGAGGGGGTGAGTGGAGTCTGTGAACGAGTGAGGGTCGATGGGCGCCATTGATGGTGGGCGTGGTAGAGACGGTGGCGGACGGCGGCGGAAGGGTGGCGAAGAGGCGAGGGGGTTTGGAAGGGGAGAAGAAGAAAATGGAGGGATAGTCAAATTGTGAAATCTAATACTTATATATACTCTTGTTCTATAATTAAAGATCATGTGCAATGCTCAGCTTCGCCATTCCCAAATAATAAATGTCCACAAGTTCGCACTTCCAAATCAGTTGTGTCCACAGATTTCCCTTCCTTCTGTGGAAAAAAAATATGAGGATTGTGGTGCTCCCTTCCGGGTTTAATTAAATAATTAATGTAAATTTAATTCGAAATTAAATAAATAAATTAGTTTGGAAAATTTTTAAAAAAATGTGGCGGGATGCCGATGGCAAAAGCGTCCCGCCCTTCAGGACGCTTTCCCGAACCTTTTTTTTCGTTTCCAAAGTTTTTGGGCCAAATTAAAAAAAAAAAAAAATTTTGGGTCGGGACGCTTTTGCCATCAGCGTCCCGGTTGATTTTGTAAAAAAAAAAAAACCCGGGGTCGGGACGCTGATGGGAATAGCGTCCCGGGGCTGTTTTGAAAAAAAAAAAAAAAAAATCCGTCCTATTAACCCTACACACGCACACACACACACTCCATTCTCCCTTTCCTCCTTCTTCTTGACGCAGCAGCGCGGCCAGGAGCTCCAAGAAGGTAAGTTTTTTTTCTTTTTTTTTTCTTTTTACTTTTATATATTTTAATTAGTTGTTAGTTTTAGTATTTAGGTATTATATTGTTATTGTTATTATTATTTTTAATTTAAATAAATTGCAGGTTTATTTAATTTAAATTTAGATATTTTTGATATTTGTAATGAAAATGTATTTTGTTTGTGAATTGTGAATTGTTAATTGTTTATGGAAATTGTAATTATTTGTTAGTTTTAGTATTTATGTATTATATTGTTATTGTTATTGTTATTTTTAATTTTAATAAATTGCAATTAGATTTATTTTTAGTTTGTATTATATTGAATTTAGATGTTTTAATTTTAATTTTTTTTTTAATTGTTCATGTAAGTTGATTATGGAAAATCTTGACCCTAACTTATTATCTTCTATTTAATTGCTTGTGAATATTTAGGAAATTTTAGCTATGAACATTTACGAAAATGCATTAGGTTTGTTTGTGATTTTTTTTGTTAATTGTTAATTATTTATGAAAATTGTAATTTATTTTTGTGAATTGTTTATGGAAATTGTTGTTTTTTATGCAAATTGTTAATTATTTTTGTGAATTGTTCTTGTAAATCGATTATGGAAAATATTGACCTTCAATTGTTACCTTTTATTTAATTGCTTGTGAAAAAACTATGAATTACGGAAATATGTGATTTTATTAATTTTGTGAGAAATTATTTAATTTTGTGAGAAATTATTTTATTATGTGAAAATTTGAATTTATTTGTTTGTGGTGTAATTATCAATTACGTGAATATTTTGATTTTATTTGTTTATGTGAAAATTTGAATTTATAAGAAATTATTAATTATGTGAATATAAGAATTTATTTATATTTTTAGAAGTAAGCGCACATAGGCGAATATGTCTTCTGGCAATGAATACGACGTGTATGCATCGATTCTACGAGACGTGAGTGGATATGCAAATGTAGAACCCACCGAGCATCATCCCCCACCGGTGATTTCGGACTACCCCGCCGATTGCTTCGGACCATATGAAGGAATCGATTCCGAAAATGGTTTAGACGAACTAGATGATGATGGTCATGAAACTGACGAGGAATTCTTTCAGTTGGGGGGTAGCGTACCAGATGAAGAACCTTTTGAACCTACCTTGAATGAACTTGTCCCTACAACCCATAGACGAGCGGATGGAGGCTCCGCACTGTACAAGAACATACCATTTTTCGATACCGTATACGAAGACGTTCTTATCGATTCTATTGGTGTCCCTCAGCCGGACTTGTACTACAGTAAAGACGAAGGAGTGCTGAGAATAGGCATGATATTTAGAGATAAACAGCATTTGATGTGGGCTGTCAAAGATTACTCCGTGCGCGTCGCCAAGTGTTCGTATAGAGTGGTAGAAAGTAATCCTGTGATGTGGAAAATTGTTTGCATGTCGAGTTCACTTGGTGAGAATCATGTAGATATGAACGAATCATGCGAATGCGGTTGGTGGCTCCGCGCTAGTTTTCGGGAACGGAAGGGTGCTTGGGTAATCACGAGATTGGGTTCTGAGCACAGATGTCTCGCATCGTTTACACGTGAAGATCACCCCAACTTGTTTAAAGATTTGATTGCTATGCTCATTACCAGCCACGTCGAGCAGGGTCCGTCATATAGCGCCTTACATGTCCAGCAGGCTGTCAAATAAGAATATGATTACCTTGTGCCGTATCACAAGGCGTGGCAAAGTTTGTCTCGGGCTCGTGAAAATGTGTACGGGACGTGGGAGCAGTCGGTCCAATATTTACCAAAATACATGGAGGCATTGCAGATGTACAACCCGGGGACCGTGGTCGAGTGGCGACACAAATCTTCTGGCATACCCGATGTGCACATGTTAAGATTTGTATTTTGGGCATTTCGACCATGTATCGAGGCTTTTAAACATTGTCGCAAGGTGATCAGCGTTGATGGAACCTTTTTGGTTGGAAAGTACAAGCACACGTTGATGATGGCAGTTACAGTTGACGCCAACCAACAAGTCGTGCCTCTAGCGTACGCAGTTGTTGATTCAAAGAGTTACAGCTCGTGGCATTTTCCTTCACATGGTGGCAAAATATATTGTTCGCGACATAGAAGGGGTTTGTCTTATATCTGACCGGAATGCCGGACTACTCAATGCACTAGAACAAGTTCCGGCATTCTCTTCTAACATTTTTTGTTTGCGACATGTCTCTTCTAACTTCAACACGCATGCCAAATCGGTGAAATTGAAGGATATGTGTTTCAAAGCTTGAGCAGAACCCAGGGTTGTAGTCTTTCACAGAATAATGGATCAGATCAAGGCGCTTGATCCGAATGCATTTGCGTACTTGGATGGCATTGATAAGAGYAAGTGGACATTGTCCCACGACGACGGCAAGCGGTGTGGCATCCTCACGACCAACATGTYCGAGTGCATCAATGGAGTGATGAAGCGTGCTAGACGACTCCCAATAACCACCATCGTCCGAATCACATTTATTCGAAGTGTTAAAAATTTCTACGATCGTTTGAAAGATGCGACGAGAGTCCATAACATGCAACAATTTTGGCCTGATAAGATATACAACCTATTCAGAGAAAGACAGCAATTGGGGTCATCTTATGATGTTAGGGGCTTTAATTGGGCGACCCAAATGGCCGAAGTCTCTGTGAAGGTGAGCGGAGGATCTCCACAACGAATCTTTCGAGTTTCCTTGTCAAGACCAGAATGCTCATGTGGTAGATGGGTGAGCAGCGGTATTCCGTGCTCCCATGCAATAAAGGCGTGTACCGAATTTAGAGCGGATCCTCGTGTTTACGTACAGCATTACTACAGCACTGCCGCGTACCTACGCACATACTCTGCTGGGGCATTTGAACCGTTGCCTGATGCGGAGGACTGGAATGAGGCAAGTTTTCAATTGGTTCATGATCCACACACGAGGAGGCAGCGAACAGTTGGACGACTCAGGGGTAGTAGAATTCCCAACGAGATAGACCAAGCCCAAGTACGCGCAAGACAACGATACCGTGCAGAAGATGTGCCTAGTTCCTCACAAGGCGGTGGACGTTCTATTACCAGGCATTGATGTTAGATATGGCGGTGATCTTTCCCATTAGTCATTTGTTGTAGTTCGCTAGCACTTTTAGAAGTTGTAATTCACATTGCTTTGAACATTTGTAATTTTTGGTGTATCCGGGTTTGTTGTTGTATTTCTTTTATATTGTATGCACTTGCTTATTTGGAAAACATATATTTATCTAATTATCTTATATATATGGAACAACAACAACAGCAAGGACAATAATAATAAATTAGGGTTCTAATAACAATATTAATAATAACAACAACAACAATAATATTCGTCTAATATCTAATATCTATGTAACTACCTTGCAGATGGCATCATCGCTCTTGAGCTGACAGAGTTTACATAGATCGAGCAGCCTTGTAGGTGGACGTATAGATGGGGTTCTGATGGTGAAGTGGGCAGCTGGCTATATTTTCTGGGACGAGCGTGATGGTCTTCATCCTCAAGTTATGTCTGTGCTATATCGCTGGGGATTTTACGGTGTCGCATGTTGCGGGGCGATGTCGAAGTTGTACGGCCACCTGATCACCGCACTAGTAGAGAGATGGCGCCGCAAGACGCATACGTTTCATCTGCCTGTGGGAGAGGCGACGATCACTCTCCAGGATGTGGCTATTATTTGGGGTCTTCCGATTGAAGGTGCCCCGATGATCGAGGATGACGCGGAGTGGAGCAGGGAGGAATGGGCGGAGTACATCAGGTACTACGTAGGGTACACTGTGGATTACGAGCAAGAGATGAAAGGTGCGAGCCGTTTGAAACTGAAGGCGTTGAGTGAGCACCTCAGTAGACGANCGAGTGCATCAATGGAGTGATGAAGCGTGCTAGACGACTCCCAATAACCACCATCGTCCGAATCACATTTATTCGAAGTGTTAAAAATTTCTACGATCGTTTGAAAGATGCGACGAGAGTCCATAACATGCAACAATTTTGGCCTGATAAGATATACAACCTATTCAGAGAAAGACAGCAATTGGGGTCATCTTATGATGTTAGGGGCTTTAATTGGGCGACCCAAATGGCCGAAGTCTCTGTGAAGGTGAGCGGAGGATCTCCACAACGAATCTTTCGAGTTTCCTTGTCAAGACCAGAATGCTCATGTGGTAGATGGGTGAGCAGCGGTATTCCGTGCTCCCATGCAATAAAGGCGTGTACCGAATTTAGAGCGGATCCTCGTGTTTACGTACAGCATTACTACAGCACTGCCGCGTACCTACGCACATACTCTGCTGGGGCATTTGAACCGTTGCCTGATGCGGAGGACTGGAATGAGGCAAGTTTTCAATTGGTTCATGATCCACACACGAGGAGGCAGCGAACAGTTGGACGACTCAGGGGTAGTAGAATTCCCAACGAGATAGACCAAGCCCAAGTACGCGCAAGACAACGATACCGTGCAGAAGATGTGCCTAGTTCCTCACAAGGCGGTGGACGTTCTATTACCAGGCATTGATGTTAGATATGGCGGTGATCTTTCCCATTAGTCATTTGTTGTAGTTCGCTAGCACTTTTAGAAGTTGTAATTCACATTGCTTTGAACATTTGTAATTTTTGGTGTATCCGGGTTTGTTGTTGTATTTCTTTTATATTGTATGCACTTGCTTATTTGGAAAACATATATTTATCTAATTATCTTATATATATGGAACAACAACAACAGCAAGGACAATAATAATAAATTAGGGTTCTAATAACAATATTAATAATAACAACAACAACAATAATATTCGTCTAATATCTAATATCTATGTAACTACCTTGCAGATGGCATCATCGCTCTTGAGCTGACAGAGTTTACATAGATCGAGCAGCCTTGTAGGTGGACGTATAGATGGGGTTCTGATGGTGAAGTGGGCAGCTGGCTATATTTTCTGGGACGAGCGTGATGGTCTTCATCCTCAAGTTATGTCTGTGCTATATCGCTGGGGATTTTACGGTGTCGCATGTTGCGGGGCGATGTCGAAGTTGTACGGCCACCTGATCACCGCACTAGTAGAGAGATGGCGCCGCAAGACGCATACGTTTCATCTGCCTGTGGGAGAGGCGACGATCACTCTCCAGGATGTGGCTATTATTTGGGGTCTTCCGATTGAAGGTGCCCCGATGATCGAGGATGACGCGGAGTGGAGCAGGGAGGAATGGGCGGAGTACATCAGGTACTACGTAGGGTACACTGTGGATTACGAGCAAGAGATGAAAGGTGCGAGCCGTTTGAAACTGAAGGCGTTGAGTGAGCACCTCAGTAGACGACGGGCACGCCGCAGGATGAGGTCGTGCAGTACGCCCGTGGGATTGCACTCTTATTGTTAGGTTCGTTGTTGTTGCCAAGCACAACGAACAACTATGTCTCTGTAACCTACCTACGACATTTTGAGGAGGATACCATGGCATCGGGTATTAGCTGGGGTAGTGCTGTGCTGGCACACTTATATCGTCAGTTGTGTAATGCGGTGGAAGATGACAAGAAGATGATCAGTGGTCCGATGGATTTATTGCAGATTTGGGCTTGGTCACGGATTTCATCTGTCAGACCAGAGATCACGGGCAGTTCTCTCAATCTTCATCGGACCATTTACGATGCATTCGATGACGTCACGTTTCCCGTACCATCGTATGGTGCCAGGTATAATTTTAAATGGCAATACTAGTTATACAACTATTAGTAATATTTTATATTTCAATAACCTTCGATGTATGTTGTCGCAGGTGGATTGCGGAGTATAGTTATACTCGGAGCTCTAAACATACGCTGCGAATATTTCGGGAGTCGCTTGATCGGTTGAACGAGTCGGAGGTATGGTATTGAATAAATATTGCTTATATTGTTAATATGGTGCGAACTGATGACGATTATTCAAATGTGCAGTGGACATGGGAACCCTACGATTTAGATGCACCAGAGATACAAGTGCTGGGGGAGAGATGTTTGACTCAAAACTKGCTAAGCCAGTGCCCACTGATCTGCTGGTCGATTGTTGAGTACCATTTTCCCAATCGAGTGACCCGACAGTTCGGCATACGTCAGAGTACACCAGCGAGYATAGATGTTGACGTGGAGKCATWGCACGCTGTCTCTCGGGCACAGGAGCATCACGTGGCATGGACTGTGCGTCATCATGCCTGGATCCAGRCATGGGAGGTACGATGGTCCACGAGGATAGAACGCCCTTCGGTTCGGAGTGATGCAGATGYGGCRAGCGGATATCGGRGTTRGTACCAACAGAATACACAGCGTTACATCACTCCTGTAGAGAGACATACAGAGGGAGGATACCAGCCCTCGGACGTCGGCGTCTACGAGGCTATTGTAACAAATCTTTTTTACTCTTGTCCAGCACATTGAATTTAATTATTTCTTAGTTCTGATATTCAACCGTCTATATTTTGTAGGGTACTTGGAGTCAGCGACTCCGCCTTGTATCTTCCGATGCTAGAGACGATGATTCTGACTCTTATCGTCGTATGCACACTATAGTTGACTCGGTGGATGACGAGATGATGCAGCGCCTTCGTATTCGTCATGAGTTACATGAGGACGTCCCATCCGGTAGCGAAAGACGGAGCATATCTGGGCCCTCTAGGAGGAGTGTATCTCGTCCTACTCCAGATGAGCACAGGGCATCCCCGGTCGCACCCGGGCCATCTCCAGTCATCCATCACGGTAATTGTGTGATTCGTTAATCACTATTTTATTTGTCACTTTCTTACGATTAACATTAAAATAATTATCTTTTTTATATGTTGAGTGTAGATTACGTTGGTGGATCATCGTATAACGTGGGAGGTGATTACGTTCCTACAATGGGAACATCGGAGTTTTATACTCCTTCATATGTTGGGCAGTCATTCACCGATCTGCTACGTACCGATTATCCGCATGACATGGGACATCCGCGACCGGACTTCCAGATGACGCCTATTCCGATGTCGATTCCCACTGAAACTGCGGATCGTGCACATCAAGTTTGGGGTCTCATGGAGCATGGTAATGATGATGCAGAGGAAGAGGAAGAGTCTAATCAGGAACCAGCAGCCCCCCCACCAAGACATGATCACGATTTACGTAGAAAGCATAAGAAAAGGAAATGTGGCACGGGATCACACTATTTCTCATGATGTGTAATTTATTTTAATTGTAGCTATAAAAATAGTACACTTCGCATTTGTGTTCTATCGTTCAATTCAGTAGTTATCCAAAAAATATAACACAATGAAAACATAAAAGGAATTTCCCAAGCAATAGAGCAGACGGTGCAACAACATAAAAACATTACATAATGAAAACATAAAAGGAATGCGTCTAAGCAATAGAACATTATCATTACAACAACACAAAGACATCATACTATGAAGACACAAACGCAATCCACACAGGTAGAGCAATGTCGGAAAGCCAACGTGTAATGGTCAACGCTACTTCCACTCGCTGAGCTTCCACTGTGGTCTGTTGGGAACACATCTCCAAACAGTACTTCCATTTTTGTGAGTAAGGGCTCCTGATCATAAGCGTTGCAATAGGCTTTGATTGGATAATCCTGCATTCATTACAACAAGTTAGAATAATAATGAGATATTCAAATTACTTGTAATAATTGAAAAAGTAACGTGTTTAACTTACAGGCATAAATTTCTCTCGTACATTATGATCACCTAAGACCAATTTCAGATTCCCGTTCCAAACAGTACCAGGGGTCCGAACCAGTTCTTTGAAGAACCTGAATCATTTCTGAAGTTGGACAATCCTAGTTGTGATGTCATCTTCAGATAGGGCATGGTGATTTTTGAAGCAGCAATTAAGTAAACACTTGGCTTCTTTCACTCTGTTGTCTGGTAACAGTCCGTCATCTG
>BMAC01000053.1:1861734-1880404 GCA_014905375.1 Phtheirospermum japonicum
TCATATGATATATTAGGTAAATATTATATCCAAATACTTTAGTAAAAATATTAATTTCTTATATAATCAAGTATCTTCCTATTTAATCTAAATCACTATATAATATACTACTTCAGCCTTATTAATGATTTCATTTTTGGGCGCGGATATATGCACCCCAAAATATTATTAGTTGACCCCAAATATTTTAAACAAAAATAGTTATAAATAAAAATACCAAAATAACCTTATCACAATATATAATTAAAATTAAAAAAAATAAAATTTATACAATTATATATACATATTATATATATCTATCCATCGTTTTCCCTTTTTGCTTGATTCTGTTTCTGAATCCCACATCATGAATATACGAAAAAGAAAAAAAAAGAAAAAAGAAGAAGAAAAAATCAGACAAGGGATTACTCAAGAAAGTGACACCAGAGGAGAGTTTAGAGGGGAAAGAAAATGAGAAAATGAGCAGAGCATAAAGACTAATTGAGAAGCTAGAAGTGATTTTGGAATGAAAGAGGAAAAAAACCCACATGGGGATTGTTGGGTTTTATCTCAAATTGTTGGCTTTCACACGGATTTCAAAGGCCTCCCACAGGTTGTGAAGATGTGGGCAGACTTAAACACTGTTTTTGGAATTTTCTCACTAATAATGCTTTCTTTAACAATGAAACGCAGATTACTGTTTTTATCTTTACCAAAAACTGGAGTTTTTGTTCTTAAGATCAATCGGCCGACTCGTGAAGACGGTGGGTTTGTGCAGAAGAAAACTAAAGAGCGCTTTTCTTTTTCTTTTCCTTTTTATTTTATTTTATTTTATTTATTATTATTATTATTATTATTATTATATTTATTATATTATATGAGGGTAAAATGGGGTGTTTGTGGGGTTGATTTAGTAAAAATAAATGTATTTTAAATTTTTTTGGGGTGTTCTTATCAATTGAGGTCAACTAATAATATTTTGGGGTGCGTGTATCCGCACCCTTTTTTTTTTCTTTTAATTTTATTTTACTTTATTCAGCATTTAATACAACAATAATACATACAATTACATGACATTTTTATATCATTGTCACCAATTCGTAACGGTGAATTTCATGTTACACTGTACATTTTTCATATTACATAGTGCAATTTCATACTTATACTGTATACAGTAGAAATTCCATACTACTAGTTTTTATGTTTTTAATCATTATAGGTAATTTTTCACACTACACCGTGAGACTTTATACTATATCATATAATTATTTTATGCAATATGTCACACTAAAATATAACTTTTTTAAAAAAATAATTTTATATTTTTAAATTTTAATTTCATACTTACATGAAATTCAAACTGATATTGTGGATTTCATACTAAATTTTCACAATATAAATAAAATTTTATGCTATTATATTTTAAAACTCATACTACTATTATCAAATTATATACTATTATATTTTAAATTTCATACTACTATTATCAAATTCATAACTCTACTAAAACTCAAAAAATCCAATAAAAATACTATTAGATTTTAAAATTCACACTACTATTATCAAATTATACTAACCCTAACAGATTGCAACTACATTGTGTAATTATTTTTTCAAAATTTTTGATTGGACTGTCAAATTTTATATTAAATTGTACAAGATAATTCTATACTACATAATGTCTTCAAACAAAAATACATACTGCACCGAGTATAATTTCATACTAATTACATGTGGAGTGATATTCCTTACTTATTATTATTATTATTATTATTATTATTATTATTATTAGTTTGTTAGGTGTAGGGGTAGTTTTGATCATTTATATTGTAATTTTGATTACATAGGATATGTTTGACTAAATGAGATAAAAACATCTTTCGTTAAAATATTTAGGGAAAAATTACTTTTTTAGTCTATTATATTGTACACTTTGCAAAAAATGATTGTCCAGTATCAAAACACCTACACTAAGTTGGTAAAAAAAAAATCAAAAAAAGGTACAAAATTATCTCGATTGGGCTTTTTTGCTGACGTGGCGGGATTCAATACTTTCTAATTATTTTTGTTTAATTTGAAACATTAATTGAAAAAAAAAACTGAGAAAAAAATCATTTTGGTCCATTATATTAGCCACATTATAGAAAAGATACGTGACATTGATCATCTTCAAGTCACATCCACTAAATTAGCCAATTGATCAAAAAATGTTTAAAAAAGTTTGGTCGAAATTTTTGCTGACGTGGCTGTGTTGCTATATTTTCTTATCATTTTTCCTATATTACAAATATGTTTTACCTTCCCCTTTCTTTTATTTTTTATTTAATCTAATCGATCAAATTTGAATTAATAAAAAACTATTAAAAATCTAAGATAAATATAAAAATATAAAATAAATATAAAGAAATTATATTAAAAAAAAAGGGGGGTGATGAAATGGTTTTTAGTGTTTGCAAATACCAACTTTGTTTCAAATTTCACATGATTTAATCATAAATTAAATTAGGGAGCGGGATGCTTTATATTTATGATTATGCTTAGTTTTTATATAAAAACCAAAAAAATAAATAAATTATAATTTATATTCTTAAGTCATAATTTATCCTGCTTCCGATAATAGCTGATTTTGCGGTTCTTTTTATGTACTTATTTATTTAGACTTGCCGGTTTCGCGCACAGCGTCTACAAGACCATGCTCGGCATTAAACAAGAACTGGAGGTATAAAAAAAGCCTAACTGAAACTTTACAATAAGCACCATCTTCTAGATATTACACATTTTAATTAGTAAATATTAACTGAATTCGACAGATGGCGTTGGTAATGGCGGTATTGCGAAGCTGTACGCGGCAGGAATTACAAGAGATTCTACTGAACAAAATGTAAGTAGCAATGATGATCTAGATAATCGCTTTTCAAATTGATTAGTCCGATTTTGACTTGAAAGTTGTCATTTTCAGAAAATTATTGTGTTGAACTTTTGATTTTAATTAGGTTAATGTTGTCTTCTAAACTCAGATTGCTGCTGTGTTTGGAGAACATGGAGATATTATTGAGATTGTTCTTATCAAGGATAAGTGGACCGGTATTCAGCAGGATATGAAGAGTTGTTTATACTTCACGATTCATTTTATGCTGAGTTTAATGTGTGGTTACTTTATAAACATGAGAACAACCATTGTGCTTGAAATTAATAAGAAATCATAATTTGATGGAAAATAATTAGTCATGATATGGCCATTATACTGTGAGCTCTTAATATAATTGTCTGTGGATGATTAAATACGATAAATACATTATACTAAAGGAAGCATATAAACAAATTAGAATGATGTAGAATATTCTGAAGCTGTGTCATTATATTTTGCTGCAGAGGGGGTTTATGTTTCATTTGCCTGAATAGTTTACATGTTTAGAATGACTTGAAAGGCTAATTTTTGAGAAGAAGTAAATTTTAGGATGAATAATATCTAGGAGTTGGTAAATTCTACTTATTGTTTGCATGCCCATTTTGTTATATATGCACAATCTACCTACTGATATAAATTCGTGCCAAATGATCATTGTAGTTTCGTAGGATCTATGGTATTTAAAATAAGTATCAGTAAAACGAGGTTAAGTTCAGTGTTAAAATATCAGAACTAACATCAAACCATTTTAAAGTTGTAAATAACACAATAAGAACAGATGTTAAGACTGGTGTTACAATACCCGAATTAACATCAGACAATTTATGTAAATAAAAGCAAGGGAATAAAAAAGACACTTTGAACACATCAATTTAAATTTCGTTCGTAAGTAAAAGTAATTACGAACTTGGGTATTCAAACCCGAAAAATATATTACTTTTAAATCGCTCAAGATCAAACACAAATACAAAGTAATATATGAAAAAGACTAGTATCAACAATTGATACTAAAATACTTGTCGCCAAACTTGTGATGATCTTCTCTGTTGGTTACGCAAATTCAAAGATCTCCTTGTTTGGAATTGTGGCTTCAAGTCCTTCACTTGCTTGTGTTCTTCTTGTGTTGCTTGTTGTGTCTCTTTTTTAAAAGTCGTATCAAAAGTCTCGCCTTCTATTGGCTCTTCTTGTCTTAAATAGACAAGAGTCCTGTACTTGGTAAACAAGTCTTAAACAGAAAATAGGATACCAAATAAAGTTCTAGACTCTATTTAGGAAACAAATATAGAGTCCTAATTTATTTTGAACCCAAGAAAGGCAAACAACTAAAACATGAAAAGTTGCCAAGAATAAATTTCTCAACAATTTCCCTTTTGCCTTTCTGGACAATATACCACGATGCATCAAAAAGTTTAAAAGATACTCTAAGACTCCCCCTAAATTAGAAACTCCCCCTAAAAAAATGACAAATGTTTAAAAATACAAACCATAAAAATAATAATAATAAAAAAACATTGTTTGTCAGACACAAATAAAAACCTAAATAAGCATAAGGAATTAATGACTATGCATCCTCTTCGACCGGAGAGAAGACATCCCATCATCCTTAGCTTTCCTCTTCCTCAACATCTTCATCTTCATCTTCTTCAACATCCTCGTCCTGGATTTGATCTTTCTCTTTCTCTTGCTCTTGGCCAAACTTTCCAAAGCTGCAGCAGCATCACCATCTTCATCGTCCGCAGCACCATCAGCACCACCATCTTCACCAGCAGCAATGTCAGCGTCGTCATTGGCTCAATCTCCCTCTTTTTGTTTAGAAAGTAAAAGGGCCTCCACTAACGAGGCTCGAAGCGCTTGCAACAGGCAATTTGATTACCAAGTAAGGCAGCTTGGGCCCGCACCACCGGAGCAATAAAATGAACCATGTTGGAACCGGTGTTGGTAACACTAGAACCATCACTAGAAGTAACACCATCTCAAGTGGGCGCCTGCCATGGGAGATTGACAACCCGGGCCCCAGTTGTATGCTGGCCTCTCAAAGAAAACCAATCCACCTCCCCGATAAACACATCATCAGCACTAGGCCTAAAACCCTGATTCTCAAGCAAACTGAAGATAAGAGACGAAAAACAAAGAGAAGAGGCAGCCTTGGTCGTAGCCAATCGAGTAACCACATCAAAAATGTTCTGATCAAAATTAAACTTAATTCCCTGGCCTAGCTTGAACAAGAATTGAGCTTTAGGTTGCATAACGACCGTAGAGTTCTTAGTGGGGACCCAGTTTTAGATAGCAACCTTATGCAAGACAGAGTAAAGGGAGGATAGACGTGTGCTTGGCAACTGCTCACGCCACTCTTTCAGCAACCCACCAGAAAGAAACTCAATGACTTCATTCATGTCATCAACAGTTGAATCACCATGATACACCTCGGTTCCAAACAGCTCATTAATAGAATCAGGAGAAAAAGAAAAAACCTTCTCACGCATAAAAAATTTCCAAAAGTTCACAGAGTTGAGATCAACAATAGAAGGCAGCATGTTCGCATAAATGTAACACCCCGATTTTGATAATTGTAAATAGATTTATATTTTATATAATAATTGAAGGGATCTTGGCGTCACAAATAAATGTCTAATTTTCACGATAAAAGATTCACATTTTTCAAAACGTTCAAGAAATACGCAACGGAAATATTCATAATGTAAACAACCAAGTTTCCAACAGTGGATAAAACGTAAAACAAGATTAAAACATAAAATCCAACATCAACAGWTTTCATTCCCCTCCTCGTTTCCCTTTCATTCGATATTCTCATTTGTACCTGAAAGAAAAATATCGTTGATTTGGGATGAGTTCAACGTACTCAATATTACACCGACACACCTCATGCAAAATTATACAAACTCAGAAATAGCACAATTAACCATAGAATTCATAATTTTACTTTGGAAGACAGTTGACTGCAGCTAAAACGCGGCGGGTTTTCCCTATAACCTTTTCCCCGGTCATAGGCTTCCCCGATGACCCTTTTCCCCGGTCATAGGCACTTAAGGCNAATGGATTAATCGAATGATTTCATAGTCGACCCAATAGTAATTTGACATTAATGAATAAATTTTAATAATTATAATAATTTCTTAAAAGTTGAGAAATATAATTTAAGTAAATAAATAAATAAATTACTAAATAATTATAATTATTTCTTTAAAGTTTTTAATAGAATCTTTAATTGAAGACGAAYTATATATTCGTTTTAAATAGAATTCYTAGATTACTTAAACTAAAATAGAAATTCGTTTATGGCGACGAGCTTGGGACTAGGATCATATTTCTAATGCACAATGATAAATAAAAATATGAAAATATGAAATTGATGCATGGGTGTTACAATAAAACTCTAACATAACATCCCGGACGAACAGCATTGCAGTTGAAACAGTTGAGTACATAACTCGGTGCTCAAAAGAAGGCAATCAGGTTGTGCCTTTTAAAGATCTCAACCGGGATTCTGCGCTCATCAATCATCCCTCTGAGGTGGTATCCAGTATACAACTCCTAAGCCTCTGTAGTCAAAACTTCGTGGAGACTAGAACCATGTCTTCAATCTTGATCGGCTTGAGCCGCAACTTCATTAGAATCAGAGCTGGAGTTGGATGAGGGGACCGGATCAGTAGTAGGTGATGTTATTTTCGGTGACACATCACCAGAACCAACACCCTCTGTCTGGGCAGCTGCAGGGGATGGTATGTTTGGTGATGAAACACCCGAACTCACACCAATCTTCTTGGTAGCCCTAGACCTTTTCTTCTCTCTATTCATGGCAGATAAGTACTGGGAAAGAGGAAACATATCATCAGATTCTGGAGAGTAATCAAAGAGCTCAGGCTCAGGTTCAGGCTGAGCCACGATAACTGGAGTGAGAGGGGGATCAGCAACCAATGGACGGGAGGAACTTGCAACCTCACCAGTGAAGAAATCAATAATTTCGTAAGGGGGATCGGAGTAGATTGTTTCATTCGAGGCCGGTGACACCTTTATAGCAGCCGGCGGATTCTTCTTTTCAGACAGACTCACGGTCTGCTTCCAGCGAGGAGTGAGTCTTAGAGTAGAGGTGGTCGGCGGCGCAGCAACAGCTTCAGCGGGCACAAAATCTTCATCGTCGGAGCCCATCATGACCGTGATGTACTCAACAAAAGTCATGTGCTCAATAGGCACACGATATCGCGCCCCTGCTCGACTTTTTAGAACAGCCACCGACATCACACCGGGAGGAATATTGCGCAGCCTTCTCGACCTTTTCAAGGTCGGGTTCCCAACCGGATCATATGCTTCATAAATAAAGGGCAAGTCTGGAGGATTGTCCACGACAATCTCATTGCCGCATTGGACGAAAAAGACTTGAACCTCCGGAACGACGCCGGAGGCGGTCAGAACAGGTAACACAGGTGTTGCAGATTGATCGCAGAAGGATTTGTGGTAGTTGAGTCAATCGGTGACGGGTTTGGTGGTACAACACCACAAACCTCTTAGCGTATGTCCATCGCAGCAATTCTTGGTAAATTCACTGGAATCCGTTCACCAGGGCGGCGCACACCCGCCGGGAGTTCTGGAATTTTGCTCGATGAAGATGAATTCGACATTCTGCAACAAGAATTTTGAGTGGGACACAAGCAAACAAGTAAAATCAAGACAGAGAGAGAGTTAGGTTTTGAGAATTACAAAATGTGGGCAGTAAAATCAAGAGTGATCAGAGGGTGAAAAGTCAGTTTTTTATAAGAGGATAAATATGACCGTTGAAGGTAAACGAAAGAAAAAAAAAATGAACAAAATAAACCCTCTATTTTCTCACCTTCCTATTTTATACCCCAAAAAAACTTTCCTTAAAATAAAAAAGAAACCCACTCCTTCTCACATTAAGGTACACGTTCTCAACCTAACTAATCCATTATCTCGATTGTAGAAATAAATATCACAAACCTCAACTACTTAGAAAACCGAAATAGAGTTGGATTTTAATAAACCATCACCACAGTTGAAGAAATCTTTTGCAAAGCAGTATTTCACTCACCAAATAAACCTCGTTATTAGCTGTCCAATCCACCGATCTTAACACCACCGAGATACTTGGTTAGCAAGATTCATAACAAGATTAAGAGAATACAGGAAAGACGCAAGCACAAGCAAAAGAACACAAAGTAAAATGGCATCTTCTCAGAGTATGAATGTCCTAATTGATGCTTAAAAATCATTACTTAAAAGGACAAAAACACAACAATTGATTTAGGTGACATGATCAGTGTTGCTTTTTATGTGATGACATTATAACTAACATTGCTTCAGTGAAGACAAACAAAACAGACTCATTAACCCAAGTTAATGACTACGTCAAAATCACTCAAGAGGGTGAAAATTAAAGATTGGATCTTTGTTCATCCAGATTATCTTCATCTTTTTATAGATTTGAAGAGAAATTATCTTAGCAATTACTTTTAACCCCTCTTGTTTTCGGACCTGGGAGAAAACAAGTTTTTGCGGGTAAGTTCCACAATTACCTACTTAAAGAGGTTAGTCTTTTTGTCACCATTTTTTATTACAACACATGAACTTTCTGCACTTCAATCAAACCCAATGCATTCAATAAATGTATGAAAAATTAAATAAAAATGCATGCAAAATTTACAGATGTCACGACTGATGACATTTTAGGTGTCATGACATCAAAACTAACATCGACCTATACAATGCACATTCCGAGATCTATTTTCAAATGAGAGAAGGTCTCTATATCTAATGCCTTTGTGAAGATGTTAGCAAGCTGATTGTCTATTCCTATATGCTCAAGACTAACTATCTTCCTCTCAACCAAGTTACAAATAGAGTGGTACTTTATGTCAATGTGTTTGATTCGAGAGTGCTGGACTGGATTCTTTTAGATATCAATGGCATTGGAATTATCACAAAGCACAGTCAAAATTCTACTATGTAGACCGTAGTCCTCTATCATTTGGTTCATCCAAAGCAACTGTGTACAAGCACTTCCAGCTGCAATATACTCGGCTTCGACTGTAGAAATAGAGATGCAATTTTGCTTTGTAGTATACCATAAGATAAGATAAGATTATTACCCAAGAAAAAGCAATCCCCAGTAGTACTCTTCCTATCTACAACATCCCCAGCCCAATCCGAGTTCGTATATCCTACAAGTTCAGTACTTATTTTCTTTGTATACCAAACACCCAAATCAGTTGTACAAGCTATATATCTAATAATTCATTTAACGGCTTTTAAGTGTGACTCTTTAGGGTTTGACTGGTACCTAGCACATAGACACATACTATACATTATATCAATCTACTAGCTGTTAAGTACAGGAAACTTCCTATTATGCTCATATACAGGTGTTATCAACACTAATCCCAACATCATCTCTAGACAGTTTCTTGGTTTTACCTAAAGGTGTTTCTTATACGTATCATTCTCTAACCCAAATTTCTTAACAAGATTTTTAGCATATTTGGACTGAGAAAGAAAAATACCGTCATCCAATTGCTTAATTTGCAAACCAAGAAAGTAAGAGAAATTACCTTCCATGCTCATCTCGAATGTGTCAGACATTCTAGTTATAAACTCTTTCACCATCTACTCATTAGTGGAACCGAAAATTATATAATCCACATAAATTTAGACAATTAAAATGTGCTTGTTCGGTTTAAGAAGAAATAAGGTTTTATCAACTTCCCCTCGTCTAAAATTCAAGAAAAGCAAGTGTTGAGTCAACCTTTCATACCAAGCTCTAGAAGCTTGATTTAAACAATACAATGCCTTTTTCAATTTTAAAATAAAATTTGGTTTGTGGGGATCTACAAACCCTTTAGGTTGCTCAACAAATACTTCTTCACTTAAAACTCCATTAAGGAAAGCACTTTTATGTCCATTTGATGTAGAGATATTTTCATATGACAAGCAACATCAAGTAAGAGTCTTACCGATTCAATGCGAGCAACAAGAGAAAACGTCTCATCAAATCAATACCTTCAATTTGCGTGTACCCTTGTGCAACCAACCGTGCCTTGTTTCTCACAATATTTCCAGCCTCATACGTTATATTCTTAAAAATCCACTTGGTACCTATGACGTGTGAAATCTTAGGATGAGGAACCAAGTCCCACACATCGTTCTTGGAAAATTGATCCAACTCCTCTTGCATGGCCTTTATCCAAAACTCATCCTTCAGAGCATCCTCTACACGCTTTGGCTCTGTTTTGGAAAGAAACAAAGGCTCTTTAAAATCTAGAGCAGTTAGTAGACAAACAAACATACCTAACCATCTCTTTGAAATTTATTTGACGCTTTCTTGTACTTCTTTCATCGAGATCTCCAATCATCTGCTCCGTAGGATGGTTCTTCTGGATCCTTGAGTCAATCTGTTCGGCTGGATCTTCCTCATCTGATTCTAAATCAGATTCTGGAACAGTCTGTGTTGGTGTTTTTTGTGTTAAGTCACCGGAACTGTCATCACCTGCATCTTCACTTTCAACACCGGCAGGTTCATCTACACCAACCGTGACATTATCTTGAGGATTCTGATCATAAACCGGATTATTGTCCTCGGCAGGTTTAACTCCACTAATCAAATCATCAAACTTGACGTTAACTGACTCAATCATGCTACGTGTCCTAATATTAAATACTCTATATGCATGACTCTTTTGAGAATATCCCATGAAAATATACTTATCACTTTTCGAGTCAAGTTCTACAAGATGATTCCTATCATTTAGCACATAGCATATACACCAAAAAACATGAAAGTAGCTCAAATTTGGCTTTTTGCCCAATAATAATTCATAGAGAGTAACACAAGACCCTAGTCTAAAATACACCCTATTAATCATATGGCATACAGTACTCATGGCTTCAGCCCAAAATCTTTTAGCAATGTCATTTGAGATGAGCATAGTCCTAGTCATCTCTGCAAGAGACCTATTTTTGCATTCGACTATCCCATTTTGTTGGGGGTGATGGGTGAAGAAGATTCATGAGTTAAACTAGTTTTAGAACAATAGTTTGAAATAGAAGCATTCTCAGATTCTTTCCCATGATCAGATCTTATTCTACCTACTCTTATATCAAAACGAACGCTTAATTTTTTTTTCAATTTTTTTAAAAGCTTCAAAAAGTCTCATATTTTTCTTTTAAAAATTCAACCCATGTAAATCGAGAATAATCATCCACAATTACAAGAACGTACCTTTTACCACCAAGGCTTTCTACTTCAAGTGCCCCATAAGATCCATATGAAGGAGTTCGAAACAATTCGATGTGGTGAGATTCTACACATTTGGATGTGGCACCCTGACTTGCTTTCCCTTTTTACATGCCTCGAAAACTAGTATTATTTTGGTGTTAAGCTTAGGTAACCCATTTACAGCTTCCTTATTGCCCAATCTTTCCAACATCTTGTAATTGACATGCTCGAGCTTTTGATGCCACACCTCGGCATCACTCAATTGAGACAGCTTGCAGAACACATCGCCATTAATTTGGTAGCAGTTGTCAGAGGTCCTCTGACCATTAAGGATGCAAGCATTGCTCTTGTCATAAACTTCACACTTTTCATGAGTGAACTTAACACTGAAACCACCATTGCACAGTTGGCTAATACTTATCAAGTTCGTCGTTAATCCTTCAACAAGTAACACGTTCTCAAACTTTATAATACCAGGAACATGAAGATTTTCTTGGCCAATGATCTGGCCATTTGCACCTCCACCATACTTCACTTTTCCTCCTTGAAATTTAATAATATTCGAAAGGACATCTTCCGAGCCGTTCATGTGCTTAGAGTATCCACTATCGAAGTACCAAGCTCCAAGAATGTGAGACTTCAGAGAGGAATAGATCATGTTGCACTTGATCTCATTCTTTCTTACCCACACCTATTTGAATCTAGTGTTCGTAACACGGATACTGTCATGGGACTCAACAGCTAGCTTTGTCCACTGAAACTGCTTTTTCTCGCCAACTATCTTCCAACAGAAAGGTCGAATGTGACCTGGATCACCATTGTGATGCCACACATACTTTCTTCTTCTCCTCTTGTGGCGTTTGGTCGACTTCAGTTTTTGGCTTGATTCTGGTGTTTGCTGATTAGGCTTGTTACCAATTTTGTGTCTCGATGATTCTGGAAAACTCATATCCAGAATTTCATCAAGATTTGCCTTTGCCTTTACCTTATTGAGTTTTGTGATAGTTTCTTGGACCATCTTCAGATTAGTCTTTACACGTTCTAGCTCAGTATCTTTTATGGTCAGTGTTGACTTCAAATGGACAATGGTATTGAGTTGATCATCCTTTTTGTGAGTCAATTTGTCCATCTTAATCATAAGAGCCTTGACTCTGAGCACTTGATTACCCCAGTTGGCAAATAACTCATCATATTCAATTCTCAGCTTCTCGTACCTGTCAAGTTCAACTTCTGCAGTCAGACACAAAGTGTTAGTTTTAGTGTTACCAACACGAATGTCGTCATCGCACACAACGTTAGCAAGAGTTCGCGGATTTTCTTGAGAGCATCCATAGCATCCTACAAAATAAGGATCAATACTTAGTACGTCAAGTAACCTGCTCTACATGCCAATTGTAGTTTCGTAAGACCTATGGTATTTAAAATAAATATCACTAAAACGATGTTAAGTTCAGTGTTAAAACACCAGAACTAACATCAAACAGTTTCAGAGTTGTGAATAACATAATAAGAACAGATGTTATGGTGTTAAAACACCCGAATTAACATCAGACAATTTATGTAAATAAAAGCAACGGAATAAAAAAAGATACTTGAACACAGCAATTTAAATTTCGTTTGTAAGTAAAATTACTTGCGAACTTGGGTATTCAAACCAAAAACTATATTACTTTTAAATCGTTCAAGATCAAATACAAATACAAAGTAATATATGAAAAAGATTAGTATCAACAATTGATACTAAAATACTTGTCGCCAAGCTTGTGATAATCTTCTCCATTGGTTACAATTTCAAAGATCTCCTTGTTTGGAATTGTGGCTTCAAATCCTTCACTTGCTTGTGTTCTTCTTGCGTTGCTTTCTGCGTCTCTTTTTTAAAAGTCGTATCAAAAGTCTCGCCTTCTCTTGTTTCTTCTTGTCTTAAATAGACAAGACTCCTATACTTGGTAAACAAGTCTTAAATATAAACTAGGAAACCAAATAAAGTCTTTGACTCCATCAAAGAAATAAATCTAGAGTCCTAATTTATTTTGAACTCAAAAAAGGCAAATAACTAAAAAATGGAAAGTTGCCAAGAATAAAATTCTCAACAATCATTTACAATTCACTCAAATACGCATAAGTGTTTTTTTTTTCGTATTTTTCAAGAATACTGCTTTGTGAAGTATGCGACGCTAGAGCAAGCCCAGCGAGCTGTTGGGGCATTTAACAGTCAATATATGCTCCCTGGGGTTAGTTATTTTTGGCTTGCTGATATCAAGAGTGTGGTAGTTCTTTTCTCCAAATTCTTGTTGCGTATTTTTTCCTTCCTAATATTCAGCTTCTATTAAACTCGTAAATTATTTGGATATCGAGGGTTGTGATATATCTCAATTTACAATTTAACACACTTTGTTTTTGTAACATGTCTGTTTTGTTTGATTTTTCAGGAATTCAAGGGCTATGTTTTCAAGATTATGGAGGTTGTGAATGAATGAATGAACTTCTTGTGTGTTAACGGAGATGCATTGGATGAATGAATGAATTCATCCAGTCCTATTATGTGAAACGTCTTGTTTAATTGTATTTTTTTATGTTTTTTCTTGTAAAATTGTATTGTAAAATATATTTTTTTAAGTATATTGAATGCTTTTGTTAACATTTGATGTTGATTAATTTTAATTTTCATGAAATATGAATTAAATTGAAATTGTTTGGTATCTATAGGTTGGGATGAGCATAGGTAAAATATAATAGACATTCAGTTTTTTTTTTTCAATTATTATTTTGAAATGTACATGGGTTATATTCAAACCGATGTTAATGTTCTCTGTGCTAACGACATCGGTTTCTTAAGAAACCGATGTTATTTCTTAATTTAATTGGTGTTGCTTTCTGTTTTTGGTGGCGATTTTGACCAAATTTCAATATTTTAAGAAGCGCTACCCGGCGTCTTTTTCATGTGGCAGTTTGAACCGCCACCTGACTTATTTTGACTTTAAGTGTCACTTTTATAAGAGGCGGTTCAAAACCGCCTCTAATCGTTGTTTTCCCACTAGTGCTTGTGTACTTTATAGCTCAATCAGGCCTTGTCAAGGTCACATATTGTGAGCATAAGTCTCATGGTGCCGTGTTTTGCCGTAATTATTGCTTTGCATTTTCTTTCCACCAATTTGGTAGCAATACTTGCCAAAATACTAGCATTACAAACATAAGGATGTTAACAGAATCATCCAGATCCTTATTATCATCCCGCTTTTATTTCCTATGATTCTTATTTATTTCCTGTATCAATTATATTAATTGTACGGATTTGAATAGCCGTAAACCTACTACAGTATAATGGTTCAGATATAAACAAGACAACTAGTATAAATTGCACATCCCATATGTCCCAATAACATTACCCGAGCAATATGTTTCAGTTTGTTGCTATGACCAAACATCTTTTACTGTTTTCAATTTTGTGTGCACATTTCTTTTACAAAGGGGAGACATGTTGGTTCTTCACTGAGCGCGAGGTTCATATTTACAGCGATTTACCAGCAGATTCACCTCCGCTGTTGGTGCATTGTGCGTCCGGAGATGACGATCTTGGACATCACACGCTAACATTCCATCAAGATTACAGCTTTTCTTTTTGCAATATACCTTTTACCACGTTGTTTTTCTGTAACCTTCGTTGGGGTGCGAAGGGGAAATCGTTTGATGCTTACAATGCAAGATGGCACGGGGATCGTTGCCATGGCGATACTTGCAAGTGGGCTGCACACCCTGATGGTTTGTACTTGATGGCAGTTAAACAATTTGATTGGGAATAAAAGTCCATCATCTCATGTTTGTTTCGCAATATTCTAATGTTTTGGCGAATAATTAATATTCTTATACATACTTTACCAAAACTGTTTCATAATTATTTCAATATAGACTGATTCTCAATATGCAACGTTGGTTTTTTTTTTATTTTCATTCAAGAGAGATTCCAATTAATTTTTTCCAACCTTCAAATATTGGTGATTTAATTTTTGGTAACTGATGAATCAAGAATAAACGTGCCTAATTATGATAATTAATAGAATGACATTGTTATCAGTTTAAGACTCTTAGTCCGGGTGGCCAATGACCTAGTGTCACCCGGCAAGAACCGGAAAAATCGGTAAAATCGGTGAATCAGTGGACCGATAAAAACCGATTCTAATCTTTTTGTTTTCTTTTTTTTTTTTTAGTAAGAAAAATAAAAATAGGTAGTTCCAATTATTCCAAATATCAACTTAATATCAAGATTGTTTTAATTGATCCTAAAATTTAAAATGCTTTTGAGTTTTAAATGATCAAGATTCATTATTTGCAAGCTTTTTATTTCAAGGTTGTTTTAAATAATCCTAAGATTTTTGTTATCTTAATAAATTCATACAAAATGAGATTGATTTTGAATGGATGTGTTGAATAACAAAATTGTACGTGGTATATATGATATTAATATTGTTGCTATTTATATTGCATAATAATAATTATTATTTAATATATATATATATATATATATATATATATAGGAGTCCGGTTTGATGATTATTTTTTAAAAATGGTTCAACCGATCAGACCAGTGACCTAGTGAACCAGTTATTGATCCGGTTCGATATCCAATCCGATTTTCAAAACATTATTTAAGAATTTCATGGTAGTTTTAGTAATTAACCCTCGTAAATTTACACAAATGATTTAAAACATGAAGAACCCTTGAAACGCAATAGCTATACATAAAATATGTGAAAAAAAATGTAGCCAACAAGTGTATGACAAAATGTATAAAAATGACCTAAAAACTAAATCTTTTTGAGGTTTGTTCGTTTTATTCTTCAAGTTTTTCTTGGAGCAAATATAAAAAGTTAACTATATATTTAGGCTGTTCCGACAAGCATGTGTTGGATTATTATTTTGGGCCCAATTTATTATAAAATCGAAGCCCAGCCTGCAATCCATCCCTCACTGGCTGCCCACCTCAAGTCGGATTTCGGGTTCTAAGACTGTGTGCGTGAGACCTTTATGAATCATGGCGATTGAGCGGAGTTTGTGGCTAGTAGGGGTGAGCAGAAATAATGGGTAATCGATTTTGGACCCGAAATCGCATGGGATCTGTCAAATCCAGCCCTAAAATCGGACCCGTCGTAACTGGTTTTGATTCCAAATTCTTGGAACCGATTATAACCGATTCCGGTTCTAGGTCTACACTTTCGAGACTTGGTACTCACTAGGTACCCGGTGGGATCGGTTTCGGGGTTGGGTACCCGTTGGTACCAGTTCTTGAACCGGGTACCCGGTACCAAGTCTTTATTATTATTATTATTATTATTATTATTATTATTATTATTATTATTATTATTATTATTATTTATCTATATAATTAATTATGGACTAAGATTTTATTTTTCAAAATATTCATGAATTTAAGCTAAAATTTAGTTGTTATTATTACTGGTAGAAAATTGATGACAAAAATGGCTAACATTTATAGTAAGATTTGATTAAATACTGTCTGGTATAATTTTTGGTGATTGCATGTTATAATGAGATTATTATCATGTAATTCAAAAGCATAATTTAATACACAAAATCCATTTAATTAATTATTGTATTAAATTATTCTTGGTGATTGCATGGTACCGGGTACCCGGTTTTGGAACCGATTCCCACCGGGTCTGAGATCGGTTCCAAAAATTTTGGACTCGGTTAGTACCGGTTCCGGGACCGGTTCTCTTTTCTTGGACCCACTTTTGACCGGTTTCGATTCGGGTTCCAAGAAAATTAACCGGGTATCTAGTTCCGCTCACCCCTAGTGACTAGGGTTCTTGTAAGAGGGCGACGCCGTTTTTCCATTTACGGTGGAGTTGCCGGAGGGTGGAAGGGTAATTAGAAAAAAGGAAATGAGAACAACAATCTATAACTACATCATAAGTTGCACGGACACGGACACGGACACGGGACACGACACGACTCGGACACGAGGACACGCTTATTTTTAAAAATATAGGACACGACACGGCTCGAACACGTTTATAATATAAATAATTATTAATATATTTATTTCCTATAAATATTAAATTATAATAAATTTTATTTCTAATAAGTCATCTAAAATAATTACAAACTCATTTACAATAATTTATAAAACCTCAAATAAAATAAAAAATAATATTAAATTAAAAAATTAAAAAAATAAAATTTTTGAAAAAAAAATTAAAAAAAATGAAAAAACGTGTCGGGGCCGTGTCCTGGCCGTGTCCCCTATGCCCCGTCGTGTCCGTGCCGTGTCCGAGCCGTGTCCGCGCCGTGTCCCCTGTCAAAAATTCAAAAAAAAAAGAAAAAAATAGGACACGCGTCCAACACGTGTCGGGCGCGCGTCCGCGTCCCCGGAGTGTCCGACTCGGCCCGGAGGTCAAAAACGAAGTGTCCGTGCATCATAGTCTACATCTATATCTATATCAATGTAAAAAGGCTAGTGTTTTTAAAAATAATTCTTAAAATTTTCCCACCCATATTACTTACTGATTATAGTATACATATTTATTATTTATATAATTATTTATGTAAATAATCTTTTGGAATTTATGATTTATGTGAAGAAAATATTAAATATATAAAAGAATTATGTAAACTTATAAATAAATATGAGAAAAATAAAAATAATATAATATTTTTTGAAGAAAATATAAAATATAAAAAAAATTAAATTAAATATATAAATATATGTAAAAAATTAATAAATTTTAAAAACTCAAAAAAGAAAAAGTAAAACATAAATATTTTCAAATACTGTAAAATAAAATTAAAAATATTAATAAAATCATATAGATAAAAATATAAGAACTTATAATTAAACTATAAATATTTATTTAATATATATGAAAGAAACTAAAAATTCAATAATCAAATAAAATTAAAGAGAAAAATCATAAAATAAGTTAAATTAACTCAAGAAACTCATAATTAGACTCTATAACATTATTAAATATATCCAAAAACAAAAAAAGAGAATTGATAAAATATAAAATAAAATAGAAAAAAAATAATATCAACTACAAAAATATTATGTGTGTGTGTGTAATTAGTTTATAAATTTACAAAATCTGAAAAAGTAAATCAAAATAAATATGTCAAATAATATAAAATAAACTTGTTTTTATTATAAATAAAATATAAGAACTTATAATTAAATTATAAATATTTATTTAATGAATACAAAAAAAAAGAGAAAACAAACCAAAATGTTGCTAATATTATAAAATTATATATGAATTCATAGTTACAAAAAAGTACCATTAAATTATAAAAAAATCATTAACTAAATATAAAATTAAAAAAATCAAAATTAAAAAAAATATAATATAATATAAACAAAATTGAAAGAAAAAATGAAAAAAAAATATAAAATTTTATAATTTGATTTTAAAAAATTATTTAATAATTTGTTAACTACAAAAAAAGATAGTATGAGTACAACCAAAAATTTGATGCAACCAAGACACACACACACACACACACAGAAAAAAATATATATATAA
>BMAC01000053.1:1882128-1901577 GCA_014905375.1 Phtheirospermum japonicum
CCTTTTTTAGCCTTAAAGGGACGTTCAGATCAATTTTTCGAACATGCGTTTTATGTACGAATCTATAATGCACGGACACTTTCGTTTTTGACCTCCGGCCGAGTCGGACACTCCGGGGACGCGGACGCGCGCCCGACACGTGTTGGACGCGTGTCCTATTTTTTTTTTTTTTTTTGAATTTTTGACAGGGGACACGGCGCGGACACGGCTCGGACACGGCACGGACACGACGGGGCATAGGGGACACGGCCAGGACACGGCCCCGACACGTTTTTTCATTTTTTTTAATTTTTTTTTCAAAAATTTTATTTTTTTAATTTTTTAATTTAATATTATTTTTTATTTTATTTGAGGTTTTATAAATTATTGTAAATGAGTTTGTAATTATTTTAGATGACTTATTAGAATAAAAATTATTATAATTTAATATTTATAGGAAATAAATATATTAATAATTATTTATATTATAAACGTGTTCGAGCCGTGTCGTGTCCTATATTTTTAAAAATAAGCGTGTCCTCGTGTTCGAGTCGTGTCGTGTCCCGTGTCCATGTCCGTGTCGGTGCAACTTAGGTACGAATTAGTTTTTTGCAATTATATTTTGTGTTCAAATTGATTTCTTGAACATATATTTTGTGATCGGAAGTTTGATTCGAACGACTTATTTTCAAGGCATTTTTCCCTTTTTCTTTCTTCAATGGCACGGCGGCGGTGGCATATTTATGTGCGCATGTTTTGTTTATGTTATTCAATAGACGGCGGCCATGGCAGTGGAGACGGTGATGAGCGGCAGCTGGAGTGGTGGTGGAGAGTCGAAGGAGATGAAGTATTTGGGGGTGTAGGGTTTAAGGATAATATCGATATTTTTGTGATAAAATATTTAGTGGGGTGAACTAATAAATAAATGAGAAGCGTATATCTACGCCCTTTGTTTTAAATTTGCTTGTGTTGACCAGTAATCATACTTGAGTATTTTAAATTATTATATTACATTAATAAATCAATAATATCACACTTACATCAAATGAATTGAAACCATCTAGTTCAATTCGTTCTGTACATCACACGGGTTAAGCACTAGTTAGTTACAAAAAGTCAATAACAATAACAATTTATTTTCTTAAAATGTTTTGATCATTTCAACTTCATTAGCTAATTAATATGATATAAACCAAACCTTTCAACACAATTAAATATGGATGAAATAATAATTATTATTTTCAAACTATAGTATATTTGTCATTATCAGTAGATTCCCAATTCGCAAGAGCACAACTCGAAAATAAGCACTAATATTAATCATCGAGCTTTACAATATTGACAGATAACCACCTCTTTACATATTTATATAACTTATTCTTAAAGTTGTCATCAATATAGAATTCAAAATAATATAATTGGTTCGTGAAACTTCATGAATTTGGGCATCACTCTTGTCAGGCCGTACTAACGAATCATCCGTTACGCCAAAATTTCACACTAATACATCATATCACAAAAGTCAATACATTATAGTGAAAAATCAATACATTATAGTACCAATACATCATGTTATAAAAACCAATACATTATAGCACGGGTCAGAGATTTATGAAAAATCAATACTTTTGAGTACGAAAACCAATAGATTATAGTACAAAAACTAATACATTATAGAATCGGGTCATGTGACCTAACGGGTCATGACCCATCAATCTGGCCTAACACAAGTGTTTGCCCATGAATTTTATTGATTTTAATAGAATTTCAAAAATCCATAAAACTTCATTTCAATAGGTTTTATAGAACTAACAATATCTTATGTGTTCTTCATTATTGTTACTATTATTATTTATAAAAATTTTAAAAAATAAATTAAGGGGTTAATATATTTTTATAAATGTAAGGGCGGATATTAAAAAAATACTAGTTTTTTTTTTCACCCGTGCGATGCACGGGGCAGAAAGTTAAATATAGAAATGCAAGTTGTGTTAATATTATTTTTATTATTATTTAATATGTGAAGAAATAAATAAATAGAGAGATAGAGATTGATAGAAATAACTAAAAGATCCACACTTGATAAATTATAGATCGAAACCACACTACGTACATGAACGTTAAGTTCATACGTTCGTGAATAATTATTTATACACTACATTATTGGGCATGTTCGATCCCGAATTGTCATCACTACAAACTAATATCTTCAATCCCTTTCGATGGGTGACACGCGACACGGCAACATATAATTGATCATAACTGAACACGGGATTCTTCAGATAAAGGCCGACGTTCGAGAGCGATTGACCCTGACTCTTATTTATCGTCATCGCATATGAAATCATGAGCGGGAATTGCCTTCTTTGAAACTTGAAAGGTATCCTAACATCGAAAGGCGTTAGACTCATTCGGGGAAGAAACACTTTTTCTCCTGCCTTTGCACCGGTTAGAATTTTGCATTCAAGGACGTGAGTGGAAAGTCTCGTAACAACCAATCTCGTCCAATTGCACAATCCCATTGAGTGGTCTATGTTCCTCAACAACATAACAGGCGTTCCCACCTTCAGATGCAGCTCGTGATGGGGCACCCCAAAATACTTTATACCATTCAAGAATTCGGGCGTGTGCAAATCACTCAAAAACTCACTCCCACCGTTGGATTTGCAGGCACTGTCCGAACTCAGATAGATGCACCCCTCGCTCGAGTTCAAAGTGTTCATGTACTCGTTGACAGAGTTCACAACATCGAGAGTCGAGGCCAATATGGCCCTATCCTTCAGGAATATCGGGTCATCAATAGAGTCCCTAAACATCGGATATGTATCCTCAACAATAGCCGCAATGGGGTCGCCCGACTATCGAAGGAGGATATCATCAGGAATTTCTATTGCAGCACAACCGTCATTCAGTCCTGCTATCTTTTCATCTCCAATGCTGGCAATCCAATCCGAGAACTCCTCCAACTCAGCACGTTCTTGTCCATCACCAAGACTCTAGAGCCTCATGTTCTGAGTAAGTTTCAACACAGTGCAGTGCCTCCACATGCTGGACGCATTGATAGCCGCATTGACTATGTCCTGCCGGCTGCCCTTAAGGACAACGGGCAATATCTGACGAAAGTCTCCACCAAACACAACGGTCTTTCCACCAAATGGCCTGTGCCTGTTGGCCGAATCTACATCCTCCATTATATCCTGCAAGCTCTTCTCAACAGCCTCGAAGCAATACTTGTGCATCATCGGAGCCTCGTCCCATATTATGAGTTTACAACGAATCACCAACTCCGCAAGCAGGGTGCCTTTCTTAATATTACAATCCGACCCTTCGTGCGGATTCAGAGGGATACCGAACCGGGAGTGCGCGGTCCTTCCACCAGGCAAAAGCAGAGAAGCTATGCCGCTCGATGCCACATTCAGCACGATATGACCCTCAGACCTCAACCTAGCGGACAGAGTTCTCCACAGGTACGTTTTTCACGTACCTCCATAGCCATACACGAAAAACATAGCACCACCATCGGACTCGACCCCACTCATTATCTTGGAGTACACACCCTTCTGCTCACTCGTCATTTTCGAGAGAAGTTCGGCATGCTCAGCGAACAACGCCTTACGATCATAGTTCAACTCATCCTAGATCAATCTAATGTGACCAACACTGCTACATCATTCTCCGGAAACGGCATGGACTCATAATCGTGCAGGCTCTTCCCTTAACATCTCAGTAATTTCTCAATCTCTACCAAAGCTAAATCCTTTAATTAAGACTCACTCAAATTCAGTTCTGCCATGTAACAACAAACGTTTAGGTCATAGCACACTCAAACACAATAACCATAACTAATAGAGTACATTTAGTGAATTATAATCACGATTCATTACGCTGCACCACGTGGGAATACCTGGATTCTGAAAAATCCGACGTTGCCTGTAGAGCACATCCTCCGACAAAAACTGCCAACTCTTGTCCCAAACTTCCTCGGGCCTAGCAAGAGTATCAAACGACAGCAGCGACACAAAAAGACGCCTGAGAGATTGAGCGGAGGCCCACTCACTTTCTTCGGCGATGCCATCAACGTAATCCCTATCCTCCCGCCGACTCCTTATCAGAAGGGTTACGGATCTCGGCCACCTTTCCTATCACATCTACAGCATCAAATTCAACAAAATTATATAAAAGAAGTTCGTTTTGAATGTGTTTATTACTACTGAGAAAAATTAAAAAACTTACCAAAGAGAATTGTTTCATCAACTTTATTGACGTCCATAAGTGTGGAGAAAGGACGAAAATAAGAAATGTAATTTGGAAAGGAATCCTCTTTCACATCGACTAGTATTGTTTTTGCGTGGAAAATAATCTTAAATTTGGCCAAGGTTGTGCGGAATTTGCCGGTGTTATTTTCCACGTAATAGTTTCGAATCGCATAAACGCGATCCTCAACTATTCGATTTTCAAATAACTTGACATTGATCTTCTTGATCACCCCAGTAATGCGTCCTCCCTATATTTTGAGTTTTTAGAGATTTTATTTTAGTACAATACATCTGTTTACAAAAATAAAATAAGATTCAAGTAATTACCTCGGAGTCATGGAAAACAATTTCCAAAGACGTTTTTTGTTCTTTGTCATTGAAATTGGATCTCGCAAATAAGCTTGAGAGCTTTCTTGTTTGTATAGTCAATTTCTTTCGTCAGTCCGAATAGAGGAGGCATCGTCCCAAACACCGTAACTGCCCAAATTTTGAAAATAGAGAGAAAACAAAGACACATTCGAAAGAGAATGAAATTGACGTATTTTGCAATTAGTAGAACCCTATATTTATAGGGTGATTTGCGTGAAACCCTAGGAATTTTATATTTGGGGTTTTGATCGTTCGAGAATTAAAATCAGATTTCGTATTCCTAAATTATAGACAATCGATTTTTTTTAAAGATTATAGTAGATTTTTTGTGTGATTTTTATAATCATAAAACCGTGTTGCTTGATTGACCTCAAATAAACTATCCTCTGCATTTTAAAACTGCCGACTTATTTGGTTACCTAATCAACCTTAAACTGCCTGGGACTCAGTTTTTTTTAGGAATTAAATAGTATTTGCTAAATTCCCAACATATTAAACCTGTCAATATCAAATTTATGCCTAAAATACTACTTATTAAATCTGCATTATAAAATCTCTGACATATTAAATCTGCATTATAAAATTTCCAACTTATTTTTTTTAGGAATTTTACGCCTAAAATACTACTTTTTATATCAAATTTGTCAATATCAAATTTATTTTGTTGCCTGATTTTATTTTTTAAAATAAAACATTAGTTATTGACTGGATGAATTTAAAAATAATCGGCCTTGTGTAATTGTAATTCTGATTTATTGTATTTACCTTTTACAGGATTCTAATTCTGCAAGAGAATCGGGTTGAATCAACTACCAATTTTACAAATATCATGCACGTAAATGATTCCTGAATAACGCCAAATTCAATTTTTTTGGGCCTGTATTTTAATTTATTTCCTTATTTTATTTTTTTTATCCTTCCTTATTTGGGGCCTGTAATTAATTTATTTAATTTGTTTTCTTGCTTTGTTTTTTTATTTTCTTCTTATTTATTTGGGGCCTGTAAATAATTTATTTAATTTTTCCTTGCTTTTTTTTATTCCATTCAGTTAAAAATTTTATTTAATTTTTTTAATTCAAAAAATATTTGTAACAAACTGGAAATATTAACATATGGTAACAATCGAATATTCTTACGGATATAAATTAAAGTCATTAGAAAAATACGATAACAAATAGAAAAATGAAAATTCTGTTTCCTAATTTATTGGTGCAAATTCGAAATTCGTATGACCATACACAAAAATAAGACGTGAATTTAAATTGTGTTGAAAAGTCAACAATGGTGGATGAGATATTTAAATTATAATTTAAAAAAAATAGTTGAAAAGTCAACAAAAGTGGCTTTGCGCCAAAAAAGTTTCTTTTTGGGGAAAGAAAAAAGTTTTGGCTTGCCTCATGTAGCCAACACTGTTATTATATATATATATAGATTTTTATGGGCAAACACTTGTGTTAGCCAGATTAATGGGTTATGACCCGTTAGGCCATTTAACTCGATACTATAAGTATTAATTTTTGGGCAAAACTCTTGTTAGGTCAGTCTAACGGATCATCCGTTAGACCAAAATTTCATATAAATATATTATAGTGCAGAAATAATACATTATAATACAAAAATCAATACATCATAGCACGAGTCAGAGATTTGTGGAAATTTAATACTTTCGAATACAAAATCCAATACATTACAATACAAAAACCAATACATTATAGTATCGGGTCAAATGGCCAAGCGGATCATAACCCGTTAATCTAGACTAACACAAGTGTTTGCCTTAATTTTTTATAAATATCTGACCCGTATTATGATGTATATTGGTACTATGATGCATTGATTTTTTATTGTAATTATATTTATTTTTGTAGTATAATGTATTGGTATGAAATTCTGGTTTAACGAATGAACCGTTAATCCGTTCCAACAAAAGTGCTGCTCATTCTTATGAAGAACAAAAACTAAGATTGAGAATGACTTTTGAGATTTTATTATTTTATTTTATTTATAATCTTAAAACCAAACTCAAGGTGATTCATCCTTATTAATTTATGGCATGAGCTTTGTTGGCAAATTGGCATGTACCCATTCAATATTTGATTTTTCATCAACTTCTCACCATTTACGGCTAAAATGTAAAATTTGTTTATTAGCTTTTTGGACTCAACAAACATAGTCCACTAAATACAAAGGTGACAAGTTTAGTTCATCAATTAAATTTTTGTCGCACTTTCAATCTAATTTTCACCCGAAATTGAACTTTTGCTGAAAACTTGTACGTGACACGCATGTACCCCTCTGAACTAAATGTGCGATAAAAATTGAATTGGTGAAATAAATTTGCCATCCTCTGTTTTCGGCCGGTGATTTTTAGGTCAAAATTCTAAAAATTGGACTAAATGCGCGATAAAAGTTTAATTGGTTGTCTAAATTTGTCAATCCATATTTTTATAAACTATTTTTTCCAAATCCAACAAGTTAATTGATGAATTTTACATTTTATTCCACCATTTCATATGTATGGTGTTTTTATTGAGGAATTAGAATTGCATGGGATTAAAGTTGGATTTGTTGGTGAATTTATTAACATTCCATTAAAATTCATTTAATTTCTTTCATAAATGAAATATTTCAAAATCCATATTTGGGACCATAAATTTTATAAAATCTATAAAATCATATATTGATAATACAAATAATCTTGTGAATCTTAAACTCCATCAAATCCTATATTGAGGACACAACATGCCCCTATTCTTCTTAACGCTAAAACATATAAACACCTCACGTGATATAATTCTCCAATCCCAACTCTCTCTCTCTTAATTATTTTGGTGACGCTTGGCAAAACTGTCACCCGCCCAACATTATTGGCAGCGCTTAGTTTTGTTGACGGTTCGAGCTAAGAACCGCCACCCGACGTCATTTTTAAGCGGCGGTTTGAACCGCCACCTGGTTTTTTTGACTTTAAGCATCGTTGTTATAAGAGGCGGTTCAGAACCGCTTCCAAAGGCTATTTTAAACCGCATCTGATTGCCTTTTTTGCCCTAGTATGTGCTCCCTTAAATCTCAAGGACATTGATTCAAATCCCAACACATACACTTTTTTTTAAGTATAACCAAAGAATTAAAAATACTACCAAAGAAGTATTACATCCCCATCAATAAGTGTCCGACAAGGATGAAAAATACTACCAAAAAAGTGTGTCATCCTCGTTAAAAAGTGTCACAAAGGTTGTCTTATGTAAAAGTGTTACAAGTGAATCTTTTTTTAACACACTTATGAAAACTATTACTAATGATCATAAGACATGTTACCTTAGACTATAGGTAACACAAGCAAATGAAACACCCATAAAAGTGTTACCTATTATCTATCATAAGATTTTATTACTATTAGGTAACATTTTTGAGGCGTTACATTATGTCATTTATGTTGTAGTGTGTTTAATTGCATTTGAGTATAACTAGTTTTTGACATCAACCCTGTTATACTTATGTTGAGTTAACCTATTTGTTTGCTAATTGTTTCGGTTGACACGTGTCGCGCTCAACTCAGTCCGATTCTGGCGTGTCGACTTCTTGTGCATCCCGAATTTAGAAAATTTCTGGTTCATACTTCATGAAGGCTCGGGTTTGCTGACAACGAATGGAACACTAACATGTGTCGTTTCTCACGTAAGTTTTGAGTTTACATGTTAGCTTATGTGTCATAGTGTGTTAATTAAAAATACTTTTTTTTTATTGTACTAGCACCTATGGTTTTATGTGTGCACACACCACCACTAGGTCAACTCCAACTTTTGATATAGTATTATAGGAAAATATAAGAAATCCTAAATAGTCTTTACTTTTTCTTTAATTCATCAATCTGCTCTCCATAATATAAGATTTAATCCTATTATAAATAAATAAATATTTATCAAGTTGACAACTCATTTTTCAAAATCCACGTAACACGCCGTCTAAAACTAATTCTCTAAATTTATGGAATTAATTTATAAAATTAAGGTCCTGCTTGGTTGAGCTTATTGAAAGTGCTTATAGCTTAATCCATCTCAATAAGCTCTTTTAGGCTGCTTGGTAAAAACAAAAAATAAGCTTCTGATAGCTTATTCTGCCTTATAAGCTCCTATTCAGAAAAAGTTACAAATCGTAACTTTTTCTAATAAGCTCCTACATTATTTAGTAAAATCATTTTTTTATCCTTTTATATTGTAAAAAATATATTATTTATAAACTAATATATTACTTTATATTTTACGAAAATATTTTTATTAGTCATAATTAAAGTTTTATTTATTATTATAATTATTTTTTTAATTATTTTTCAAGTATTTGTCTTTTTTTTTTTTAAATAATCTTTTGGGAAGTCTTCATTAATTATTATAATTTTATTTCTTTTATTCTTTATATTTTCTTTTTTTTTATGTATAATATTTTATATTTTTTAATCATGTCTATATTGGTAAATTAACCTTGAATCAGCTACTTTAATCAACTAATTTACCAAGCACTAATTGAAAAATTAGCTACCAGCTATCAACTGTTTAAATCAACTCAACCAAGCAGGGCCTAATATGCTAACACAGCATTACGTGCTGAAAACCCCCGATCTTTAAGCTGCACCTAAGTGATTACGGCCAAAGTCAAATTTTCCTTCTAAAGTTATCCTCAAATTGCCCCAATTTAAGAATTGTGGAATTAAAATTAATTAATTATTCTTCCTACAAATTATATTTATCATCATTATACTTCAACCAGGATTAAATATTTATCACTCTAAATGTGATTAGCCTTTATAAACGTGACACATCTTCTAAACAGTGTTAATGTATTGTTAATCTTCTTAGGTGAATTATTTCAATTATAAATAATCGAATTGTTATTTCAAATCTAATTCTAATTGTTATTCCAGAAAACTATCACTTTATCACCTCTCATCTCTATTACGTTTGAGATTTAATTCAAACAAAATCGTAATCTGGTTAATGTAATTGTGCCACCTTAATAGTACCCTTGTCTGTTATCCAGATAACGAAGTCAAATTGTTTCTCTTTTTCTTTTACTTTTTCTTTTTAAATTATTAGTACACATAATGATGTACTATATAAGTAAGAAGATGAACTAGAAAGAAAATAAACATACAATGGCCAATAAGTACTTTTCACTATGTTTCATCTTGTCGGCATATATTTTGTCGTTAGGAAATAGTTGTTTTATACATAAGTATCGCAATTTCGAGGTTCATATTATTAATAGACTCCCTCGGAACAATAGTACGCCATTGTTAGTACATTGTGCATCCAAAGATGACGACCTAGGAATTCATGCACTCTCAACCAATCAAGACTTTCACTTTCGCTTTAACGTGATACCGTTATTCACTGTGTTCACTTGTCAGCTGCGGTGGGGTATTTTGCGAAGATCTTTCGATGCTTATAATGATTTGTGGTTTGTATATCCTTGTTATTGCAATAAATGTGTCTGGACGGCGATGCAAGATGCTATTTATTTGTCGGGAAAACGCAAACGACTTGGTTGGGAATTAGCAGTAGACCATGATGATAAGAAAGCCAAGAAAAAAAGTGTGACATAGAGACAATGATATCATCAAGTGATTGAGTTTAATTATTTATACTGCAATTGTGCTTTTTGAGACTCTCGTTGATCAATGATTTTAATTACAATTATATATGTAACATTGTAGGGGTATTCATATAATTGCTTTTGATTTTGGTTATCAACACGGTCGTTTCTATACGTTGAAGGGTCAGTTCGAATAAATAAAGGCTCTTTATATTTATATAAAGAAATAAAAAGATTTGAATAAGCAATATTATGAAGAGTAATTTCGTTGATCATAATTGATAAGTTACTAAAAATTCGTACGTAATATATGAGGGTATTTATGAAAAGCGATCCCAACTCTTGGAGGTGAGCGAGCTGGTTTATAGAGTAGCGACCTGAAATATGTGGATGAGTTCTCATATAGGGTCGCGACCTCTTATGATTGTATTAGTTGTGCGTTGATCTTATAACTCGGTCATGTGCTTTATAAATGTCAGGCCCGAATGGGCTCACATGGATGGTCTTATGGGGTTCCGACGAACTGTATGGAAAAAATAATAAGGCCAGGCCTATTCTGATAATCCAGTAAGAGATTTATTTATTATGGAAACTTAACATACAGAAGAAATCCTAATTCTAAGTCGGTTCCGATATTTATGGAATTGTGGTGGGAGAAGGGAACTCTGACTTGGGTAACACTTCTCTTATCTCTATAAAAGGGGTGCATACCTCTCTTTATTTTACACGTTATTAATTATTGCGATTGTGGGCTTTTGAGATTATTTCTTACTTTTGACTTAAGTATCGGAGGACCTTCGCGGATCTGACATCCGACCCGTTTGAAGGTGCTGTTTTGCAGGACCGGCGAGGTCGCTAGAAGGTTCGTTGAAAGTTTGGCAGGTCGCTGTGACGTATTTGGAGTCTGTTTCAGGTCGTTGATCTCAAATTTGAGGTTAGTACCCCCTATTCTTGGTAGCAAATCTTTTTGGTTTTATCAAGTGGCGCCGTCTGTGGGAAAGAGGGACATCGAGTTCTTGAGCGAAAGACGTGAGAATACACAATTTTCGTAGGTTTAAAATCTAACTGCGCTATACATTTGAAAAATCGTTTTCTAATGTTTCAACCGTTGGATCGCATCAGAACTTTTATAAAACCGCAAAGACCTTTTGAATTTCGTTTTTAACGGTGGAGATCGGATTTTGAGATACGAGAAAATATATATAAATTTTCGAATAAAGCGGGTTTTATTTTCGGGAAATTCTGCGCAGCGTTTTTAAAAATACGATTGTGTACAGTAAAACCGTTGGATCAAGACAAAATTTTGATATATTGTTCTAAACATATACAAGTTCAATTTGAATAATGGAGATTTGAATGTAAGTTCGGAAAAATCCTATAAAGAATTTTAAACGGAGCTGATCCTTTTTCCCAAAACTGTTTGTCTAGTTTCTTTTAGAAATTAAATTATGCACAACCTAATTGTTAGATGAAGGTAAATTTTGGATATAATATTTATGAGATATAGTGGTTAAATCTTAACGGATTGAGTGCAGGTTTATGGGCTCGAGTAAGGGTTCCGATACTCGCATCTTACTTATCAATTATTTTTATGATCATGTACTAACGGACTAAGTGCAGGTCTATTTGTTTAGTTTGTATTAATATTGGTTTTTAAGGGTTACTCTATGTGTTGCCTGAAATTTAACCCGAAATGGTCAATGCAAACAAACGCGATGAGGTCGCGTGTCCAAATATTCAAGGTCGATTTATTTTGTTGCTTAAAGTCTAAGGCGATAAGGTCGCGTATCAATCAAATGCAGCAAAATCATCAAAAATCAAGATAAGTATTTATTTTCTTTTAGATGTGTTTAAATGGGGATGATATGGTTTGGTTGGTTGATTTGGTTGACATATGGCGGACTTACTTATTGAATTGATTTATATGGGGATAAGCGTATGGTCCATCTGATTCTATATGGTTTGAGATTATGGGGATATGCGTATGGTTTACTTGATTCTATATGGTTTGAAATTATGGAGATATGAGTATGATTTTTTTGATTTTATATGATTATGGAGCATCCGCCCGCTCTCGATCCGGAGGTCATAGGACGAATAATGCAATTGATCCGGGACCGCATTCGCGGTCTGGAAGACAGGAGGAGGGCCCTACTCAACGAAGAGAAAGAGCTCATTGTGCGGGCTGCCACCCTCGATGACTGGGGAGACTAGAAGAGTCCGTCGACTCTTTCTAGAAGATTTAAATAAGGAGTCCGTCGACCCGTTTTAATGCATGGCTTTTCTTTGTCTTTGTTTGATGGAGATCTACTCCTATATATATATATATATAGGGGTGAGTTCAAATGGAACAATGTCATTATATGTGAACCTACGAACTAGTGTTTTTATTATATACTAGCAGTGCTTTACTAATATTTTCAGTTATATACACCTGTAGTGCTTTCATTATACAATCCTAATACTTTTAATTAAATAAGAAAATACACAAAAAAATCTGATCCATCAATTTAATTAGATTTAAGGCGCAAAATTGACCATAGGTTCACATATAGGAATATGGTTCTCATTTGAACCTAATCCTATATATATATATATATATATGTGTGTGTGTGTGTGTGTGTGTGTGTGTGTGTGTGTGTGTGTGTGTGTGTGTGTGTGTGTGTACGTATAAATGGAAAAATATATTAAATACAATTAACTATGTTACCAAATATATAATTAGTAAGAACATAATTCTCACAAATTTGTTTCTTAGTTTTTCCACACACACACATATATGTATGTATGTATGTATGTATGTATGTATGTATGTATAAATATGTATAAATAGAAAAATATATTAAACACAATTAATTATATTACCAAATATATAAAGTAAGAATGGAATTCTCACAAATTTGTTTCTTAACTTTTCTATATACATATACGAAAACTGCTCCCCACATAATTACTACACATTTAGTAATTGAAGTATAAATGGAAAAACATATTAAACACAATTAATTATGTTATCAAATATATAATTATTAAAAATATAATTCTCACAAATTTGTTTCTTAATTTTCCATATACTTATATACAAAATTTCTCCTCTCATAATTACTACACATTTGGTAATTATAAATGGAAAAATATATTAAACACAATTGATTATGTTACCAAATATATAATTAGTAAGAATAGAAATCTCACAAATTTGTTTCTTAGTTTTTCATATACATATATACGAAACTGCTACCCTCATAAATATTATGGGTAACACTCTTGTTAGACCGAAACTAACGAATCATCCGTTAGGCCAAAATTCCATATCAATACATTACAGTATAAAAATCAATACATCATAGCACGGGTCAGAGATTTATGAAAAACTAATACTTTAAAGTACAAAAACCAATACACCACATTACAAAAACTAATACATTATAGTATCGGGTCAGATGGCCTAACGGGTCATGATCCGTTAATTTGGCCTAACACAAGTGTTTACCAAATATTATAGTATCCATATACATATAAACGTTATATATATATATATATATATATATATATATATATATATATATATATATATATATATATATATATATATATATATATATATACCCAAGTGTTGTCGGGATGTACCTACATCAGACAGTGTCGGTGTGGTGGTATCTAGGGTCGGTGTTGAATGATCAGTACCAAGGCCCACGTAATAATCATCCAAAGTTAGCTACATGATTAGCTGACTACATATCTGATCGACCTACATTGGATCCGCATCCACGACCTCTAGGCATCTGGTAAAAGTAAATATAATACGAGTATTTTACAAAATACTAGTATGTATCAACCATTTTATAAATCCAACCATAAATAAATTAGTTAAATAAAAGCGTTTTACAATGTGAACAATTTACTTATATTTCAACCAAACTATTATATATATATATATATATATATTATATATATATATATATATATATATATATATATGTGTGTGTGTGTGTGTGTGTGTGTGTGTGTGTGTGTGTGTGTGTGTGTGTGTGTGTGAAAGGTTTATAATATTTTGTCTAAATTATCGGTTTCTATTTGCTTGAAAAATAGAGCCAATTTCATTTCAATAAACATATTGGGTTGGAGATATGAACAAATTTTAATAAATTTTATCTAATTGAGCTCATTTGAACATATTGAGAATTAAGAGTTGTAAATGGTTCAAGATTATTTGTTTCATTGTAAAATATAAAATAAAATAGTAAATTTGGTATACAATGAGTTTTTTCTCAAAATTTAAAGTGAACATTATTTTTTCACTTTGTATTTAATGTCTACTCTTTGAACTTATTTTTAAAATAAAGATTGTAATTTTATGATTTTCTTATCAATGCTCGCCTAATCGCGGGTTTTTGGACAGTTTTTCAATGAGGGTCCGTTTGTGATGAACGTATAGGAAAACTTTCTTTGGATTTGCCCAAGTTTGGTTTGATGACTTGATAGCGGGTGACTGATAATCGATAGTTATTAGTTGATAGTTGATTGTAAAATATTGTTCGGTAATTTAGCTGATTGAAGGCCAATTTACCGATGTAGACATTATTGAGAGATAAAAAAATAGCATAAAAATTAAGAAAAATATAAAAATAATAATAAATCAATTTATAACAATAAATAAAGACTTCTTAATAATTTGAAATATTAAGAGATAAAGTAAATAATGATATAAATATATTAATAAATAAAAAGTCATATTATATAGAACTGTAAAATAATATGTTAGTAATATGAAAATTTATTTTATAATTCTAAAATAATAAATAAAGACTTCCTGAAAAAAAAAAACCAAAACAAGTAATCTGATAAATAAATATTTCAGAATTTCTAATAACAATATTTATGTTGAACTATAAAAGAATGTTAGTATATAAAAAAATATTTTATAAATAAAAATGATAAAAATAAAATTTTCTCCAATAAAATATTAGCTGATTAGAAAATTACGAATTATAGCTCTTTTATGAAATTGTGCTTTTTAGGCCTAATGAACTATTAGGAGCTGATTGGAAATTGTACCAAATGAACAAAAATAAAAAAGTAATTGGAGATGAATAAGCTTCAGCTTCTACCAACAACCCAACCAAGTGACCTCTAAAATTCTTAACTTAATATATATATATATGATAATTTCATAGGCCTCTTTTTTCATAGTCCTCTCTTGAAACGAGGATAAGTAACTCAAAATTCTTTTTTTCTGCTGTATCTACCCATCTCATTATGCACCTTGCTCCATACATAGTAAGTATAATAACAACAATTGTCTCTTACTATCTTATATCTATCCACCCATCTCATAATGCACCTTGCTGCATATATAGTATAACAATTGTGTCTAACTATCTTATGACACATAGATTGCCTTATCTCGAAATTACGATTCCATGAGAGTCAAAGATTTGCTAAATAGTATTTTAGATAAAAACTATAATATAATATGCACAAAATTCCCATAACCCATAATTAATACGATTACAATTTTGATAATCAAATTGCTAGTCCCATTAACTTGCAATAAATTTTTACAGAGCAGTGCAAGAAAAAGAATCAGTCTATTTAAACTGATTTTCAAAACCCATGGAAATGAGAAGAAACAAATTGGAAAATTAAGAGCTATAAAATTAAAGTAGCCATACAATGATCTTCAAGTTTTTTTTTACTGTCCTTCATCCTATATGCTAGCCTACAAGCATCGGCTTGTTTTATCCGCCCAACAAAGACTCATATTTACGTCATTAATAATCTCCCTCCAAATACTGCGCCGCTCGATATACATTGTGCGTCCAAAGACGACGATCTTGGAAATCATACATTAACACTGAATCAATATTTTAATTTCCAGTTTTGCGACAATCCCTTTGCTACCATGTTTTTCTGCCACCTTTGGTGGGGTAACAAGGACAAAGCTTTCGAAGTCATTAACGCTGAACTTAGGAAACGTTTGAAGACAGGTAATCGTCAATTGGCTTGGATTGCAAAAGGTGACGGTATTTATGTCTCCAATAGTTTTCCTCCTGCAGATCCATTAGAGAAAATGTATGATTGGTAAAAAAAAACAAAAAAAAACATTGTTATTTTGAGTTCAGTGAATTTTGCAATCAATGTATTAGCAGAATAACAAAGCTGACGATCAACTCTTTTGCCATTGATATGTTAAAGCCTGAATTTTTCAAATTTAGCATAGCTGAAGCTGACGAAGTTGCTTGTATAATTAGAAGGTCTATGGATATAAGAATAATTCTCAGATTTCACGATGTTGTTAATCAATGTTATCAACATCAGATTATCAACATCGATTAGAACAKAATATAAATGTGCAGCGGATAATAAAAATAGAGAACACGATTAAACAAATTCAGTTCACAAGTAAATACTTGTGAACTTGGGTGTACAAACCCGTAAACTATATTACTTTCAATTCACGTTCAATACACAATTATAAAGTAATATATGAAAACTAAATATCAAGAAACTTGATACTAAATACTTGTTGCCGGAATGGCAAGATCTTCTCCRTTAGTTACGCAACTTCAAAGATCTTGTTTATCACGATCGTTGGCTCCAAGTAGTATGTCGTGTTCTTCCTTCCTTGTGCGTCTTCTTGCGTCGTGCGTCGTGTGTTCTTCTCCTCAAGAAATCCGTGCGTAAATCTCTAATAAAAACCGTGTTTCAAGTGTAGGATTACTTGTGTCTTAAATAGACAACTAAGAATCCTAAACTTGGTAAAATTCTAAAAACAAATYCTAAAYACAATCTAGAAATAATTAAAGTCTTGTGCATAAACTAGGAAATATAAAATTGTCCTAAATCTAGTTCCCTAATTTAATTTGTGCCCAAGAAAGGCAAATAACAAAATAGGAATTATTGCCAAGAATAAATTCCTCAACAATCTCCCCCTTTTGCCTTTTTGGACAAAACACTAAGACGCAAACACAAATGAAAATACTAACYCCCCCTAAGATAGAAAACTCCCCCTAAATAAAACACCCAATGTTGTTAACATGCAAAGCAACATTACAAAATGATATTGTTCAAACAAAACAACTTTCTCAAAACAAACAGAGTAAAGGAACTTAATGACTTCGAATCCTCTTTAACCGTCGAGGAGATGTCGAAGTTCCTTCACCACTCTTCTTCCTCTTCTTCTTCTTCTCCTTCAGCTTCAGCATTTTCTTCAAGGCCTTGTTGCGCGCCCGTATTCGCTTACGCCTCCTCTCTTGAGCAAGGCTCGCTAAGGCTTCGGCGGCAACAACATCATCAGCAGCATCGTCAGCGGCAGCAGCAGTCTCAGTTCCGGCAACATCAGCAACATCCTCATCTTCTCCAGCAACACTCTCTCCCCCTACGTTCGCGTCACTCTCTCCCCCTTTTTGACTAGAAAGGGAAAGGGCCTCCAATAACGAGCAACGAAGTGCCTGCAATTTAGAAACTTGCAAATCTATGGAAGCAACATGCGCACGCAGGAGTTGCGCAGAAATGCGAACCATGTTGGGATCTTCCATCTCAACATCACTAGCAACATCGGCAGGAGTAGGAGCTTGCCAAGGAAAATCGAGCACCCTTGCACCAGTAGTGTGTTGGCCTCTAAAAGCGAACCAATCAGCATCACCCGTGAGCACATCATCTGGGTGAAGCGTCAGACCTTGACTCGTCAACAGCCTGAAAATAAGAGAAGGAAAACACAGCGAGGCAGCCGACCTAGATGTGGCAAACTTAGTCACGATATCAAAAACATGGTGGCCGAAACTAAACCGAACTCCCTTCCCAAACTTGAACAAAAACTGGGCCTGTGGCCGAGTAACAACTGTAGTGTTCCTGGAAGGGACCCAATTGCAAAGAGCCACCTTATGCATGATGGAGTACAAGGACGAGAGCCTAGTGCTCGGCAAATGTTCAAACCACGAATGAACCATCCCACCCGACAGAAAGGACACAACCTCATCCATATCATCCACAGAAAAATTACCTCGGTGCGTAGTGGTGCCAAACAAATCATCAATAAGGTCAGGGGTAAAGGCAAACACTTGGCCTCTCAGAAAAACCTTCCCATAGTTCACAGAATTTAAATCGACAATTGATGGCAGCATATTGGCATAAAACTCAAGAACAATATCCCTAACAAATGGAATTGCGGTGGAGACCGTGGAATACATACCATGGAAACGGAGGTAGGCTATCAGATTGTGGCGCTCAAACAGGTCAAACGGCACTTTTCTCTCAGCGATCATATGTCGAGTTTGATAAACATCAAACAGCTCAGCAGCTTCAGTAGTTAAAAACTTCTCGGAGAAGGGCTCCATGTCCTCAATTTCTGGCGAAGGAATATCAGTGCCAGCTGAGGATTGGGAATGATCACAAGCAGCTGAGGAGGACTGCGCGGGGGAATGCGATGGAACAGGAACAGACGCAGCGCGGGCAGACGAGACAGACTGAGAGCGACTCAATGTTGGAAAGGGACTACCAACATGGCTAACAACATCGTCCTGTGCAGCTGCCTTTTTCGTCTTCTTGTCCTTCTTTAAAGCAGTAAGAACATCCCTCAAGAGCAAATCCATAGAAGAGTCAGGGGAATGTTCAAAAAGGCCTGTTTCAAACTCAGGCGAAGCAGCAGGAGTCGGAGACGGCGGGGGAACCTCAACAGCAGGCGACTTGGCAGAACTAGTAACTTCGCCGGTAATAAAGTCCAGCACAGTGTATGGAGGCGAAGAGTACTCAATAGCAGATGACTTGGGAGAGATCTTGACATTCGCCCTGCTCGGAGAAACACTGTCCTTTTTCTGGCCGGGTCTCCTGTCGGCTTTTCGTACGAGCTGCTTCCGGCGAGTAAACCTCTTCTTCTCCGGCAGACTGGGAGCAGAAGCAGACGGCGGCTCAACTCCGGCAACCGGAGCAGACGGCACGAAATCATGATCATCGGGGTCAGACTCCACGACAACATCTTCCTGGAGATTCATGTGTTCAATCGGCACATGGTGACGCAGACCTGCCTTGCTCTTGGGGACCGCGGGCGGCACAACGCCGGGCGGTATGTTGCGCAGACGCCTGGACCGCTTTAGGGTAGGATTCCCTACGCGGCCAAAAGTCTCTGCCACAAAAGCTAAGTCTGGGGGTTATCGACATCAATCTCGTTTCCGGGTTGTCCAGGGAACACCTGAATGACCGGCGTAGCATCAACCGGCGATGGAACAGGTACGGCGGCGAGAGAATCTGGTGCATGCAA
>BMAC01000053.1:1905512-1928780 GCA_014905375.1 Phtheirospermum japonicum
TGTGTGTGTGTGTGTGTGTGTGTGTGTGTGTGTGTGTGTGTGTGTGTGTGTGTGAAAGGTTTATAATATTTTGTCTAAATTATCGGTTTCTATTTGCTTGAAAAATAGAGCCAATTTCATTTCAATAAACATATTGGGTTGGAGATATGAACAAATTTTAATAAATTTTATCTAATTGAGCTCATTTGAACATATTGAGAATTAAGAGTTGTAAATGGTTCAAGATTATTTGTTTCATTGTAAAATATAAAATAAAATAGTAAATTTGGTATACAATGAGTTTTTTCTCAAAATTTAAAGTGAACATTATTTTTTCACTTTGTATTTAATGTCTACTCTTTGAACTTATTTTTAAAATAAAGATTGTAATTTTATGATTTTCTTATCAATGCTCGCCTAATCGCGGGTTTTTGGACAGTTTTTCAATGAGGGTCCGTTTGTGATGAACGTATAGGAAAACTTTCTTTGGATTTGCCCAAGTTTGGTTTGATGACTTGATAGCGGGTGACTGATAATCGATAGTTATTAGTTGATAGTTGATTGTAAAATATTGTTCGGTAATTTAGCTGATTGAAGGCCAATTTACCGATGTAGACATTATTGAGAGATAAAAAAATAGCATAAAAATTAAGAAAAATATAAAAATAATAATAAATCAATTTATAACAATAAATAAAGACTTCTTAATAATTTGAAATATTAAGAGATAAAGTAAATAATGATATAAATATATTAATAAATAAAAAGTCATATTATATAGAACTGTAAAATAATATGTTAGTAATATGAAAATTTATTTTATAATTCTAAAATAATAAATAAAGACTTCCTGAAAAAAAAAAACCAAAACAAGTAATCTGATAAATAAATATTTCAGAATTTCTAATAACAATATTTATGTTGAACTATAAAAGAATGTTAGTATATAAAAAAATATTTTATAAATAAAAATGATAAAAATAAAATTTTCTCCAATAAAATATTAGCTGATTAGAAAATTACGAATTATAGCTCTTTTATGAAATTGTGCTTTTTAGGCCTAATGAACTATTAGGAGCTGATTGGAAATTGTACCAAATGAACAAAAATAAAAAAGTAATTGGAGATGAATAAGCTTCAGCTTCTACCAACAACCCAACCAAGTGACCTCTAAAATTCTTAACTTAATATATATATATATGATAATTTCATAGGCCTCTTTTTTCATAGTCCTCTCTTGAAACGAGGATAAGTAACTCAAAATTCTTTTTTTCTGCTGTATCTACCCATCTCATTATGCACCTTGCTCCATACATAGTAAGTATAATAACAACAATTGTCTCTTACTATCTTATATCTATCCACCCATCTCATAATGCACCTTGCTGCATATATAGTATAACAATTGTGTCTAACTATCTTATGACACATAGATTGCCTTATCTCGAAATTACGATTCCATGAGAGTCAAAGATTTGCTAAATAGTATTTTAGATAAAAACTATAATATAATATGCACAAAATTCCCATAACCCATAATTAATACGATTACAATTTTGATAATCAAATTGCTAGTCCCATTAACTTGCAATAAATTTTTACAGAGCAGTGCAAGAAAAAGAATCAGTCTATTTAAACTGATTTTCAAAACCCATGGAAATGAGAAGAAACAAATTGGAAAATTAAGAGCTATAAAATTAAAGTAGCCATACAATGATCTTCAAGTTTTTTTTTACTGTCCTTCATCCTATATGCTAGCCTACAAGCATCGGCTTGTTTTATCCGCCCAACAAAGACTCATATTTACGTCATTAATAATCTCCCTCCAAATACTGCGCCGCTCGATATACATTGTGCGTCCAAAGACGACGATCTTGGAAATCATACATTAACACTGAATCAATATTTTAATTTCCAGTTTTGCGACAATCCCTTTGCTACCATGTTTTTCTGCCACCTTTGGTGGGGTAACAAGGACAAAGCTTTCGAAGTCATTAACGCTGAACTTAGGAAACGTTTGAAGACAGGTAATCGTCAATTGGCTTGGATTGCAAAAGGTGACGGTATTTATGTCTCCAATAGTTTTCCTCCTGCAGATCCATTAGAGAAAATGTATGATTGGTAAAAAAAAACAAAAAAAAACATTGTTATTTTGAGTTCAGTGAATTTTGCAATCAATGTATTAGCAGAATAACAAAGCTGACGATCAACTCTTTTGCCATTGATATGTTAAAGCCTGAATTTTTCAAATTTAGCATAGCTGAAGCTGACGAAGTTGCTTGTATAATTAGAAGGTCTATGGATATAAGAATAATTCTCAGATTTCACGATGTTGTTAATCAATGTTATCAACATCAGATTATCAACATCGATTAGAACAKAATATAAATGTGCAGCGGATAATAAAAATAGAGAACACGATTAAACAAATTCAGTTCACAAGTAAATACTTGTGAACTTGGGTGTACAAACCCGTAAACTATATTACTTTCAATTCACGTTCAATACACAATTATAAAGTAATATATGAAAACTAAATATCAAGAAACTTGATACTAAATACTTGTTGCCGGAATGGCAAGATCTTCTCCATTAGTTACGCAACTTCAAAGATCTTGTTTATCACGATCGTTGGCTCCAAGTAGTATGTCGTGTTCTTCCTTCCTTGTGCGTCTTCTTGCGTCGTGCGTCGTGTGTTCTTCTCCTCAAGAAATCCGTGCGTAAATCTCTAATAAAAACCGTGTTTCAAGTGTAGGATTACTTGTGTCTTAAATAGACAACTAAGAATCCTAAACTTGGTAAAATTCTAAAAACAAATCCTAAACACAATCTAGAAATAATTAAAGTCTTGTGCATAAACTAGGAAACATAAAATTGTCCTAAATCTAGTTCCCTAATTTATTTTGTACCCAAGAAAGGCAAATAACAAAATAAGAATTATTGCCAAGAATAAATTCCTCAACATTGCTGTTTTTCTATGACGCGCGCGACGGCGCTGTCAGACTATGACGACCAATTTATCTAATGTATATCATTTTGGCCGCATCGAACAGCAGATTTTAATTATCCGATTAATTTTATATTTTTATATTTATCACTGATTTATTTAAATATTTTATTTAATAAAATTTATTAATGAATCATAAAAAGAATGAAGGACAAAATAAAATTTGTCTTTGATTTAATATTTAAAATCAAAGAAAAAATACAAGAAAATATAGAACACGTCAAAGAAATGTCCCGATTAAGCTTAACGTACTCCAGAAAATGCCCGTATCAAGCTTTTTTTTTTTTCACCTTTGCTGATGAATTGACTAACTTAATAAACGTGATATGATGATGACCAATGTCTCGTACATTTTCTGCAATGTTACCAATATAATTCCAGGTTTTTGTCTTCAATTTAATTTAAATTTAATGTTTAAAATTTTATAAGAAAATATTGAATAATGTCATGGCAGCAAAAAAGATCGATCGAGATAATTTTGTACCTTTTTTTTGATAATTTACTAATTTAGTGTAGTTATTAGGAAAATGAACTTTTTCGTCCTTCATGTTGGCCTACTTTGACATTTAGTCTTTTTTTTTTGTCTGTTTTTCAATTTTGTCCGTTTTATTTTAAAAATTCTGCAATTTAGTCCGATTATCGCCGGTAAATTGGATCGCACCCGAATTTGCTGAGTTGACTTTAATTTTGGGGTTTATTGGCTACGTTAAAATAAAAGAAATTGAATTATTTTTTATTTGCCTTGTTGGAAAAAAAAATAATTATTTCAGTAAATAATTAACAACAACAAAAAAAGAATCAATTTCTTTTCTCCTTTGGCCTCCCTTTTGTTTTCTTGGCCACGGTTTCCGGCACCACGAAAGGGGACGAGAAAATTAGTTTCGCCCCCGCTCACCACCCTGAACAACCACCATGGCCGTGAGCTGCCTATGCCTGAAAACCGCATCGGCTCGGTTAATCGAATCGCCACTGTCGGCATAGATTAGGGCATCAGACTGCRGCAGCCCCTCACCTTTTCTTCACTTTTTACAACTCTGCCCTAAAAAACCCTTTTGATCCCACTTTTCGAAGATCTTTTTCTTCAGTGGGATAGATTTAGATGAATAAAAAAAAAAGAAAGATTAGATTTGATAAAATGGACCTATCAACAAGGCATTAGGCTATGATTCTCAGTCTTCATCTGCAATTTTACCCACCAAAGAAGACTGATTTTTCACAAAGCACCGCAGCCCACTTGAAAGAGGATTATACCCAAGCCCTGAAGCTATACCATCTTGTTGAGAAGCTGAAGAATGTTGAGAAGTTGAAAAAAAAAATTGGAGAAGGAGATTGGTGAGAAGTCTGATTCACTAAATAACTGGCGCCAATTCAGCAAATTCGGGTGTGATCCAATTTTCCGGCGATAATCGAACTAAATTGCATAATTTTTAAAATAAACGGCACGAAATTGAAAACAAGTAAAAAAAAAAAAAAGACTAAATGTCAAAGTAGACCAACATGAAGGACGAAAAAGTTCATTTTTCATAGTTATTATAACACTAGACAATATAATGGTCCGTTTTTAAAAAATAGACACTTATAGACTAAAAAGGCAATTTTCCTCCGCTAGATACGAGACTATAGCGAATATACCGTTTAAAACTAATCCCAAAATCATATGATTTCCCAAAATCCTAACTAGGTCTATAGTGGAATTATATTAAAAAGCCGATGACTTGTTTGCAGATTCTTGAAGATTAAAGGGTTCAAGCATAATTTCTAAAAATATTTCATGATAACTTTCAGAAGTTTAAAAACTTTTCAACCATGGCCAAAACTGAAAAAATATATATATATATATATTTATATAGTACTGTATTTTCAGTTTTATGTTTCTTACCTTACGTGCATACACAAGTAAAGCACAAGTATATGAGGAAAAAAAAGAAGACTCATTAATTAATACCGCAGAACAAGTGTTACAGTATAGTCTGCATCAAATTTATTACATCATTTTTTCCAAATGATATGTTGATTCGTGTATGTCGTGCATGATCTTTTATTCCCAGTCATGCTTCTTCACTAATCCACTTGGGGGGAGATTGAACGATAAATAAATACCGTCACTTTGCGCTACCCAAACAAAATGATGGGTGGGCCGACGATCCGGCCAATCTGTGTTGAAAACCTCAAAGGCTTTGTTCTTGTCACCCCACCAGTAGTGACAAGAGAACAAAGTACTGCTAATATTATCGCAAAATGTAAAATGAAAATCCGTATTTGGCGTAACCGTATGATTTCCGAATTCGGTATCCCCAGAATAACAATGCGCTATTAGCGGTGCAGTATTTGGAGGGAGCTGGTTAATAACGTAGACATAATACCTATAATGGCTGCTTAAACATGCCAACACTTGTAAGTGACTACCATATAAGATCAAGGACACTAAAAGATACTTGAAAATTACTGTATGACTCATTATAAAACTCTTAGAATTTTTTTTTTATGTGCTGATCTCTTAGCTTTAGTTTCTGATCAAAATCGATTTATATAGTTTATACTTGCCCTTTTTATGTATCATTGAGATTCGTCTATAAATGTACTTACATTATGTTACGACCGTTACTATTACGTAATCAACTCTAATTACAAAGATTCCTAAATATAATCTCTTACGGTTTCAGTTATGGGATGATCTCTTTGTGGAATATGATTCACGATTCACGTGGATTTTATATATTCATCTTTTAGAACATTGTATAACTTTTTTGCACATTCAAAATAAGTAACGTACAAATTAAGAGGGCAATCGACATATTTGAAATGGTAAAGAGTTGAATTCTCGGTGAAATGCACTAGATATGATCTCTTGCAAAATTTTGTTTAGTGGCTCAAAAGTTCAGCTCGATTTTATTCGAGGGTGATAAAAAAAAATTTAAAATTCTAATCCCAATTATTGTTTGTCGATGTAGCAAAATTAAGTCACTACTACAGAAAACCCCCAACAGTTGTTTTTGCTAATAGGCATCGATTTTACAACTGATGCTTATAATAGACATATGCATCGGTTGTTTGACCATAACCGATGCATATAGTCATCACAAGACGATGCTTAATGTCCATATACAGTCACCAAAGGCATCGGTTACTGTGAAACAACCGATGCCTATAGTTGCACTATAGGCATCGGTTTCACTGTAAACCGATGCCTAATTTTCACTACACGCATCGATTTTTTGTAAAACAACCGATGCCTATAGTTTAGGTATAGACATCAATTTTATTCTATAACCGATGCCTAATGTCCTCTAAGGCATCGGTTATTGGAAAAGAACCGATGTCTGTAGGTGAACTATAGGCATCGGTTTTTGAATACAAACCGATGCCTATAGGTACACTATAGGCATCGGTTTTTATTCTATAAAAACCGATGCCTAATGTGCTCTTAAGGCATCGGTTGCTTTAAACGTAACCGATGCTTATAGTTTACCTATAGGCATCGGCTTTGACATGTAATCGATGCTTAATATCTACGTATACGCATCGGTTATTTCGAAAGCACTGATGCCTCGTGGCGAGATTTAGGCATCGGTTTGTATCTCACAACCGATGCGTAGCGGTTAACTATAGGTATCAGTTTGTTTTCTACATAACTGATGCCTATAGTGACCTATAGGCATCGGTCGTTGTTGAGTAACCGATATCGATTTTTTAAGTACATGCATCGGTTTTGTTGTCAAGAACCGATGTATATAACAATGTTAAAAACCGATACCTAAATATGATTATATGCATCGGTTTGCACAAACCGATGCACAAATTTTTTGATAAAAAATTTCCAAATTTTCCAAAATTTTATTTTAAACCTGTCCATAAAATTGATAATTACCATTTGCAAAAAATTAATTTAATAAAAAAAAAAGCATTCTATTCAATAATAAATAATTCAAATGCAGAAATTCCCATCCTATCTAATAAAACACAAGTTGAACTAATTATTTTCATCGCACAAGTATAGCAAACAAACCTCAACTTCATAGAATCTATCATGTTCAACAGCACAAAGCTCGTAAATAAAAACCATCTCGTTTCCTTCCAAATGAGAATCCCCAGAGCCTTTTCTCCATTCTTGTGTTGAAGTTTGGCTCCAAACAACACCTCGTTCTTGAATTCCAACTCTAAATCCTTAGACAACCTCTTTACTGCTATTTGTCTGTCATTCCATGCTTTTCCCTGTGAATGAATAAAAGTCACATTATTAACTAAAAAAATCCAGAGGAAATCCACCGACGTCTTCATAATGTTCTGCACCAAGTTACAAAATAAATTACTTAATAACTAAGAAAAAATAATTAAAACTAATTTACCGAGTAATGTATTCTGCCCACATCTCACGAATTTCGTCGATTGTTTCTTACTCGTATGGTTCAACTCCAAATGAGTCCTACACATTCCGATTTAAAACTTCAACTTGTCATTTTAAAAATGAAGTTTATGTTTGAAGTTTAAAAAATATTTAGTAATTTTTACTACTAAAAAATGAGTTTACACGTACCTTGTCTAATGAAGAATTCATACTGACTTGGGAGCAAATGTCATACATATACCTCATGACATAATAACCACACTCATTGCCTCCTCGTTGTTGATTACACTACAAAAATCATATGAAAGCGGATCAATATCCCCTATCAATAGATCTATCGGTGAGTCAAAATGAAATGGGTCGAAGACCTTTACTAACTTGCGTACTAGGGTAACCGATAAATTTTAGTTAATACCATAAAAAATAACTTTTTACCGGCAGATGATTCCACACCATGTTTCTTCCTCTTTTTCCTTTTTTTGAGCAATAGGTCCGAACTGCCCTGCAAATAGAAATCATTGCACTCAAGCAATTAATAACACGCAAAGTATTATTTCATAAACAATAAGAAATTGCTACCTATATATATTAAACATTTACAATTTTAAAACCAAATGAGCGGATGAACCAACCAATCTTATATTACATCCAATGAAAAGCTTCAAGCGGTTTTATGAATGGAAACACACGAAGTAGGCTCTAGAAAGAATCAGGTTGTGGAAAATAGCAAAATTGCATTAATACTATGAAACAAGTTGCCCACGAAACAATTGCCCACAAAAAAGAGTCAGTACATTACTACATTGACAATAAAGACCTGAAAGTGAATTATTTTTTATTATATTATTGTAAAAAAGGACAACATGTTACCTTTTCAAAAAATAAGAAACACAAATATAGGAGGAAAAATTGTTACTTACGTATTAACATGTGTCTTGATATCCAAGTCCCTCTTGTATCCCTTTGGATCTAAAATAAAAACCTGATTCTTGAGAGGACATATCACTAGCAGCACCCAGTCGTCACTACACATTTTCATAAGCACAAAGTTTAATTATCTTTATAAATTATAATAATTGTAAAGGAGTAAAGGAAAAAATAACAAGAAATCTCTATTTACTCGTCTAGGTATGGTGCTAGAATGAATGTCCTGCTAAATATTTCACCAAAGGCATGACTTATGTACGTCGTCGCAGCAGTCGGGTCCTTTAATATACTTTTCTTGCAGATCTTCGCTGGACAAAGAAATCCGAACACACCGGCACAAAGACTCTCAGCCAACCCACGAAGACACCTATAAATCATTAGTAGATTCATAGCTAAATAAATTTAAGCTAAATATTGAACTAATTGATAAGGAAAAAGAAAGCTCGTACCGCGCAAAGACTTGCACAACAGCAACACTGTTCAACCCCATTCTGAACAGGCTCCAAATATCATCAATTGGCACGTGAATTTTCGTCTCTCTTTTTTCATGGAAGACGGTTTTCTCTAGGTCCATAGAGACGTGGTCCACATGCACGAGCATCGATAGAATCAGGTTGTGTAACTCTATGCAATTAGGTCCCAAAGTCTCCAAGACTACGTCATCAACAAAAGGTGGCCTTGGTTTTGTTGCAGATTGCTCACCACTTGTCTCCATGAGACTTGTTCTCTGTATCTTTGAATATGGGCTTGAGGAAATCATCGCTTATAGAACACCACAGTGTAAATAACTACATAAGATGAAAAAATATAAAAGAAAGAACGACATATTAATAAGCAATAAATTGGTGATTTATAGAAGTAATTATTAAATAAATAATTTTAATAATTATATTTTGATATGATCACCAAAAAATATATTTCCAAATATCTAGTTATCACATAACTCTCTAATTAAGACATCCAAATTCATGTTGAATATTCTTGAAACTATATCAGGACGAAATTCAGGCCTAAGATTCCTGCTCTCGACAAACCGTACAATCTCTCACCATTTTGGATTGCACATGAATGTTATGAACAATTTTGGATATCCATCATATCGATAAACCACCATAGCATCTTGGTAATCTTGAATGATATATCGCGCACTACCAGTAAATGTCTATGGCAAGACAATCTTTTACCCACACGATGCAATTTTTTTTTCACCGCATACTACTGCATCAGCAATTCCATTATACATCTCACTCCGCAACTCTTTTTGATGAGTTCTGACATACCATAACCTTACAGATTCAATCATTATATATCTATCAAATATGAATTACTAAGTAAGCATTGCAAGAGAGGATAGTAGGTGACTCAGTTAACCTTTCATGCAATCGGTGTGAGAAGAACTCTCTCTGACTAACATTATTTCTTCGTTTTCCTATCAATTTCCTATGGTCAACAAAAAATATATCATGCCTATAATTTATCTTCGCCGTGAGGAAATAATAGTGAATATTTTAGAGCAAGGTAAAATGGATGCAATTCATTGATACGTTTTAGTTTGCCAGATTTCTTTCTAATATAATATCCTTGTCACCAATATATTTTTCAAAATCACCACTAAGAAGGAAAGTCCAACGGCTTCAGGAATGTTGTGCATTCTTGCACCTGTGCCCCTTCTCCTACTAAGACGTAATTTCATTTGGAAAACACCTTTTTGGGGAAACTTATCTTTGGGATTTCTAAATGACTTAACCAATTTTTTCTCCTATCCAACATGAATTATTAAGTTCAACTACAATCTCGGTATGGAGAGGATTATTTTTGCCTTTCCTGAATAAATTTAAAAACTAATATACTAATATATCATAACCAAAGAAGAATAGTTTTATATAATACATTTATCTGTTATTAATTGTAATGTTAACTTCTAAACAAAGAAATAATTTAAATTGCTACAGTTGTTATAAACATTCAACTTATTAATGAAATATAAAATCCGAGCTTGCCATAATGCAGAAGATGATACGATCATTTTGAATGGGCTTCAGAGTCAAGGATTCAAAATCAATAAAAAGATGTTAGAGTTCATTAAGAATAATCGAGCTACTTTAGAAAAAGTTGGTATTTTTATGMCTCGAATACTAGCACACGTTAATTTGAACGAAGTCAACGACCTTCTGAGGAGCTCTTATTTCCATAATCATAAAATAAAGGATGCTTGTAGCCTTAGTAGTCTCTTSAAAGAGTTAGCAAATAGGGTGCAGGCTGCAAGGTATGAAGGTTTCATAATCAGGATCGCGTCCTTAATTTTTAAATAAATAAATAATTTAAGCTATTACGGTTATTAGAAATATTTAAATTTGTTTGTAGAGGTCCTCTTTTTAGTTTAGGAGTAAGGTGATTTTGTGCCAAATCATCTGCAACAGATGCACTATTGTCCATTTATGTCGATGGAGCTGAAGAGTTCTCTGCATCCGCGGATGAAACTTATAAACTACACTTGTATTCTTTTCATAAAATATTTTTTACTATTAATTATATATAAAAAGTAAATGTGTTGATTATAAGAAATTGTATCAAGTTTCATTTTTTGTATATTATTTTAGATAATGAAGGCATATTTTTAATAATAACAACCAACCAAAATACTAACACTAATAATTAAATTAAGAATATAAATATATTTAAAAATTAAATAAGAATTATAATTTGTGTAAAATATTAGTATCATTAGGCACACTTTCTTTTATAGATAATTGTCCCATTCTTGGTTTAGTGGTAAGTTGATTTTGTGACTTATCTAATTCAGTTGTTGCAATGTTGTCTATTTCACTCGATAGAATATGTTTTGAACTATTATCTGCAATAATAATACATATAGACGAAGCATGTATTCTCCCGCATAATTACTCAAATATTCTCAATAATATTAGTTTATAATTGATATTAAAAAATTATAAGTTTTTTCTTACACACACACACATACATACATACATACATACATACATACATACATACATACATATATATATATATATATATATATATATATACACACACATATATATATAGGGTTGGGTTCAAATGAGAACCCGTCATTATATGTGAACCTAGGGACTCATCTTGACCATTAGATTGGATAATCTTGATGGTTGAGATCATGACATGTCAGCATGGTAATAATGTAAAAAAATGCATTAATTAATTAAAAATGGTATTTTGGACATATATCAACGTTTACAAAGAGCACTACATTGTTCTTTGGAAAGCACAATAGATTAAGAAAAAAAACACTACGATTGTATACAAAAAGCATCGCAAATTTCGTCTATAAACTGCAAATTCAAAAATTTGAAATGAAACTCAAATCTTCAACAAACCATAACTTTTTCAAATTTTATTCGTTTTGAATGAAATATATATCAAATTAATCACATTCTCAAGATCTACAATTTAAGATACATATTGCATATTTTAAAATGTAAAAAAAATATATATATATATATATATATATATATATATATAATTAAATTAAAAAAACTGGACTGATTTTAGCACTACAGTACTATGTAAAAAGCACAATGAACCTGGACATATAATTGCACTGTGCAATATTAGATCTAAGGCCAGGATTAGTCCCTAGGTTCACATATAATGACGGGGTTCTCATTTGAACCCAATCCTATATATATATATATATATATATATATATATATATATATTAGTTGGGATGTTTATAATAAGCGCACAATGCAATAAATTAAGTTGTGTGGGTTTGTATATTTTTTTTATTTATAAAATGAGATATGTTGCTCTCCAGAATCAAATAATGATAATACATGTCTGACCGTAGATAATCTAGAAGCATGAAAAGTATTAATTTGATTTATTTAATTAATTTTAATATAATAAGAAATTATTTTATGGTCTTAATATTATAAATTTTAATTTTAATTATTATAATTAATTAAATTTGAAATTATAATATTAAAACATAATATAAATAATTAAATAATAAGTCGACTAATTTTTGTAGTTTCACCACCCCCAATAAATAAATTATTTATGTAAAACCCTTCAAACAACTGTTTTGTAGTTTTTTTTTTGTTTTGAAAATAAGGGTTCATGTGGCTCGGTATTATTGGATTCCGATTCAATTGAAGGATTCAACGTGTTTTTAGAGTTTCAGAAAATAACGAAAAATTATGAGAATAACTAACTAAACTAAAATAGGAAATGAAATTGCAAGTTGGTCGAATGTCTCGTTGTGTGCCTCGAAATGGGAATGCAAAGCGATAATGAGAATAAGCAAGAACAAGCAAGTTTCATCAAGTGCAAGCACGAAAGCTCAAAGTACAACTATGCATGCATGATCATGAAATTTGAAATAATGCAAATTAACGAAAATCGAAGGCATCAATGTAAAGAGCAATGACGTGAAATTTTAAGTCTTTTCAAAAACTAATGAGAAACGAAGAGTAGATCTAAGATTCAACTTAAAATTATGCATGAAAATTCAATTCGAAATAAAGCGTATGAAAAATTTAAAATAAAAATGATCCGAGACTCGATCAATGATCTAGACGTGTTACTCATCTAGATTCTATGGACGATTCACAAGATCTATCAATTAATCTAAGAGTTAAGGCAAAATTCATAAAATGAAGAACAAGCATGAAATTAAAGGAAAACTTACTTGAATTAAAAAGAGAATCCAAAAGCTTGAATTAAGTTACAATCAAAATAAAATCCAAGGGGGTACTTGAATTCTTCTTAGGCTTACAAACCTAAGAAAAAGCTTAAAATTAAAATCTAAGAACTAGAGAGAGAAAAGAAGTCCAAACTCATGCAAGAGTTGGGAAAATGAGTGATAATTACAAAAACGAGAGTTCTCTCCTATTTATACTAGGTTTAATTGGGTTTAAATGGGTCAATTTGGGCTTTAAAGGCTTAATTTCCCGGGTTTGACCAAGTTTGACCCAAAATGGGCTCCCTAGCCACTTGGCTAGCCCTTTTGGCTTGGTTGGCTCATCTTGGGCGTGCATGGCTCGAGGTGGCTCGGTCTGGGCGAGCCTGGGCTAGGGGGGCGTGACTTTGGGCATGGAAATGGGCAAGGGCGGGCGCTGGGCAAGGCTTTGGGCGTGACTTTGGGCAAGCCTAGGCGCTGGAGTAGGCATGGCTTGGGCGCCACCGGGCGTTGGTTTAGGCACGGATTTAGTCACCAAACTAGGCGCTGGAGTATGCATGGCTGTGCGCATAATTGGGCAAGCCTGGGCAAGGCTAGGCCACCATCCCAGAATGTTAGCCTTTTTGAAACTTGCTCTGGGCACCGATTTGAGCATGCAAATAGGCAAGGTTGGGCTTGAGTTTTTGGCCTCTATGCCTTAGCTTGAATTCAAATCAGTAAGCCACCTATTAAATGAGAATTTTTGAATATCAAAACCCAAGAATTACACCAAACCTCCAATTGATTGAAGTCATTTAACCCAATTAAATATAAAATTAACAAGACATGTGAAAAACAACAAAACAAGAGAAACTACATAATAACTTAATAAAACTCTATTAAAAACTACTAAAATCAACTTAAAAGTCTAATTAAAAATACGAGAAAAATACCACAATTACATGCAAAACAACAACTAATATTTATAACTTTTTAAACTCCCACCACTCTTAGCGGCAATTACCCGAGTGACGTCGACTTTCCAGCGACGTGCCGCCAACATTTTTTCTTTTGCCCCAAACCCCAAATTCGGGGGTCAAAGAGTTTTAGGATTTCTAAAATTCCTATTATTTGTATAAATTAAAATCTTTTATTTGACCAAAAAATTACAATCAACTAGCAAGAGACTTTTTTATTTCTTTTTGTATTACGTAATAAATACATAACAACAATTGTACAATCAAGTGAGAGTTTTGTTGTTGTTGTTGTTGTTGTTGTTGTTGTTGCTGTTGTTATTACTAGCTAGCATTCCTATCACGCGATTCACACAATGTAATTAAAAAATATTTTTTAATAATTATAATGCATAATATAAATATGATTAAAATAATAAAAGATGTAAATTTAAATACAATTAAAATAAATAGTATATTTAAAGTATAATGTTATGATAAACAAAAGAATACAAACAAAGTGAATTTCAAAAAAACAACTTTCATATTGCTATATAAATCAAATGAAATATAATAATATAATATATATATATATATATAAACATACACATATACACACACACACACATACATAACATACATACATACATACATACATACATACATACATATAGGATTGGGTTCAAATGAGAACCTCGTCCTTATTTGTGAACGTAGGGACTAATCTTGACCATAGATCTAATCATGTGTGTGGACAAGATTTTTTCTATTTTTTTAATTTTATTAAATCAATAATATGGCAGGAAAAGGGGTTTTATGTCTTTTTATCTAATGCCCTAAAATCAAATCAAATACAAAACCCACGTCCTTCCCCATTTCTCAATCCCCCTCCCTCGACCCGGCGCAAGTCTCCGCCTCCTCACTCCCCCGCTTCCCTCTCCCTCTCCTTCTATCCTTATATCTCTTATTATTTACACCACCGCAGCCGCGAGGTGTGTTTAAGGGGGCTGATCATATGGTTAGGTGTTAGTGATGTTGTTCACGGCGATGGTGGTGGTCCGTGCGCCGTTAACGAGGAAGAAGCTAATAATCGGATCAAGATCTGTCAATCACCATCGGCGACAGTGCAGCGCCGTCGTTTCTCTTCGGTGAGCGTTGATTCACGGCTGGTCGGATCTATTAGATCCTCGGGCGACAACAACGGTGGTGGACAGAGTTGGCGACGGTGACGACCCATAAATTCTCGACGAATCTGCAGCAGGTGTAGGAGGTGAAGATTTTGGACGGTGAACAGAGCAAGCAAACGGTGGTGATGGAAGCCTTGAGTTTGCTGCTGCGTGTTAATGGCGACAGTGCATGAGTTTCTCCAATTGAGGAGAAAAACTGCTAGTTGGGCCTAGGCCCAATTGCATTCAACTGACTCTGTCTTTTCATGTTTTGATTTTTCTTTTGTTTTATTAAATTTGTAACGGGATTTGCTCTTCCTCACTAGTCAAAAAATAAAAGAAAAAACTATATTGGATTTTATAATTGTACCGAGTTATATGAGGGAGATGGGCGACTACCTTTGACATTAGCTCCATGATCCATCCATCCTTGGTTTCATAGTATAATACGGGTAGTGCTTTTTGAGTTTCTTTTTGCAGGCCAAAATGCAGATGAGGTCGTCTCGGTTGTCAAGCTTGTTTTAATTAATAAATTAGCACTGCCAACATATTTAAAAAAGTATTGCTATTTTATTATAAAAGCACTAGTTATATAGTAATTCAAATTCTTATTCATAAATAATGGTGCTTTTTATACAGTACTGTAGTGCTAAAATTAGTCATATGCGATGCTTTTATTATTCAGGTTTTTCAATTTAATTACATTTATTTTGTTTTTATATTTTTAAATATGTAATATGTATCTTAAATTGTAGATCTTAAAAATGTGATTAATTTGATATATATTTTATTTAAAACGAATAAAAATTGAGAAAGTTATGGTTTATTGAATATTTAAGTTTTATTTCAAATTTTAAATTTGCCTATCTCAAAGCAGTTTTAAATGAAATTTATGATGCTTTTTTTATACAATCATACTGCTTTCTTTTCTTTATCCGTCGTGCTTTCTAAAGAGTAATTTAGTGCACTTTATAAACATTGATATATGTTCAAAATACCCTTTTTATTAATTTAATGCAGTATTTTACATTATTACCCTGATGACATGTCATATTCTCAACCATCAAGATTATACAATCCAATGGTCAAGATTAGTCCCTAGGTTCACAAATAAGGACGGGTTTTCATTTGAACCCAACCCTATTTATATATATATATATATATATATATATATATATATATATATATATATATATTTCACTGATTAGTATGCGTTTGTCTTGATTTTTTTATATATTTAGGTAGTATCTTAGTTAGATTTGTTATTAATTTTGGTATAGGTTGGATAGATTGAGCATATTTTCATATTTATGTATCTTCGGCTTATTTTACCGTGTTTTGATCTATGATACTTCAATATTAGACTTTATGTTTATTTCAGGAAATTTTGAAGTATTTGGTTTTGAGATGGAAGAGTGTAGGCCAACGAGTGGAGTTCTAACGAAATTGGGCTCCGATTTGATGTATTACCGATGACACTGGGTCTGTTATCCACACTTGGTTACCCAGTGCCAGCACAGATTCAGGAATCCAGAGTCCTAGGCCCATAAAACGAACAGGCCCACTTTTGTGCCTTTAAAATGAGTGTTCTTTGTTTTTTTTTTCGAACCCTTTCTTTTCGGACCTCTTGGGGCTGACAACCTAAGAGTGTTCTTTGTTTTTTCTTCACTTTATCTCCCTTTCCAGTTTCAAATTCTAGTTTCTTAGTTTTAGTAGATCTTATATTAATTAATCACTGCTCGGTTCTTGGGCGTAGGCTTTATTCCCATTAGTTTAATTTCTCGTTTGAATGATGTTATTCTTCCCCGTTAATTAGTAAGTTTTCAGTTCCTCGCTTTTATTATTCGAGTTTCTTATTTGCTTAGATTATGAACTTTTATTGCAGTTGGTGATGTTCTTGATACATAATTTAGTTTCTTGCGATTTCTTATGATTTGATTCTTAGAAATTCATATGATAATCATGATTGTTATTCAATACTCCATTGTTGCTTTTTTCAAGCTTTTCATAGTTAATCATGTTCATGTTTGCTTTGAGATTGTATTGTTTGATGATTGTTGGTTAAAATTCACGGGTCTAATGCCTAGAATCATTTAGAACCATCAATTGGGATTGTTGGATGTTTAATCTACAAGTTGAGATTGACAACCCCAGCTCGTAGGTTAAGTGTTCGATGAAATGCCAATTGATCGTGGAGACGATTCAAGAGCCCTAGACCCCCGTTTTATTAATCTTTTAAAATTTTTGATTTCATTACTCGTTATTTAAGTAGTCAACTTAGTTATTACAACTTTCAAACCCAAACTTGATCGAGTGTTTAGATTAGTTTTTTTTTCATTATTTTCTCCTTCGTGAAATCAAACAAGAAAACTACCTCGAATTAGTCTTTCTCGAGAGATTCGACTTTTCCGTTCCCTTGAGAACGAGCTTTTTATTTTAATAAAAAATTAGTGTTTAAAAATCTCGATTCATTCACTATATGAGATATAATTTCAATGTCCATTGTCTCTTCAAAAGTCTCACGTGGTATGAATAAAATTTGAACCAAAAAATAAATAAATACTATATTATATAATTAAATAAAAGTACCAACATTAAAATATCCAGATGGATCAATATTAGAATATTGTTTATCAAATGATATAAAATATATAAATGTCGATATTTCTTATTACCATTACAAAATAAATTTAAAAGCTATTGAAGATTTATGATTATATTTTTATAGGGTTATACTTATCCAACTTATAACAAAAATAAAGAATTATTTATAAATACTCGAAATATAATATGATTTACATAATCTTCTATTTTGTTAGGTCAAAAATTATTTACTAACCATATAAAAAAAAAAACAATACATAACATGTCCAAGAAATAAATAAATATAATACAACAAAATAATAAACAATTTTTTAACACAACTATTTTTAATTCTATACACAATATATATATATATATATATATATATATATATATATATATGTGTGTGTGTGTGTGTGTGTGTGTGTGTGTGTGTGTGTGTGTGTGTGTGTGTGATGTGGGATAATATATACTTGCATTTCTTCATTCAAATAACAAAATATTTGAAATTATAAAATATATTTGGATGCGATGCCATTGTGGGCATAGGTTTTGGATTTAAAAAATATGTATTTGTTTTTTAAAATAGAATTTATATTTATAAATATTATGTTAGATTTATTTTAATTATTAAATTTTTCATTAACTACATAATATACTATCAAATTAATACAATAATAATAATTTATTTTTTTGCCCCAAAAACTTTTTCCCCAAAATTTCTTATATCATTAAGTATGAATATTTACTATCAAGTGAAAAATTCATATTGTTGGTATCAAATAAGCTTTTTATTTGACAGAAACATTCAATCATCTAACAAGAGATTTTTAATTTCTTTTTGTATTACGTAGTAAATAAATAATAACAATTGTGCAATCAAGCAAGATTTTTTTTTAATTATTTGTATTACTAGTAATCCCATCGTGCAATTCACAAAATGCATATTTAAGATATATTTTTAAATAGTTATAATGCATAAAATAAATAAGACTAATTTATATATATGGACAATCAAAATACAAACTATATTAAAAATACAATTTTACGATAAACAAAAAGGATACAAACTAATGGGATTTAAAAAAAAAAATCATAATCATATACTACTCAAATGAAATGTATTAATATAATTTTTATATATTTCTATAGCTCACTAAATGACATATAATTTGAATGTCCATTTTCTCTTCAGAAGTTTTACGCTGTGGGGATATGATGTGAACTGAAAAATTAATAAAAACCATATTATATAATTAAATAAATATACAAACATATTTATTATTTATAGAGTTCAATAAAATGTCTTACTGGATCAACATTAAAGTATTTTTTATCAAAGTTTTTATAATATATTAATGTAGATATTATTTATTAATATCAAGAAGATAATTTAAAAATTATTGAAGAGTTATGATTATATTTTATTGGGTTATACTTATTCAATTAATAACAAAAATGACAGATTATCTATAAATACTCAACATATTAATATGATATTTTTGGGTTCTTGTAATTTTATACAAATTTTGATGAATTTCAAAGTAATTTGTATATATTTGCTGCTCTTGAATTGTAATCCGGAAGAAGAAATGGGAGAATTTAGAGAGATAGAGAGAATTTGGTAGGTAGGGAAAAATATGTAAATACTTGCTTGCCAATACAAAACATGTTCTCACTCTATTTATTCAACACTTTTTTATTTGAATTGATCTCATAAAGTTTGTTAATATCTCAGAAACCGCGTAAACAATACAAGTGCAAACCCAACACTAAGTGGAATGAATACTATGACATCAACACCAAGAGCTTGTAGCTCAAGTGGTATCACTCACCCTTTATAAGGGTGTTGACAAGGGTTCGAACCCTAGACCTCTCAAGTTATTTGAGATTTATCTTCTACTTTCCAACCACTTGACCCAACTTATTAAAAAAAAAAAAAAAAACACTATGACATCAACAACAATGGATTTGGAAAAAGATCAGCTAATTCGAAAATAAAAAAGGGGAAGACTTGCATCTGAAAGCAAATGTTGCTAAATACAGTAATTCTGAAAGCATTCATGTCATACTTAGTTTCAATTGAAATTCAAAATTAAATTTATTCTGTTAGGTATGCGGGCATTGGCATATTATAACCAAAGCAACAACAAAATAAAAATGATTAAATAAGGTAGGAGCCAATAACATAATTAATTATTGTAGCTCAATTGGTAAAGTAGCCCAGCAGCCCAATAAGCCAAAACCGCCCTCTTGAGGAATTTATTATTGGCAATAATTCTTATTTTGTTATTTGCCTTTCTTGGGCACAAAATAAGTTAGAAAACTAGATATAAGTCAATATTATGTTTCTAAGTTTATGCACAAGACTTTAATTATTTATAGATTTTGTTTAGGATTTGTTTTTAGGTATTTACCAAGTTTAGGATCTTAGAATTATCTATTTAAGACATTAGAAATCCTAAAGCTTGGAGTTACGGTTTTTAGAGCAAAAGACGGACGGATTTCTTAAAGGACGCACACCGCAAGGAAGACGTACAAGAGAAGTGAAAGTAATATAGTTTTCGGGTTTGTACACCCAAGTTCACAAGTATTTACTTGTAAACTGAATTTGTTTAATCGTGTTCTCATATTTTAAATTCCGCTGCATAAATTTACGTTACTCTGGTCGATGTTGTTAACTGGTGTTGTTTACATTGATTAACAACATCGTGAATTTGAGACTTATTTTTAAAACCATAGACCTTCTAATAGCCTCGAATGTGGACAAGAGCATTCTTAGTCATGGACTACTCTGTGAGATTGGCGGAAATAACAGAGGAGTGCAGAGAGATGGGTGAACCCATAACTAATTCCCGTCTTGTAGGAAAATTGCTAAGATCCATTACAAAGAATTATAGCATGAAGGTAGTGGCAATAGAAGAATCCAAGGATGTTGATAACATCGATTTCAACACCTTAGTTGGAAACCTCAAGCAATACGAGATGGAACACGTCCCCTCTAGCTTGAAAGAGAAGAATATAGCTTATTCTTCTGATTTAATTGCAGACGATGATGAAGATGACGATGAATTTTATTTTGATGGGATTGTTAAAAGGATGGAGTCGACTACTCTCGAAGAAGATGAACTGGCCCTTGTGACTCAACGCTTCAACAAATTCTTGAAGAAGAAGAACAACTCTGGAAGCTCAAGTACAAGGAACAGGACACAAACATCCACTCCAAAGTTCACTGGACGTACTCTTCCACGATCTCAGTCCACAAATTCAATTTCCAATGTGTCAAGTTCTACGAAACCACTCAACGAGATTCAATGCCACGAATGCAAAGGTTGGGGACATTACAAGTCACTTGATCCAGTCCCAGCATTATTCACTCATATTGTTTGGGACGACGATATCCATGTTGGTTTGCTTGCAGATAACATCGTGTACCTGAATGCTGAGACCACTGACTATTATGAGGAATACGAGCAGCTGAGTGAAGATCACAAAAAATTGTATGTCAGTTGGAGTAAACAGGTTCTCAAAGCGAAAGATCTCGCAAAAGAAGTAGAGAAGCTAACCAAGGAAAAGGAGGATCAGCTCGAAATTATTGTCCGGTTGGAATCATCTCTCACCAAGAAGGATGCTGAGCTTGAAAAGATTAGGAACGAACTGACCACTGTTCGAGGAACAATTTCAAATCTAAACAAAGGTAAGGCGAATCTTGATGAAATTTTGAAGGTTAGCTTCCCAGATTCCTCTAAGCATGGAATAGGTTACAAGCCAAGTCAACCCACGCAAGTGTCGAGTCAAGAACGAAAACCTTCCAAACGCCACAAGAAAAGGAGGAGACATTTCGTGTGTCATCATTGTGGAGAACCAGGCCACATTCGGCCCTTTTACTGGAAGATCATTGGCGAGAGAAGACATTTTCAGAGAACAAATATGCCTGTCAAGTCCAATGTTGGTAACCGCGCTACCAACATCAATACCAACATTCAGATACAAACAAGTATGGGTCAAGAAAAACAGCGTCAAGTGCAATATGATCCATACCTCCTTSAAGTCTCTATTCCCTGGAGCCTGGTATTTTGATAGTGGATGCTCGAAACATATGACAGGCTCAGAAGAATTGCTCTCCAACATTGTCAGATTTAAAGGTGGAAAAGTGAAGTATGGAGGAGGCGCAAATGGCCAAATTGTTGGCCAAGGGACTCTCCATGTTCCTGGTGTTGTAACACTGGAAAATGTGCTGCTAGTGGAAGGACTTACAGCAAATTTGATCAGCATAAGTCAATTGTGCGACGGAGGGTTCAGCGTTAAATTCAACCGTGAAAAGTGTGAAGTTTATGAGGAGAATGGATCGTGTATTCTCACTGGGAAAAGAACTTCAGATAATTGCTACCAAACTCACAGTGATGCTTTTTGCAGTTTGTCCCAATTTAGTGATGCAGAACTATGGCATCAAAAGCTTGGACATGTAAATTACAAGATGATGGATAGGTTGGCCAAGGAAGAAGTTGTGACTGGACTGCCCAARCTCAAYACCAAGATCATTCCGGTGTGCGAGGCATGCCAAAAGAGGAAACAGGTAAGGGTGCCACATCCAGTCCAACAAAGTCTCACTACATCATCTTGCTTTGAACTGCTTCACATGGATCTCATGGGACCACTAAAGGTTGAGAGACTTTGTGGTAAGAGGTATGTTTTCGTGATTGTTGATGATTTTTCTAGGTTTACTTGGGTAGAGTTTTTAAAAGAAAATTCTGAAACTTTTGAGGCTTTCAAAAAACTTGCAAAGAAGCTATGTGTAAGATTTAATGTAGAAATTGGTAGAATTAGAACTGATCATGGAAAGGAATTTGAAAACGCATCTTTTCTGAAATACTGCACCTCTGAGGGTGTTAGTTATGAATTTTCTTCTCCAATTACCCCTTAACAAAATGGCATAGCTGAACGTAAGAATAGAACTCTAGCGGAGATGACTAGAACTATGCTCATTTCTAATGGGATAGCTAAACGATTTTGGGCTGAAGCAATGAACACTACATGTCATATCACGAATATGGCTTATTTTAGACCAGGTTCATGTGCAAATCCCTACGAATTGTTGATTGGGAAGAAACCAAACTTGAGCTATTTTCATGTGTTTGAATGTGTTTGCTATGTGCTTAACGACAGAAATCATCTTGCTAAACTTGACTCAAAAAGTGATAAGTGCATCTTTATGGGCTATTTTCAAAATAGTCATGCATATAGGTTGTTTAACCTTCGAACTCGAAGTATGTTTGAGTCAGTAAATATCAAGTTTGATGATCTAACAAGTGGAGTCAAGCCTGTCGAGTATGATGATCTGGTTTATGATCAAAACCCTCAGGACAGTGTTACTCCTACTTCAGTTGATGGTGCAGGTATTGAGAACAAAGATGCAGATGCTGAACTCAGAGATTTAAGTGATGTTGATAACCATGTTGATACTGAGATACCAACATCAGTACCAACATCGAGCCAAATTGCAGAATCTGATTCTGATTCAGAGGAAGAAGATCCAGCAAATCCCATTGATCTTCATCAGAGGGATATTACATCCAGAATCCAGAAAAACCATCCCGTGGGCCAAATCATTGGTGATATGGATGAAAGAAGTACAAGACGAAGACAAA
>BMAC01000053.1:1931612-1949608 GCA_014905375.1 Phtheirospermum japonicum
TAAAAGATTTAAATCCCTTCAAGGATGAAGAAAATCTGGACTCAAAATGCTCCAATCTTTAAAATTCGCCTTCTTGAGATTGCCGGAGTTGTGCCGCCGTCTGCTTCTGCTCCCAGTTTGTCGGAGAAGAAGGGGTTTACTCGCCGCAAGCAGCTTGTACGTAAAGCCAACAAGAGACCCGACCTAACGAAAGACAGTGTCTCTCCTAACCAGGCAAAGGTCAAAGTCTCTCCCAAGTCATCTGCTACTGAGTACTCTTCGACTCCATAGATTGTGCTGGATTTTATCACCGGCGAAGTTACTAGTTCCGCCAAGTCGCCTGCTGATGTTCGCCCACCGTCTCCAATTCGTGCTGCATCACCTGAGTTTGATACAGGTCTTTTTGAACATTCCCCTGACTCTTCAATGGATGTGCCCTTGAAAGATATTCTTGCTGCATGCAAAAAGGGCAAGAAGAAACAGAAGGCTGCTGCAAAGGACGATGTTGTTAGTCATATTGGTAGTCCCTTACCAACATCGCGTCGCTCACAGTCTGTTTCATCCTCCCGCCCTTCCTCTGTTCCTGTTCCATCACATTCTCCCATGCAGTCCTCCTAGGCTGCATGTGATCACTCCCAGTCCTCATCTGGCACTGCAACTCCTACACCCGAGATTGAGGACATGGAGCCCTTTTCAGAGAAATTTTTAACCGCTGAGGCTGCTGAGTTGTTTGATATTTATCAAACTCGCCATATGATAGCTGAGAGAAAAGTGCCGATTGATTTGTTTGAGCGCCACAACCTGATAGCCTACCTCCGATTTCATGGTATGTATTCCACAGTCTCTACCGCCGTTCCATTTGTTAGAGACATAGTTCTTGAGTTCTATGTAAATATGCTGCCCTCGATTGTTGATTTAAGCTCTGCGAACTATGGGAAAGTTTTTCTGCGTGGTAAAGTGTTTGCCTTCACCCCTGACTTAATTGATGATTTATTTGGCACCACTTCACATCAGGGTAATTTTGCTGTGGATGATATGGATGAGGTTGTGTCTTTTTTATCTGGTGGTATGGTGCATTCTTGGTTTGAGCAACTGCCGAGCTCTAAGCTCTCATCTCTGTATTCTATTATGCACAAAGTGGCTCTTTGCAACTAGGTTCCTTCCAAGAACACTACGGTTGTTACTCGGCCTCAGGACCAGTTTTTATTTAAACTTGGGAAGGGTGAAAAGTTCAGTTTCGGGCATCATGTTTTTGATATTGTTACTAAGTTTGCCACATCAAGGTCTGCTGCCGCGTTGTGTTTTCCCTCTCTTATTTTCAACTTGTTGAAGAACCAAGGTCTGACGCTTCTCCCAGATGATGTGCTCACTGGTGATGCGGATTGGTTTGCTTTTCGAGGCCAACACACTACTGGTGCTAGGGTGATCGATTTGCCTTGGCATGCTCCAGTTCCTGCTGATGTTGATAGTGATGTTGGGAAGGACGATCCCAACATGGTCCGCATGCGTGCGCATGTTGCTTCCATTGACTTGCAGATTTCTAAGCTGCAGGCACGTCGTTGCTCACTGTTGGAGGCTCTTTCCCTTTCTGGTCAAAAAGGGGGAGAGGACGTTGACGCGGACATAGGGGGAGAAAATATTGATGCAGAAGATGTTGCCGATGGAGATGATACTGTTGCTGCTGAAGATGTTGTTGCTGCCGAAGCCTTGGCAAGCCTTGCTCAAGAGAAGAGGCGTAAGCGAATTCGAGCGCGCAACAAGGCTTTGAAGAAGATGATGAAACTGAGGGAGAAGAAGAAGAGGAAGAAGAGTGGTGAAGGAACTTYGACATCTCCTCGACGGTCAAAGAGGACTCGAAGTCATTAAGTTCCTCTACTCTGTTTGTTTTGTGAAGTGCTGGTTATTTTGAACAATGTTGGTTTGCAGTGTTGGTTTGAGTGTTAACAACATTGGGTGTTTTGTTTAGGGGGAGTTTTCTATCTTAGGGGGAGCTAGTATTTATATTTCCATTTGAGTTTGAGTCTTAGTGTTTTGTCCAGAAAGGCAAAGGGGGAGATTGTTGAGGAATTTATTCTTGGCAATAATTCCTATTTTGTTATTTGCCTTTCTTGGGCACAAAATAAGTTAGAAAACTAGATATAAGTCAATATTATGTTTCTAAGTTTATGCACAAGACTTTAATTATTTCTAGATTGTGTTTAGGATTTGTTTTTAGGTATTTACCAAGTTTAGGATCTTAGAATTGTCTATTTAAGACATTAGAAATCCTAAAGCTTGGACTTACGGTTTTTAGAGCAAAAGACGGACGGATTTCTTGAAGGACGCACACCGCAAGGAAGACGCACAAGAGAAGAAGAACACGAAGAAGAAAACTACTTGGAGCCAACGTTCGTGAGAAACAAGATCTTTAAAAGTTGCGTGACCGACGGAGAAGATCTTGCCATTCCGGCAACAAGTATTTAGTATCAAGTTTCTTGATATTTAGTTTTCATATATTACTTTATATTTTGTATTGAACGTGAAGTGAAAGTAATATAGTTTTCGGGTTTGTACACCCAAGTTCACAAGTATTTACTTGTGAACTGAATTTGTTTAATCGTGTTCTCATATTTTAAATTCCGCTGCATAAATTTATGTTACTCTGGTCGATGTTGTTAACTGGTGTTGTTAACATTGATTAACAACATCGTGAATTTGAGACTTATTTTTAAACCATAGACCTTCTAATTTTACACGCCCAGCAACTCAATCCGAAATCTGCTAACCCGGCCCATTTCCAGATCTCTCACTTATCAGCCCGGGTCCTCCTTCCTTACCCGCAAAATCCAAGGCCTCGCCCCTTTCCCAAATCGACTGCAATTCCTCTCCCTTTCCGTCGATCTCCTCCTTCCCGATTACCATAGGCTCAACAACCATAACATATATGCATAATCTTCTATTGATTAAGTTGAAGATTATTTACTAAGAAAGTGAAAAAAAAAAGGAAAAAACACATAACATCATGTCCATCAAGTTATTAAATATACATACAAAAAAATAATATAATTTTCAAATAACAATATTTTCACATATAACGAATTTCTTTTCTGTCCCACATAATATATATTATGTGGATAATATATATTTGCATTTTTTTCATTCGATAACAAAAAAGTTTAAATTTATAAAATATATATTTTAACGCACTCATGTGTGTGTGGCATTGAGTGCGTAGATGTTTGGATTTAAATTTTTTTTCATTTGTTATTGTAATAAATATTACTTCATATTTATTTTGATTATTAAAGTTTTCATTAACTACATAATATACTATCAAATTAAAAATAACAATAATTACAAATTAACTGAAATGTACAATTTTTTTTTGTATATTGATTAAACTTCTTTTGATTATTAGAATTTTCATTAACTACATCTTATATTATTAAATTAATATTAATAATAATTAAAAATACTATAAATAAATAAACAAGCTAAATCTCATTTGTCGAGTATCCCTTATTCCAGAATTTTAATTTATTTTTTTAAATTCATGATTTTCTTCGGTAGCCGGATTTTTTTTGGCCAGAGAAGGCGGCACAAGTTGTTGGGCACCCTTTATGTGCAATTAAGAAATTTGGATTTATTTTTCGTCCGGAAGTGATGGTAGGCTGCTGGACGGTGTAGGCGGCAAACTATCAGGCAATTTACAAAGTTTTCTTAAAAAATAGTTGGGTTTCTCCTAGTGGCATGAAAATTTTCCGACGGTGGTGGCTGAATCGAACTTTTTCGCGTTAAAATAATGAAAAGCTCGTCCGCAAGAGAACGGAGCTATTGTAGGCGATAAGCTGACTCGAGTCGAATCACAAGGAAGACTAATCGGAAACTATTCCGGTGTTCGATTTTACGTACATAGAATCAAAAATAAAAACTAAAGTAAACTAAACACGTGATCATATAAAGTTTGAGGTTTTCTAACATCTACGAGCAGTAAAATTGAAAGCTTTTAAAAATGATTAATAAAAGCAAGGGTCTAGTGCGCCGGAATCGTCTCCACGATCGGGGTTGTCAATCCCGATGGCTCTAAACGTCCCTAAGCACACTAGAGCGATAAATTTAGCCAACAAGTATAAACATAATCAACAACATAATTTCAGCCCAAGCATAAAACCAAAGCTAGGATCGACGCAACAGAACATTTGAGTCGACGGTGTGTCAGTCGACGCGAGCCAGGCTGCGGGCATCGGCAGCTATTGTCGGCAGGACTCGGACACTGGGTAACCCAGTGTCAGACTGGTACCCAGTGTCAGCACAGTACATTGTTCGTCCAATCTTCATCGTCTCGAGCTATAACACTAAAATAAAGTAAAATTAGATTATTTCATATAAAATAAAGTAAAAACACATTAAACACCAAACGATATGAAAAACATCAAAAGGAAGAAAAACGATAAAAAGATAAAGCTAAACACCCTAAAAGCACACAACAAACAATGCAAAAACACATGAAAACCACATACAAATATGTACAAATCAATTCCCCCACACTTAGCTTTTTGCTTGTCCTCAAGAAAAATCTAATCTAGACGTAGACAAGGAAAAGCTAATTACCCGATGACTTAATTATCGATGCATCCATATGATTCAAGAAGTTAATGCATTAGATCGACTAAAAACTCGACTAAAAGGACGACACGATAACGTTGAGATAAGAGATTTAGACTAGCTTCTGAACACCTAAAAGTAACGAGTTGACCTCCATGTACGTCACCCATCCATGCCTCGGCCAAAGTCTATCCCTGCTCAAACCGCCAAATCGTCACCCGACTAGCCCAGTCATCTATACACTTCTTTAACAATACAATCTAAGAAATAAAAATAAAAACTCAACTTGTACAAGGTTTTCTCTTCTTGTACTTATTCTTTCTTTTTTCTTTTTCTCTTTTTTATTTCTTTTTTTTAATAGGTACCCATAAAGATGAGGTACAAAACAAACATAATATACATAAATCAAAAGCGAGAGTTCATTGACTCCAATCTTATGTTGCTAAGTGCAACTGATAACATTCTTCAATAACGCACGTGGAGTTTTAACGTCTCTAAAATAAAAAGAAAAAATTACATAAAATCCTATAGAGGTTAACTGAAAATGGGGCTAGTAGAGAGTATTCGACTCTTTGAAATGAAACAAGAATAGAACAGAAGACAAGACACTTCATAGACTATTTACACTTCATTCCCCACAATTACACTATTGTTCGAACGAAAGTCTAAATATCCTAACCAAAGCATCTAACCACGTCACTTCGTCAAGGTTCCAATCAATATCAATACACACAATTCAAATCAACCACAAGCAAGCATACAAAAATTACTAATCAAACCAAGGACAAACCCCCCCACACTTAAACCATACAATGTCCACATTGTATAAAATGAAAAATTAAGCTAAGTATGGTAAAAGATAAGAGAAGGAGAGATACGTCCCTGAAATCGCGCTTGTGATGATGAATTGAGCATCCAAGATCATCTAACGGGCTTCAAAGTCGAGGGGAACCTGAAACGAAAAGAACCAAAAACACACAAAAAAAACAAATAAAGTTAAAAGGCTTGGGTTGCCTCCCAAGAAGCGCTTTATTTAACGTCTCTAGCTTGACGATGTCCACAATCATTGTCATCCCGGATCCAGAAATAGATGACGATCGTGCCACGCCTTGGTATTCTCTAAAAGCAAAAATTGGCGATGATAATCACCAAGGCGGACACAAAAATCACGTCCCGGGATGCAAAGCACTCCAGTTGGCTTTGGAGGTCGGAACCGCGAGTAATCGATCACCTCGAATATATCAAATGGCAATTGTAGCATGGGGTGATCGGGCACCTTCTCGACTATCTCGCCTACCACCTCAAAATCAAATTTCAATAAAGCTTCGGGTGGCCCAAAATGCGACTCAATAGTCTCACTCTCCTCCAACACTGGCACCATAACTCCACCTTTTTCACCAAGAACAAGAAGGCTCAAATTTCCAACATCCTCCGGGCACTCCAACGGCAATACCCCCACACTTGTATCCACGGTGTCATCAAAAATCGCAAGGGGGGCGATCTCAACCAACTCCTCGATCTCAACCTATTTACAAACCTCTTCCGAACAAACATCCACGGTAGGCTCTACCACATCAAATAACGTCACCTCGTCAAAATGAGGTCGATCTGCCTCAACTCGAGTTTCATGATCAGTAATACACGAATGAGACAAAGGATAACAATCATAGCTCGGGGTATAAGAATATGATTCACAAGGAGCACACGGATCATTATATCTCGAATCGTGATATGTGGTTTTGGGAAAAAATCGCTCGAAACTCGAAACATAAGAGTTTGATGTAAGAAGAGGAAATGGTTCGTAGCACATAGAATCAAAATTGGGTAGAGCAGAATCATATCCCGTGGAAAAAGGTTTCAAACCCGGGTTATAAGAATTTTCATTAAATGTTGGGAAATAGGAACTTTGTAGTTGATCAAAGTGATTAAGTGAAGCGTATGGATCATTAACGCTTGAATTATAAGAAACTGAAGGTGGGACCCATTCAGACGAGTAGAACGACCCCATGAACTGATCCACTACTTCATACCATGTTCTCAAAGAATCAGGCTCTAAATTAGCTAACCATTCACTTGCCCGATCCTTTAATGTGAACATAAAAAGCCGCATCATCACTTGATCCCATGTAAGTCCGAAAAGAGGGAATGTGCTGGTTATAGCTTCGTACTCTTGAATAAAATGGAGCGGGTCTTCGCTTGGAAATCCATGAAAAATCGGGAGTTGCTCGAGGTAAAATTCATCAAGATCGTACTCCCGCATTGCAAAGCTCAAAGGAATTGCCGGTCGAAACCCATGCCAATCGGACATTAGGCAAAACATCCTTTCATCAAAAGGTGGAATGTAAAAGTCATCATATGGCGAACTCGATCGATAGTTTGCCGTCGTCGGTCTAAAATCTCGAATCGTCAAAGAGTTAACTACAAGCACAATACTCAACAAACGAGATTAAGCGTACCAAAAAGAAACAAGAAATAAAAATCACAATCGAACACAAACACAAACAAACAAATAATAATACAAACAAAACTAAATAAAAGAAAACACCAAAAATCGTAGCCTTTAGCCTTCCCCAGCAACGGCCCCAAATTTTGAATCGAATTTTTTGGCGTTAAAATAATGAAAAACTCGTCCGCAAGAGAACGGAGCTATTGTAGGCGATAAGCTGACTCGAGTCGAATCACAAGGATGACTAATCGGAAACTATTCCGGTGTTCGGTTTTACGTACATAGAAACAAAAATAAAAACTAAAGTAAACTAAACACGCGATCAAATAAAGTTTGAGGTTTTCTAACATCTACGAGCAGTAAAATTGAAAGCTTTTAAAAACAATTAATAAAAGCGAGGGTCTAGTACGCCGGAATCGTCTCCACGATCGGGGTTGTCAATCCCGATGGCTCTAAACGACCCTAAGCACACTAGAGCGATAAATTTAGCCAACAAGTATAAACATAATCAACAACATAATTTCAGCCCAAGCATGAAACCAAAGCATGAACATGAAGACTTCAATACAAGTATGAAATATAAACATAAATTAACAACGAGAAAACATGTAAAAGGATTATACTAAATTACGCTATTAAAGTTCAACATCAAAGTACAACAAAATACAAAGCTACACTATCATAACAAATAAGCCAAGTTCAGAAAACTTATTATCTAAGAAAGCAGCAGCCATCGAACGATCTTCAGCAATGAGAATCGGCCTTGAACGTCGGACGGCGTAAAAACGATGAAACTACGAACTATCTAACTCTAATTTTGCGTGAATTGAAATGTGGCATGAACCGAGGGTTCTCTGCATTAATCTGACCTTTCCCCCTCGTCCCAGCACTCTCAAAACGAAGAAATCACTGGCTTTTTATTGAATTTCAAAAATAACCGCTTAAACTGCCAGAGCGTCGACGTTGCGTCGATCGACGTGAGCCAGGCTGCACGCGTCGACCAGGCAGTGCGTCGATCGACGGAGTTAGGATCGACGCAACAGAACATTTGCGTCGATGGTGCGTCGGTCGACGCGTGCCAGGCTGCACGCATCGACCAGGCAGTGCATCGATCGACAGAGTTAGGATCGACGCAAAAGAATATTTGCGTCGACGCGAGCCAGGCTGCGGGCATCGACAGCTAGTGTCGGCTGGATTCAGACACTGGGTAACCCAGTGTCAGACTGGTACCCAGTGTCAGCACAGTACATTGCTCGTCCAATCTTCGTCGTCTCGAGCTATAACACTAAAATAAAGCAAAATTAGATTATTTCATATAAAATAAAGTAAAAACACATTAAACACCAAACGAGACGAAAAACATCAAAAGGAAGAAAAATGATAAAAAGATAAACCTAAACACCCTAAAAGCACACAACATACAATGCAAAAACACATGAAAATCACATACAAATATGTACAAATCAGTGGCAGGCTGTCGACAATAATTATTTTTTTTACAAAGTTCAAAAAAAATTTTGGCATTGGTTTCAAAATGTTCCAGTTTGCGAGGTGCCGATAGTCTTCCAAACAATATAGGCAACAACGGTGATAGGATGTCAGATGCAGAGGCAGCAGGGCAATTTAAAAAAATATTTTAAAAAAATAGATTTTTTTTCCAATGGCCCAAAAATCTTTCTACAGGCCGCGGGGGTGGTGGTAGCACGGGTGGTGGTGGTGGTGCCGCTATTGTATTATTATTATTATTATTATTATTATTATTATTATTATTATTATTCAATTATATATTAAAAAACTAATTCTATATATTTATTTTATTTTTTAATAGTTTTTATTTTTAATTAAATGATTAAGGGTATGTTTGGAGTTATAAAATTAAAATATTATTTACAAATTATTATTATTATTATTACTACTACTACTATTATTATTATTCAAATTATATAAACTAAAATAATTAAAAAACTAATTTATACATTCTTTTTATCTTTAATTAAATAATTAAAAGTATATTTTGAATTATATAATTAAAATATTAGTCGATACAAACCGTCTGGACAAATTGATTTTAAATTTTTAGATCTACAAATAATTAAAATTTGTTTACTCACCTGCGTAGATATGCTTGATGTGCCTTGCATTCTATCGTCATTCATCACCTTAATCAAAAGGGTATAATTAATAAATAATATGAATTTAAATAAGAATTCAAAAAATATGTTAGTTTCAAAAATATTTAAAAAAATTAAGGTGGGACGCTATTCCCAAAAGCGTCCTGAACCAAAGTTTATGGCCCCAAAGTTTTTGGGGCCGAAGTGAAAAAAAAAACACGGGGGTCGGGACGCTTTTCGCAATAGCGTCCCGAGGGGTATTGAAAAAAAAATATTCAGGGTCGGGACGCCTTTGGGAATGGCGTCCCGGGGCATTTTTGCAAAAAAAAAAAAAAAAAAATCGGCCCAACAAAACCCTAACCCACGGGATGTCCGCGGCCAGACTTCCAAACGACGCCTATTTCGATATCGATTCCCACTGAAACTGCTGATCGTGCATATCAAGTTTGGGGTCACATGGTGCGTGAAAACGACAGTGAAGAGGAAGAGCCGAATCAGGAACCAGCAGCCCCCCCCCCCCCCTAGACATGATCACGATCTTCATAGAAAGTATAAGAAAAAGAAATGTGGCAGGGGATCACACTATTTTTCATGATGTGTAAATTATTTTAAACCGAATGAGAAACGTGGTTCACTTTTTATTTCATTATTAGTAGTTATTAAAAGACATTACAGAATGCAAACACCAATCGGAATTCCAGAATTCCTTAAGCAATCGAGCACTGTCGGTACAACAACATAAAAATATTACAGAATGAAAACACAAACGCAATCCATGCAGATAGAGCAGTGTCGGAAACCAATGTGCAATGGTCAACGTTACTTCCACTCGTAGAGCTTTCACGGTGGTCATTTGGAAACACCTCTCCAAATAGTACTTCCATTTTTGTGATCAAGGGTTCCTCATCAAAAGCGTTGCAATAGCTTTTGATTGGACAATCCTGCATTCATCACAACTAGTTAGAATAATAATGAAAGATTGAAATTACTTGTAATAATTGAAAAAGAAGTGTAGAACTTACAGGCATAAATTTCTTTCGTATATTATGATCACCTAAGACCATTTTCAGATTCCCGTTCCAAACAGTACTAGGGGTCCGAACCAGTTCTTTGAAGAATCTGAATCGTCTCTGAAGTTGGAGAATTTTGGATATGACGTCATCTTCGGAAACAGCATGGTGATTTTTGAAGCAGCAGTTAAGTAAATACTTGGCTTCTTTAACTCGGTTGTCTGGTACCAGTCCGTCAATTGGATTCCATCCTCGAATATCATTTTCGAGGATTAAGAATTCAAGTAGACGTTCGTCTCTGGCAAGTGTCCACTAAGTGTTGAATTCATACCCGTAATCGAGTGTTTTCACCCGAAGTGTAGGAATACCATCTGTGTCGTTGAAGTGATTTGCCATTAGCTTTATTGCAAATAAGACATGAAGTAATTGATATGTTTTGCTGATGAATTATCAAATTATTTGTTCCCAAACAGATTTATAGCAAGTAGAGCAATTATTCAAGTTGTTTTGAGATTGTTTTGTGGAATAATTTATGACAAAACTACACAATGACACATCAATTATAGCTGGCAAAGCTGCATCTCATTGATGTGGGTGTGGGCAGGCATTTATTTGTGTTTTGTGACACAATGTATCGGATGACAAGACTACACAATGGCACAGCAATTGTAGTTGGCAAAGCTGCATCTCATTGATGTGGGTGTGGGCAGGCATTTATTTGTGTTTTGTAACACAATGTACTGGATGACAAGACTACACAATGGCACAATAATTATAGCTGGCAAAGCTGCATCTCATTGATGTGGGTGTGGGCAGGCATTTATATGTGTTTTGTGACACAATGTACCGGATGACAAGACTACACAATGGCACAACAATTATAACTGGCAAAGTTGCATCTCATTGATGTGGGTGTGGGCAGACATTATTTGTGTTCTGTGACACAATGTACCGGATGACAAGACTACACAATGGCAGAGCAATTATAGCTGGCAAAGCTGCATCTATATATAAGTACACACAGACAAACTTACCAAGAAATATAAATTATACTAGCTAATAATGGCTAATTTTCACGAAAACCATCCAGATGTTCTAAAAATAAACAATGGTTACTACAATCCTGCACTCACCCACGGACCATGGAGATGGAACAAGTCATTTTGGAATTTTTCAGCGCTCAGAATGAAAGTGTTTAAAGAGGTGCAAAAAAATCATATGTTATCTTGAGCGTCCGCAGGTAAAAAGTCTACTTTAGAGTCGTTTCATGTTTTCACCTACTATTCCAGAAATTTATGACAGGATCGACGAAATGGAGGTGAGGTACGGTTGGTGGAAGGCAATACTTTATGAGGATGGTATTTTTCTGGATAAAAAACGTGGATTGGTTTGTATTGATACCACAATCAATAAAAATGTCTCTCCAGCCTATGTAAAGTCCACACATCTGTCTACAACTAATTATGTGGTTTGTGTTGGTTTCATCTCAATTACTAACTTTTCTTTGTTAATAAATGAATACGGTGATGATGCATCACGGAGATATTATTTGTATAACGTCCCACCATTGTGGAAGAAGATGGAAGCAACTTTCAATTGATGCGTTCTCAATGTATCAAGACTCAAATGTGTAATAAAATGGGATCGGAAATGACCTTAGTTCGAGTGTGCAACTATGCACTATGTTTAATTTGTAATGTTTGAATTTATCACGTCATCATCTTTCTTACTTATTCAAATGTGTAATCTTTTGTTTTTTCTTATTCAATAAAATTATTTCTTTAATGTTTATCTAAAATTACTGATGACAATACTACACATGTATCAATAGGTTTTTCAACTTTTCATGTGACAAGACCTGACATTATTCCACACGTTTTTCAACTTTGTTTGTGACAAGACTACACCATAAGCATTATGTTTTCATCTTTAGCTGTGACAACGACAACACATTCAATACAACTGTCTTGTGAGATTTGTAACTCATCTATAAATTTGGAATATTGGACTAAATTATTTACAACCAATTCACTCCCTCACACCTTTGGTTTTCTCCATCATCTAAGTATTCTCATAACAAAAAGAAAAAATGAGTTCAAATCAGCCTAACAATGTACCATATTCTGAATACGAAGAAGATTTCTTTTTCTACGATACAAATTCAACCGAATGGAGCATTCATATGGATATTAAGCTTGTTGACGACCTCCATGAGAGTAAGCTCAATGGTGTCTACGATCCCAGAAGAGGATTACGCAACAATATCACGTGGATCTTGTTGGACAAAATCAATGGTGCGTTCGGGAAAGACTTCACAATGGACGACATAAATGCTCGAGTTCAACTTCTGGAAAAACGGTACAAGAATTTTCATATGATGTTGGGAAACGAACATTGCACTTGGGATCATGAGACCAACAAAGTGCAAGTGCCAGATTGGCTAGTACGATTTTGCAACGACGTCGCAGACGATGCTGAGTTTACTGCTGCATATCTAAAGCATGGAGAACCTTTATTCGGTTTGATGGACTTGGTATTCAATAAAATCTATCTAAATTGCATTTGTCAATACCACAATCTCATTGAAAATTCGCCATTACGAATGTGATCGCATCCGTGTAGACGTGTTCAAACGGTTTGAACCGCCGGTTTGGTTTGGCAAAAAACCTCAAACCGCAACCGAACCGTGAAACCGGCCGGTTGGTGGCGGTTTGTGAACCGCCGGTTCACGGTTCGGCCACGGTTCGGTTGGCCGGTTTGAACCGTTTTTGTTTTTGTTTTTTACTTTTAAAATTCAAATATTTTGGTTTTTTCCCTATGTTTATTTTTAATTTTATTTAAAAAAATACGTGAGGTTAAGTGATAAAGTATTAATAACACTTTGAATTAATTCAAAATAAATAAAAAAAATAAACTTGAACTATTTAAAATATTGTAGTTAAAATAAAAAAATTTAATTAGAATATTTGAAATTTCTGAATATATATATATATATATAGTATATATATATATATATATATGTATGTATGTATGTATGTATATGTATGTATGTTATGTATGTATGTATGTATGTATGTATGTTATGTATGTATGTATGAGGTTAAGTGAGTAAATAGAACTAATCATTTGAGATTTTGAATTAATTAAAAAGAAACTGAATCATCTAAAATATTTAAATTTGAAAATAAAATTTATATTAAAATATCTGAAATCTTGAATTTAAGTGAGAAATATAAATAATATTTTTAATAATTCAAAAGAATTAACAATTTTCAAATATTCAATTTTAAAATTTGAAATTGTTACTTTAAACAATTGAAATAACGTATATATTAAATTGTAACTCCCTAACCATTAAAATCAAAGTACACATAATTTCCTCGTATTACTTTAGAGAGGGTGAAAAATATAAGTTATCACAATTTTATTGAATTGTAAAAAACGATTAATATCTCCATTGCGATCGTGTGGCTATTACTTATAAGATAAAATATTTTTCTTATTGATTACCAATTCAAAATATAGAATGAGTTTGGTGTTAAAAAATGACATGAAAAATGAATATTTATAAATGTATAAAAAAATAAAAATAAAAAAACAAACCGGCGGTTTGAACCGCCGGTTCACGGTTTGAGAATTGCTCAAACCGTAACCGAACCGCCTTATTGGCGGTTACGGTTACGGTTCCGGTTCGAACCGTGGGTCAACGGTTAACCGAACCGTTGACCGCCGGTTCGAACCGGCGGTTTGGCTGATTCGTACTAACCGCTGGACACCTCTACATCCGTGTAATATCAAATTACTGTAATTGTTATTTTAATTTTCGTTGTTGTTGTGTCTTAATTTTTTTGTATTTTTAATTTGAAATTAAAATTTCTTGTCATTTATTTGTTTATATTATTTTATTGTATTTTTTATTTTCAAATAAACTTCTTGTCATTTTAAAACATTATTATGATATGTTTATTTATTTTAATTAATAAAATTTTTAAATAAATTATAAATATAAAAAACCTAAAAACTAGATAATATAAATAAATAATATGTGTGTTAGGGTTAGTGTTGCGATTTTTTTATTTTTTTATTTGCAAAAATGACCCGAGACGCCATTCCCAAAGGCGTACCGACCCCGAATTTTTTTTTTTCCAAAACCCCCCGGGACGCTATTCCGAAAAGCGTCCCGACCCCGTATTTTTTTTTTCATTTCGTCCCCAAAAACTTTAGGGCCATACATCTTGATTAGGGACGCTTTTGGGAATAGTGTCCCGGTGGGCGGGACGCTCCTGAGATTAGCGTCCCGCCTTATTTTTTTAAATGTTTTTTAAACTAACATATTTTTTAATTCTTATTTAAATTTATATTATTATTTATTTAATTATACCAATCAAAAGGACAAGATAAATACAATGTTCAATTATACCCGATTGTAAAAGTTCGGTCAATGAATATCCTAAGAAATAAACCCGTACCGTACCCGCGTATTAAGGGTAATGAATCCAAATCCAAGTACCTAACAGGATCAACACCCCGCTTACGTAAGCACGGCGCATGTTAAGATCCCCAAGTCGAAGTAGTCTATCTTGCGCCCCCATTGAATTTCGCCCAAATCAAAAACCTAAATAGCCCCTCACAACCCACACATCAATTTCACGTACTCGTTCTGTGTTGCCCTTCTGGACTCCAGCCCTTCTCGATACAATTGCAGCTAAAGGTTTTTTTGTCTCTCCCTCTTTCTTAATTATTTAATTTCGCCAACTTCATCGTGCTTCGCAAAATTCTGGTTAATCTTACGGTTAAATTTACAATTCAAGAATCAATGTAGTTTCCTTTCAGTGAAGGAAAAATAAAAACATGAATTTTTTTCACTCAACATTGCATAATTAAGTGTCTATTTGCCCTTTTCATTTTTCAATTCGGTTTATGATAGCGCATTAGCTTATGCTTTCTGCATCTGCTGTTAAAAGATTTCACAAGGTCGGGCCCATTCTCCGGAGGTTATGGCTTTGTGGTGAATTTCTGGGTTTATTCAGTTAATAATGAAGAATGTTGAAATACCCAAATGGCTTGAGAATTTGCCGCTGGCCCCCGAATTCCGGCCCACCGACACTGAATTCGCCGACCCAATCGCTTACATATCCAAAATCGAGAAAGAGGCAAGCGCTTTCGGTATATGCAAAATAATCCCTCCATTGCCCAGGCCCTCGAAAAAATACGTGCTCCATAACCTGAATAAATCGCTCTCCAAGTGCCCCGAATTGGGATCGGATGTAAATCTCGTCACGCCCTCGAGGTCAGATAGTGATATAGCGTCGACAAATGTGGAGAATAGAGCTGTTTTCACTACGAGACACCAAGAATTGGGCTGCGAGAGAGGGAAAAAGGCGAAAGGGGCTGCTGTGGGCCCGGTCGCCGGGGCCCGAAAGCAAGTCTGGCAGAGCGGGGAGGTTTACACCATCGATCAGTTCGAGGCGAAGTCGAAGATTTTCGCTAAGAGCCATTTAGGGACGGTGAAAGACGTAAATAACCCTTTAGTCATCGAGGCTATGTTTTGGAAAGCAGCTTTGGAAAAGCCTATGTACGTGGAGTACGCGAACGACGTGCCCGGCTCGGGCTTTGGCGAACCCGAGGGCTCACTTCGTTATTTTGATAGGCGTAAGAGGAAGAGGAGAAAGAGAAATTCGTTCGATAGGAATTATTTAAGAAACTCGGATGACGTAAATAGTAATAATGAGGATTCGAAACCGTCTGTTTCGGGGCGAAAGGATATTTTTCAAGGTGGCGATGCTGGTTGGAAGCTTTCGAACAGTCCTTGGAATTTACAAGTGATAGCCCGGTCACAAGGGTCGTTGACACGTTTCATGCCCGATGATATCCCGGGTGTTACGTCGCCAATGGTTTATATTGGGATGTTGTTTAGCTGGTTTGCTTGGCATGTTGAGGATCACGAGCTTCATAGCTTGAATTATCTTCATGTGGGGTCGGCTAAGACTTGGTATTCGGTGCCGGGTGATTATGCTGTTGACTTTGAAGAAGCGATTCGACTTCATGCTTATGGGAAAAATTCTGACCGATTAGGTATGTCAATATGCTATTGATAAGATGTGATAATGATTTAAAAGATTGTATTTAAGTGGCACTGCTAATTTATGGGTTTATTAGATACATTTCCTTATGCCTTCGGAAAACTCCTGTCTGGTTGCCTTTTTTATTATTTTAGAAAATTCTTCTTCTTCTAAGATTAATGTTTTCCCCTTATTTTGGTTGTATCTGGTTTTTAAGAAGTGTTCTATTGGTATGAACTAATTAATAATAGTAGTTTATGTTAGGAGCATAGGATATGAATACCAGCCGACACTTTTTTTTTCTGTGTGTATAAGTACTCTGATATTTGAACTTTGAAGCTAGTATAGTAGTAATAATTTCCACATGATGTTATGACAAACTATAAAATGATAATTCTAGAAGTAAAATGTTCTGATGGAAAAAAAAATGTTTTTCTTCATTGTTTGTTAACACCATTAATAATCATATAGATTCTAGTGCTAGTATCGACTTGTGATCATCAGTACTACTTTTAGTAGTTAGTTTTTGTTCTTGTAAAACAGTAAACGGTTTTTTTAATTCTTGAAACCAGTAAATAACCATATATCCGCTTATATAAAATCGGTGTTCTCTACTACAATGTGCTCTCCACTGAAGTTATAATTCTCGTAGTGTAATTTTTGGGCAAAGATGTTTGCCATTTACAAAAATTTTTGAATTAATGAAAGTAGTGCTGTAATTGTTAATTTTTTTTTCCGTCTCAGATGAAATTGTATTGTGATTTTCAGTTGCTCTATCGCTCTTGGGGGAAAAGACTACTGTTTTGTCTCCTGAAATTTTTGTTGCATCAGACATCCCATGTTGCAGGTGCTTGATTTTTGTGTACTTTGAGCTATTCACTCGTTTAAGCAAACATTTAGCTAACCTGTTTTTTATTTTTTTTATATTTTTAGGTTGGTACAGAACCCTGGTGAGTTCGTCGTGACTTTTCCAAGAGCTTACCACATAGGGTTCAGCCATGGTAATTTTTATTTGCTTTGTATGTTCACTGGACTATATATTGTCAAAAGTACTTGTTTTATATTCTCGGTACATAGTTTACTATCCACCCGCCTAACGGAGTACATTCCGTTAGACAGAGACCAGAATTTAGTTTTTAAGAGAGAGAGAGAGAGAGAGCGCGTGTGTGTGATTCCTTTTTTAGTTTTTCGTTTAGTTTAGTTTTTCTTAGGGTTTCCAGTTTTTAGGAGTTTGAATTTTATTCTTTAAGGGTTTTCCAATTTTTTTTAGGTTTTTTTTTTTTTCTTTTCTTTTAAATTTTATTTTTTGGAGACCTGCAGCTGCCTAACAGCAGTGTGCCTCGTGTTTCTTTGAGTCTTTATTTGACTTCATTTTTATTTTTGCCCCCATTGGAATTCAAATGTAGGTTTTAACTGTGGAGAAGCTGCTAATTTTGGAACGCCAAAGTGGCTTACAATAGCTAAGGAAGCCGCTGTTCGCAGAGCTGCCATGAATTTTCTTCCCATGCTATCTCATCAGCAGCTGTTGTACTTGTTGACCATGTCTTTCATTTCAAGGCAAGTTTACAAGCTTTTCATGGTTTTTCAAAAATCTTGGGAAAAAAAAGATATATTAACGGTAATCTCTACACGATGTTCATTTTTCTTCGTGTGATATGGACATCAGGGAACTAACAAGGCTAGTTATGCTATTTTCATTTGTTTTTCCTTGATCCTGTGAAGTAGAATTATCTGTGAAGTGCATATAGTTAACAGCTTAGTTGCATATGCACCTGGACTTGGCCTTGATCAGTTTATTAACAAT
>BMAC01000053.1:2000418-2028310 GCA_014905375.1 Phtheirospermum japonicum
GTTATTAAACAACTCAAAGTATGCGGGTTTTGCTTTTCGCTACCTTTAGGCTATTTTTCATTCAAAAAGTGGTTGAATCGAAGCACGTAAACCTCATGCTTCATTCTAAAAATATGAAAACATTGTCCAACATAATAATTGGTGATGAGGCATGAGGTTTACGTGCTTCGATTCAACCATTTTTTGAATGAAAAATAGTTTGAAGGTTGTAAAGAGCAAAACCCGCATAATTTGGGTTGTTAATAATAACAAAAAAATATTAAATTATAAATTATAAAAACACTACAAATACACGTGACGAAGAATTTTTTTCCCAAAATTTAACTCCTTACTACAAACCATGATTGAGATATGGGAGTATGAAAACAAATATAGCCTTAAGGTATTACTTTTAAAAGCCCTGAACAATCGAGCCTAATTACCCAGTCCAATAAGCCCGTCTTGTTGACCAAGCTTGCTGAAGTCAAAATACCCGATTCGTTTGGGCTGTCCATGCCCGACATCATTAAAATAAAATAAAACAAAATTGAAAAAAATCTGAAAAAGAAAACGTTGTACTGACGTGCTCTCCTTCTCTGCACCAATTGCACTTCTCTGCTTCACAAATCGAACCCTAGCCTCACGACGGCCACCTTCGCCGCTCGCCACCGCCACCGCCACCGCCACGAGGCAGTCACCTCACTGACCTCCGCTCAATCAATATATTGGTAAGCATCTTTTTTCCAATTTTCTCTTTTTTCCCCTTTCTGTGGAAACTTGAGTTCCGATTCTGCATTTATATTTGAGTTTTGGAGCAGCCTTTATATCCATTTCCTTCGAACGAATACCAATCGGAAATCATGAACTGATTTATTTACAAACTTAATTGTTTGCAGTATTCAACAATTCCTTGTTAGGTTAATTGGCAATTATCGTTTATCCTGATATGCTTTTTTTTTTTTTTCCTTTCTTTCTCCCTAGGATGCTGCTTGTGAATTTGACTAATTGCGATTGAATATCAATATTTTTGGCAATAAAGTAAAAGAGATCAATTTTTAAGGGTCTTCTTTGCTATGGGCTCTCCTGAACGTGTAAGGAGTTCAACGAGACAGGAAACTGAGGAGGATATAGAGGTAAACATCGATTCGGTTAAAGACGATGATGACTGGGTAGTTGATGATAAGAAAAAGCAACGCTCAAGCAAGTCTAGAAAATCCGGGAATGTTGAAGATGTTGATGGATCGGATGTTAGCTCCCGAAAAAGAAGTTTGTCGGACAGACATGAAAGCCGTAAGAGAGTGAGTAGCTCAAGTAGAGCCGATACTGATCACGACGACTATGAAACCAGGAAAGAGTCACGTTCTAAGCAGGCGAAGAGAAAGCCAGATGAGAATACGTTTGATGTGTTGGGCACTTGGTATGAAGATGGAAAAACAGAAAATAAGCGAGAAAGTGAGAGAAAGAAATCATCTTCAAAGTACTCGGAACACGACGCTGATGTGGCGGAAAACACGCAAAACAGAGATTCAAGAGATTCCGCAAGAAGGGATCATAATAGCCGAGAAAAGAGCCATCGGAGGAAATGGGACGAGCCTGAAAACGTTGGTAAAAGTGTCGATCATGGAGCAAAATCCGATGCGAGAATTGGCAAGTCTTTGGAACCTAAACTTGACAGTACAACTGAAAAAGAAAAAAGTGAACCTCTGGAAACCGAATTAAATGATGTCAGAGACAAAGGTACAAAGTCTCGTGACAAAGAGGAGAGACGAGTTGACTCTGATAGTAGGAGCAGTAGAGGAAGGTCTGAATTTGTTGAGGAAGACAATAAACGTGAAGACGTATCGAGCAAAGAGAGGCCCGAGGAGCATAAACAGCAAAGAAATGCCGATGAAGATGTTAATAATACATGGGTGAGAGACAAAAGTAGGAGAGATGTGGAAAGCCATAATTCCAGGACCCCAGAAAAGATCGGAAGGCGTGAATCGGATAATGTCGACACGGATTACGAAAGGAGCAGTAGTTTCAGGAGGAAGGAATCGGGAAAAGATGGTTCCTGGGACGATAGGTCGAAAGGCAGGGACAGGGAGAATGCTAAAGATTCTTGGAAAAGAAAGCAAGATAAGGAGACCAGAGATAGCGAAACGAGCTTTGATGGCGTGAGGGATTGGGAATTGCTGAGGCGTGGCCGTGGTGGTGACAGGATCGATGGCCGCCCAGGTGGCAGGAAAGACGGGAGCAGGACCGAGGCCGTGAAAACGTCGTCCAAGTACGGGATATCGAACGAGAATTACGACGTGATTGAAATCCAAACCAAACCGTTCGATATCCAGCAACCTGAATCGAAGCCAGCTCCCGATTCGGAGGAGAGATCGCGAAATGCCCAGGGGCCTGTACAGTCCGGCGAGGATACGAAGGATAGGTTCACGGATGGTGACGATAATGACTCTCAGGCGGAAAAATCTAGAGGCCAGAAAGTTACCGCGTCGAGCCGTGGTACAGGTGGCTCTCTGCCTCCACTTGGTGGGCCCCAAGAGCTTGGTCCTTTTAATCGAAGTGTTTCACAAGGCGCCAGAAGCAATAATAGAATGGGGAGAGTAGGAAGGGGTGGTAGACCTTCTGGGAGAGACAATCAACAGTCTGGTATGCCGATGCCGTTGGTTGGATCGGCTTTCGGGCCGCTCGGATTGCCTCCTCCCGGGCCGTTGCAATCTTTACCTCCTAACATGTCCCCTGCTCCGGGCCCAATTTCTCCCGGAGTCTTTATCCCACCATTTCAACCTCCGATCGTATGGTCGGGAGGTCGAGGCGTTGATATGAACATGCTTGGTGTTCCACCTGGGCTGCCACCTGTCCCCTCTGGACCGTTGGGACCCAGATTCTCTCCTAATCTGGGAAATTCACCGAGTGGTGGTTTGGTTTTCAACCCGTCAGGGCCCGGTAGAGGAATGCCTCCGAGCATGTCTAGCCCGAGTTTTAATACTATGCCGCCGGTGGTCCGTGGTCAGCCACAGGAGAAAGGATCTGGAGGTTGGGTCCCACCTAGAAATAATGTGCCCCCCGGAAAAGCTCCGTCGCGAGGAGAGCAGAATGATTACTCGCAGAACTTTGTGGACACGGGCATGAGGCCACAGAATTTTATTCGTGAGCTGGAGCTCACTAGCGTTGTGGAGGACTATCCGAAGCTTCGGGAGCTGATACAGAAGAAGGATGAGATCGTTGCGAAATCTGCTTCTCCTCCTATGTACTACAAGTGTGACCTGCGGGAGCAGGTGCTTTCTCCAGAGTTCTTTGGGACCAAGTTTGATGTCATTCTTGTGGACCCACCGTGGGAGGAGTATGTTCACCGAGCTCCGGGTGTCACTGACCATATGGACTACTGGACATTTGAAGAAATCATGAATCTGAAGATTGAGGTATTTTTTATTTTTACCTGGTTAGTGTTGCAACACTAATGCACGAAAAGGATTCACCTTTGAATTTATGGCTGCAGACTAGATTTTTTGCTTCTCTCTAAGCTTGTCTATGTAAAAATTTTTCCAATGGCGTATTCTTTACTTTTTTTTTTTCCGAACAATTCTAGGCAATCGCTGACACCCCATCTTTCATCTTCCTCTGGGTTGGGGATGGTGTCGGGCTAGAGCAAGGTCGACAATGTCTGAAGAAGGTAAGGAAAATTTTCCAAGGCCGCAATTGCTCGTCAATTTTTTTAAATTTTTTTGTTAGATTAATTTTTTCTTCCACATTCGATTGCTTGTGAAAACTTTATATTTTCCATAAAAGACACTATTTTTTACTATTACCAGTCACATCCAATTATAAAATTTCTCTAAAAACATCATATCAACTATCATCATTACACATTTATATCATATCACAAACACACTATTCACCCTCTTACATTCCAATCATCAATAATATCAGATCACCATTTTACTATAAAATCATCATAATCTTTCATTATTATCTTTTCATCCCATACCCTGCGACTCAAAATTCGATGCTATTGTCCAAACACTTTTTCATACCATTATATTAAAAAAATAAGGAGCGAAAAAAAAGGCCAAGCGATCACACCCTATGTCTGTCATTTGTTCATATCCATTTCGCTTGTTGCAATTCATTTACCAGTTGTTTATGTATCTTCATCTAGAATATTCTTTTTTGTTGTTGTATTAGTGGGGATTTCGTAGATGTGAAGATATATGCTGGGTTAAGACAAATAAAGCAAATGCAACTCCTGGATTACGTCATGATTCTCATACTCTGTTTCAGCGCTCCAAGGTAATAGTCACTGCATATTCTATTATTCTTTATAACGAGTGATGCTGATGTCTCGCAATGTAGAACACACGTGAGTGTGATGCTGTTCCAGATACTCTGTTAAGTAATCTTTTGCTGCATGGAGAAGTTCAATGAAGATGGTGTGATTGTAAAACTTTGATGATAAATATAATCCATTCTGGCCTGAAATAGGATAAGACATCTAGATTGAGGAGAGACTTGTAACTGAAAATGATGCAACAATTAGACAGTATGAAGGATAAAGTATTATTTATTCCAAACTTGTGAAAAAGTTCACATTTTCTTTTATCTGTAACATCTTCAGTGACTATACTGGGAATAAAAAAGATATCCTTTTGGAATAGAGATGTTAAATTTAATTGATTTATGGGAAGCAATTAAGATGTTCCCCAATAATTAAGATTAGTTAATTTCAAACTTATCAGAAAATGTACACACTAATTCTCTCTCTCGTTCTGCCTCTAAAGACCCCCAGTACATGTAGTATGGATTACAAATTCAACATTTTTTCGATTAGTGGTATTGCTCATTACGGTAGCAACAATTTCTGTAATCATGATTTGTATAGACTTGTGCACAGCAATGTTGTTGAAGTTGGGAAAAACAGTATTATACTTTAAACAAATGATTTTTGTTTTAAAGTTAAGGATTGAACCGCTCAAATCTTTGTTTACAGGAGAATAGTATTTATTGGATGTTAGAGATATTAAATGTAATTAAAAGCCACTTTCTCACTGGCTTACTACATAAAACTTGACATTATAAGCTTTTGAAATATATGCGCTACTAGTTTTTGCCCAATCAAGATGTTTCCTTTTTAAGTCCTTGCTAGTTGCTACTCTATTTGTTGTTCTGCATGTTAGGTGTATTTGCATATTTGTCTCCTGAATAGCAATCTTGCCCCTTGCTCTGCAGGAACACTGTCTGATGGGCATAAAAGGGACTGTGCGTCGCAGTACAGATGGTCATATAATCCATGCCAACATTGATACTGATGTAATAATTGCAGAGGAGCCTCCTTATGGTAAGGGTGATGTTGGCCTCAAATGAGTTTTTTCATTATTTCATTTCTCAAATTCATCTCTCTTCTATATTTCCTTTCTCTTGTTATTGATATGCTACAGTTATAAGGTACATGATACCATAGTCGAGTCTCTTTCCCTCTCTTCAAATTTGCTCCTCAACCACTTGTATAAATAATAAGAATGCCAACTAGTTTACATAATATTATTATTTAATACGAATAAACATATTGGACACTGGGGACCCACTGTCTACTACCATTATTTTTAAAAGCCCTAGAGAACTTAATTAGTTCATCTCTGGCAACATTAAGTCTTGATCTTCTCTTCCTTATTTTTTATTTTTCAGTCCATTAAATGTTTCACTTAAATTTTTCTGTTTTATGCCAGTGAAAGTTGGACTTTTAAGCCCTGGGAGTGTTTTTTTTATACCTGTTTAATTCTTGAGACAGAATCTGAGAAGCTTTCAAACTAGTTCCCATACCATGATGAGTTCACAGATGGATTTGTTGTTTTAACATCTGTCTTGATTTTGTTCCTTATTTTTATTATTCACGGCAAGGGCATGGTATTAGACTCGATGTTGAAGTGAAAAAACCATTTTCTCATCATAAAGTAGGAGAAAGGAAAGGCAGCGAAGGGTTTACAAGCACAAATATAATTATTCGTTCTGTAATATTGCTTGCAATACCTACAATTTTCTCGAGTTCCCGACATCCTATTTTAAACAACAATATCGCTGTCCATATTGATACTATAAACTTTCTTTTTACAATGGAATTCTAGGTTCAACTGCAAAGCCTGAGGACATGTACCGTATAGTCGAGCATTTTGCTCTTGGTCGAAGAAGGCTTGAGCTTTTCGGTGAAGACCATAATATTCGTTCTGGCTGGTTGACAGTTGGTAATGGATTGTCCTCATCAAATTTCAATTCTGAGGTATTCTTGCAATTATTATTATTATTATTATTTACCGGCAGTCTTGGCAACTTGAAAATAAAAAGTTAAAATAACCTACATATTATTCCTGACTATTAATTTTGCTGAATTTTCAGGCATATATCAGGAATTTTGCAGACAAGGACGGTAAAATGTGGCTCGGAGGTGGCGGTAGAAACCCACCGCCTGAGTCACCTCATCTCGTCCTAACAACACCCGACATAGAATCTCTTCGTCCCAAGTCGCCAATGAAAAACCAGCAGCAGCTTCAACAGCAGCAATCAGCATCCATCTCCTTGACAACGCCAAATTCTAGCAACAAAAGGCCTGCAAATTCGCCGCAAAATCACAACGCGCCTAATTTGAGCCTAGAAGGTTCTAGCTCGAACATGCCCTCTCCGGCTCCCTGGATGGGACGAGAAGGCGTGCATTTGCCGCCAGATGGGATGCTTGATATGTATGGTGGGTACAATGGGCCGTTCGGCCCGGTTGGTGGGGACTTTTTGGATTATGAATCTCATAGAGGAATGAATATGTTGTAGCCAAAAGTTGATTAAACTTCTCTCTCTCTCTCGGCTTTTTCCTTCTTTTCGTTATTTGAACATTTAATGTGTTTTTCCCCTACATGATAGTATGATATAGTTCTGGATATGCACTATCTGAAATTGGAATTGTCAGATTTTTGATGATGCCGATAAATTTTGTTACATCAAATAATGATTGTTGTGCAAAGGATTTGCAATGAATGAGAATACAATCATAAGAAAACCGGATTAGCGGCTAAAACCCCCAAAACGTAAAATTGGTGGAAAATTGAAAAAAAAAAAAAACAAAACGGAAACTGGCTCTCTAACCAGAATCCTAAATGAAAAGATTAAAAAAAAAAAGGAAGAGAAAGAGAATCAAAAAACCAGAAATGAAAAAGAATTAAAAAAAGAAGGAACAAAGGAACCCTTGATTTTTGAAATAATGAATTGTGGTGAAAAGGGTATGTAATGATTGAGGCCGCGTAAGAGGGATGAGACAGGATAATTTCATCTCCTATTCTCGGACGGCCCTATACATGATACTATAATTCTCTGTTTAGTTTGGGGTGACGGTGTGAGTGAGATGAAAATGAGTGGGAATCATATCATTCGTTCACTTTGACGGATTTAATTGGACTGTCGCGCTATTGATGTTTTTGCCCTTCAATCGACTAGTGCTTATCCCCCAGCAAAAACACAGATCTCTCAACCTTGACCCACCAAATTACCGATTGAGGGGAGGGGTTAATGCGAATTCACACGAATCCTTGGATTCAAATTTGATTGGCAGTGGGAACGAGCTGGAGAGTAGCCCTTCGCCCTAAACGTGTTTTCAATCGAGGAGTACGGGTCTTATCCAATAGTTAACAGAAGGTATGAGTTATTTCTTTGGTCAATTTTACGCTTTCTCAGTCGAAATCTTGTATCGAATTGACGGGACTTGAACCCAACGCTCAATATCAAGTGTTTCACCCACCACCACCCACCCACACACACACCACACACACACACACACACACACACACATATATATATATATATATATATATATATATATATATATATATATATATATATATATATATATATATATATGAATTCTCTGTGTAATTCACTTCGATAGGTTATCATCCTTATTGACGCAACAATATATTCACTGATTTGTAACAATGACGGGCGTTTATTTCTGATGATACTAAAAAATAGTGAAATGAGCGGCTCAACTAGTTCGGGATTGCAGCGGAAATCCTCTCTTGCGTACCAGTGTCTTCTCTGTCGTCAAGATTTGCCACTTGTATGCTATTGCCGACTCGAAATAAGGGTCCAAACCGCATGAACAAAAAGGAATACCGGTCGTCGTTTTATCGGGTGTCCTATTAGAGGGATACTGAATCCATATCTAGGCTACGTATTCTAGCATCTAACAATATGTTGCTTTCCCTCTAAATGTCGCTATAGGTCAAGTGCATCCATTTAAATGCGTTGTATTTTCGGAGGAGGGAAAATGTAATATGTTTATTTGGCTGGATCATCAAGTTGAGGATAAATCCATACATCCGGTGATAGAACATTTCCGTGATGAGATCCACGCAAGCAACCGCAAATGTGAAAAGTATAAGGAGCGTTATAAGAAGGCGGTTCGATCTAGTCTGATCGCATGGGTATTATCTTCAATATTTATCCTTCTATGGTTGTCTAAGTAATGTCAGGTATTATACATTGATGATATGAAATTGAAAGTACGCGTGGCAATAAATTTGTAAGTCACGAAATTGAAATTCGGTGATATGAAGTCCCAGTCCGACGTACTATTAATGAAATGGTTGTAGAGTGCTTGTAATGTTCGCATGCAATCTTGGTCTATACTACTTGGCCCAGTTGACTGTAAATTGTTCTACCCTACTGCACGCGTATGATAAATAAGGAATGGGGTAGCTTATAAGAACCACTTCATCCGAATTGGTATAGAGTGGCAAGACCAATTCACACCACCCTATCTTAAATAGGTAGACCTTCTAGTCAAATCAGGTTCATCACGCCCTTTGGGGGAATGTAAATATATTGAATAGTAAAAGTAAAAGGAATATATTCTCAAACAAATATGTCCGAGCAGAGCCATTAACATTGTCAAGGAACGTATTCTCTTACGCACTGCATTCCTTCATACAGTACGTAATATCACGTGGGTTTGACTGTTTACTAAATGATTTATTAAATATGTACACGGCTAACTTGTACAGAGTCCCCCCGACTGGAGTTACGGGTTGCTAGAGGAGAACCTAGAAAACTTATGTCATCCACCAAATAATATAGTAAACTAGTCATACGACATTTATCCATGGACCCAAAAAAAAAATGCAGCGTAAGATTTTCTACACCGACAGATGGACACAGGAAGTCGATGAATATTTTGTTTTCATTCTTGTTGAGCAACACGGTGGGAGATTTTACTGTCGGCTCAACAAACTGCGAGGCCATCACGACCGCGATGAATGGTGTGAATATGATATTTAACACTAACTTCGATTATGGCTATTGTGCGAATAGGGTCGCTAAACTATATAGACGGTTTCAAGTGTTTCAATGGATTCTCAATATAAAGGGTGTAAGCCCAAAACGTTTTCACGAACCAAGTGATCTGCGATAAGTCCACATGGGAGAACATTCTCAAGGTTAGTGATTACATTTAGTTATATAAATTGCTATTCTAAATTGCTGATACTTATTGAAATTTGTCTTCTTTTTCAGAAGGAAAATTTGCTTACGTGTATTTGCATAGTGGGGATCCCGAGTTTTATGGATTACAAGAACTATTTGCACTAGAGGTGTGAAGGAAGTTGGAGGACTTTGATATCGAAGAAGTATTATAGACACTTTACGCCCGGGTTCCCACGGCGTGGCTGTTTTCAACGTGTTTTTTAATTTATTTTAATCTGATCTTAGGTTCTTATATCATAAATGTGATACAAAGGTTGAACCCATTGTTAATGTAGTCGTATATTTTGATTAATTTCAATGAATGGACTGCTATAAATAAATTGGTGGGGTCATGCATGGACCATGTGGTTTAAATTCAAACCAGGATTTCAAAACTGACTGAGTAGGAGTCTACTTGAACAAGGAATGCTTCAATTATCAATAAGTGGGCATCTAATACAAGTCCGTGTACTTTTACAAAGCATGTACAACATGAAATATATTCCCTGCACCTTTGTAAAGCACAAATGAGAGGTCTGAAAACCAGTAAAGTGAAACATCATTTCAAAAACTTTGTCAATTAAAGCATATTCATATTGACAACTATATAATACAGCCTTTTGATAATACGGCTTCCTCATTGTAAGACATCGCTCGAGCAAAAAAAAAAAAAAGGTAGGCAAACAGGAAAAATATGTCAAATGGTGAGCCCATTAAACAAGAATTGTTCTTGTACGATGAGGTATGGACCGAGGACTTCGACAGATGCTTCATTTCACTTTTAAATGATGCGCGTTCAGTTGGCTTGGTGAAAAATGGGGATCGAGACATGAAGGCTATAGAATTTTGTACGGACTTACTAAATATTGAAATGCGGAACAAATCCACAGCCGACGACTGCATGGACAAGTTGGCTTTCCTCAAATTGAGCTATCGTGTATTCCGTGGCCTCCTTCGCACCCTCGGAATGTGTTATGTGGAGGATACGGGAGAGATGATGGTGCCCAGGCATTTCTGGCGAGAAGTAATCGAGGTATTTTTCCGCATGCATGTTAACACAATTTTGAGTTTGAAAAAAAAAAACACAACATATTTGCATAAACACCGTGTTCATATTTTTACAAACTTACTAGTGGGAGGAACAATTTATTTTTTATTTTTTGTTTGAGGTTCCAGACCGAGCCATTTGCCATGGTGTATCAAAATTTTGGAGACCCCAACTGGAAAGATTTGAAAACAATATTCCGCGGCCTAGACACGCAACCGGTTGGGCCTGGGGACGTAGTCATTGACTGCAAGATGAGCAACCAACCATTTGCTACTGTAAACTGTTTGTTTGAGGGCCCACCGCCACCTCAGGCTACTGCAGATACGGGGGGGAGTAGTTCATCCAGCTCGTTTTGGAGGAACTTGGAATATCTTGTTGACAATCCAGATCATGTGTTGGACAATTCGGTTAACTAGCCGCCTTTTTCTCCCGGGTCGTCGACTATGTCACGTGTTTCAGGTACCGTGAAACCAGGACCCCTATCTCGCAGAAATCATGGGACCAGTTCATCTCCATGCAAGGGTTTGAATAAACTGGAATGAAGAAAATGTGTTAGTCGATTGTAATCAAAGAAGGTGTTGAATTTATTACTCATGTTATGCGGTAGTATTCGTGTTTAGGAATAGGACCAGTTCGTGATCTTAAAGGCCGTCGGTTTAAGTCCTTAATTATATTTTGTAGTAGCCTTTGGTAACATATACATTATCACATTCTCTGTATTGGTATCATCTACATATGACAAACAATTAATTTTGGTTTTGTCTTGTATTATTACTGTAGGCGTATGGAGATTGTTTCTTCAACAAGATATCATAACATTACAATCACATAACATTGGGATAGGATGACAAAGCGCTACAGCACATTCAACATAAAAGAACTAGAATGAAACTGGTGATAGAGTGCGCAGTACAACGACGGGGCCCTAACTACATTTTCAACTTACATAATCCGAAAACAGCTAAATAAAAGCATGAGCAAATAATAAATTCAGGGGCATGTGTTCGATTATCTTAAAGACTTAAACATGGGTTATAATAGACTCGTCATGGTCAATATCAGCTTCGATCGGTGACAAAGGAGGTGGGTGTCCTAAACCTCCGGCCACGAACGGACCATGCACAGCCAGAAGCGCATCGCCGTCCATTGCAGGTAACTCATTCGGAGCCTCGTGGTACTCATCATCAGAGGGAACACCATCGATGTAGAGCGAGTTATCCGCGGTACTTCCAGGTTCATCGCTGAAGTTAATTGCTGCCGCATTTTGATTAACAAAAATATTATAACTGTACCTGTACTTGGGAAAACCATACAACCTGAAATACTTTTGTCGGTCCAGCTCTTGCATGTGTTCAAGTTTTAAAATCCATATAAGTATTAAAAAAATAGTTAACGCAGAGGAAAGGCCTATTAAAATAAAGGACAAACAATGAATTCCTAAAACATAATTAAAACATGCATTAGTAGTGCTGATACTTTAATTGCCATGTGTTTACAGTATATTATTAATCTCCATCGCCGAGGACTTCAATTAGGTTATGTAGGCATCATATCACTATCATTACATGGCTACAGAAACAACGTGTTATCTGTTGCAGTGGAGTTGCTAATTATTTGGGAGGCTAACAACTTATTTCGAGTAATACACGGACACCATATATTTAGTCGGCCCTTTATATAAAATTGTGATGACTAATATGAAAATAAGGTTCAATCGTCAAATAGTACAAGTTATTTCACTTGTGCACTCTATCCACGGAATTCAAGTCACCATGAAATTGTAATAAAAAATTTGGTAACAGGTAGTTCTGAAAAACGCAAACATGAACAACCAAATCAAGTTATCTAATATTTTAGAATACCCAGACGCATGATATGTTTATAAACTTACCTCCCCGACAAGGTGTTCCCAGTATTAGGGCTGAGCACGGGACTTAAAAATACTCGAATCGTACCGAATTCCAAATCCAACCGTACCAAAACTGAAAAATCTCTGTTAACCATTGACCAATTTCCGAACCGAACCGTCCCGAATTTATTTTACGGGACGTATTTGGAGATTTTTTTAATCCTCTTAAAATCTCTGTACCGAACCGAGAACCGATACTAGAACCAATTTATAATTGTATTAAATTAGCTATAAATACCATTATATTTGATAGTTAATAAGTAAAATACTATTTTTTTTTAATCAATTTTGTATCTTAGTTAATCATCAACTAACAAGTAAAAGTTAAAATTCACAATACTAGTAATTTTAATTTACGATTATAATTTGGGTGTAAAACGGAGATTTATCCGAAAACCGAACTGAATCGTACCAGAACCGAAAAAAAATCGTTGACTTTGACTTTTCTCCAAACCGAACCGTACCGAAAAAATAATGGTACGGTTCTGGAGATTTCCAAATCTCCGAACTGAACCGGACCGTGCTCACCCCTACCCAGTATGTTAGAATTATCATCACCCGGTCGTCAGGTATGTTCACCCGAACTCCCGGTATGTCTTTGAAACTGACAAATGCATTGGATTGCGTGCACAAAAAGTGAATGCAAGCCCTGACTTTATCCATGCTGAAATACTTGTTAAGGTCCTCAGACATTTGTTCTGCAAGCTTGTAGAACACAACATTGAAGACGGTGGAGTCATCAATATGGGGTGTGCGACCACATATGGTGAAGAACAAGTCGTTACAGTGATCTTCCTCATACTCAGACATGTTCAGGAGTCGCCAGTAGTTACGTAGGCATATTTCACATTGGTTATGTGTGAGCACCATGGCTGCAGCACAAAAAACAAAGGAAAAGAGTTAGTGCAATTGAACATATAATGTGTTTGATTTGAATATGGTAGGTAACAAAGATCGAGTCTGTCAACAGAAAAATTTCGACTAGCATCTTTTTTACAGGTCGCGGTCGCCTTCATACCTGGATATAATGGTAAACTACACTGATGGTTTGCACAAGATTTATATGAACCGAGTATAAGTTGAATGACTCCACTATTGGAGAAAGTGTGCGTCGCTTTACATACCTAGGTTTTTTACGCGTGAAAAGGAATGCACGAGTAAATGAACTGAAACCCCAGACGGCACCCCCTCAATTACTGCACATCACGTCGCCCCAATTTGTGAGTGCTGTTAATAGTGGCGTTTGAAAGTGGTAAAGGCATTAAATGGGGGTAGCTCGCGCTATTTATTGTTTGATATTAACTGGTTTCATAAATAGGGTAAGCACTAACCACGCAAATATCAGGTTACGCCCATAATTAAATTATTTGAATATTTTAATTAACACAATTAATAAAACTACAGGACAGTTAATGGATTTTGGTTGTGACCAGATACACATAGTCAAATTTTGTGCATGATAATTTCAGTACATCAACAAGTTAACAACGTTGTAGTAGTACGTGCATCTTAACACTAGAAAACTGACACACATTTCATATAGCATCTTCCATTGAACATGACAAATCGGGTTAATTTTAGTTCGACTAAAGCCTTCCGTCCAACATCATCCGAACCATGATGGATTTATACTCATATGCTATACTAAAGAAGAGGTCAAGTTCCTCGTTATTCTTGCATAAAATCTTTGAAACAGACAACCTGTCTTCAGTGGACAGAAACGACATTTTCAACGGCTCATTAAAGATTTCTTTGCGCTGTCGCTTCGCGTCCTGCTGAAAGCCGATCCGTTCAGCTAGAACTCCTAAGTGGGAATTAGTTTTTTTGCAAAAAGATTCCATCAGATCCAAGAACTGTTCCTCCCCTGCATCGACTCCTTTTCTCTTCTTGTTTGTTTTCTTCCTCGATGCGAAGCTTCTGTCACAATGGTTGTTTGAACTAGTTTTACCCCTAACTCCTTCGCGTTGCCGCTCGGGTCCCATGTAAGTTTCGGCGCCGTCATTTGCCTTTTCAGGCACAACATCTTCGTTCACAGCGTCTGCGAATACTTGAGCATGCTCGCTTGTAGCCATGTCCTTCCCAAATATCTCAACCCACTCCTTGAAATGTGGTCATGACTTGTTCCTAAGTGATTTGGCGTTTGGATCAAGCTGCATATGAGAATTAGAAAACATTTGTTGTAAGTTCAATAACTTAGTAGTTGTTAGCTACGCTACTCTCAAATAAATGCATGACCACCAAAATGCTGGGGTTCCAATAAAATACCTTAACGTAGTCATCCCATATTGACTCATCAGTAAAGGTTATCATGTTTGAGTTGTCATTCCAACCGAAACTAGATCGACTCTGCATCTGAGAGAGTGAGTAGTAGTACTTCTTCCATACGTGTATCTTGGAAGTAATATGCGGCTCCGCTCTTATATTTGTTCCAGGCAGAGCTTGGATCATGTGCTGCTCCAACACATGAGCATACATAGGCTGAATCCATTTCCAGCTTTCCATCCCTTTGCGATAAAATCTTTGAGACCATCAATCAATACTGTCTCCCCCTGGAGTGTCCACATCCGTCTGTTAGAAAATTGTCCCCCAACTTTGACGATGCTTTCCTGTGACTCCTTTGTACACTACTAAAATAGTAACACACGTTCAATTGTTCGGTTAGTTTGACTAACTTTTTTCCATGAAATTCAATAAATACTGGGTTAATTAATTGCACATTTCTGCTTTAATTGAAATGAACCTCACACAGTAATTTGAGTTTGAGACGGGAAGAACAATTAATATTGCCGAAAAAAAATCTCAAAACGTATTAAGTTACAGGACATGTGAGATGTCTAATGCCTATCACACAATTAACATTGACACCAAGTCTATATGCATAGCCAGTCGTTGTACATGGTCATTGCGAAGTTGTCTCACCAGGTGGTCCACTCCAGGGATGGTTCAACTTTGTCAATGTAGTCATCAGGTAATTGATCTGAACTGTCATAACGGGTATTTCTTTCAATCAGTTGGTCCTTGATTGGTTCAACGACCATTTCTGAACGAATAAAATTGTGAATCAGATAGCACGCCATAATATTTCTATTCTGATTTTTAATTGAATAGAATGCAGGACTACGTAGGACTGCCCAACGAAGCTTCAAGATGCCATACGATCTCTCAATAGCGTTACGAGCCTTCGCATGATGTAAGTTAAATAGTTCTTTATAATTCTTTGGACCCCGACCGTCCTTAGACCACTCGCTCAAATGATACCCTACCTCTCTGTATGGTGTTAGAAACTGAGACCATTGGTGTAGCCATAATCACAGAGGTAATATTTCCATGTCGAATGGATTTAAGTTGTGAGAGTTGAGATAGTGTGAAACAAGCGTTTGAAGTGGGTTAGTGCAAGTTGAAAATGAATTGGAGTGTGTAGATAGATGGGATCGGTTGAGGTTACCAGATGGAAAACTCTAAACTCTAAATTCTAAATTCCTATCATATATCATCACATATAACTGAAAAATCATCACATATAACGGGTAGAATGATAGATTTTTTCCGGACTCTAAAATGGAAAACTAAATAAAAAAATGGAAAATTAAATCTTAAAATGGAAAACTAAACTCTAAAATATAAAAGTAAACCCTAAACTCTAAATTTTTGTCGCATATCATCACGTATAACTATCATATATCATCACTTATAACTGTCATATATCATCATGTATAACTGAATAATAATAAATTTTTACATGGTACAACTAACAAGGTGCACCCAAGTGCATCTAATAAATTTCCGGAATCCACCATATATATATATATATATATATATATATATATTACTCCCTTCACTATTTAATGAATTGTTACATTAGTTTTAATGATTACTTTATTAAAATAGGTCTGATAGACGGTTAAATCAATTCTCCGGTACGAAGAGTAGTTTGACCAGCTGCTCAATTTTTAAAACATTATTTTCAAGCACGTGGATAAAAAAGAATAAATCGCAATTCTAGGTCAACTGATAATAGGAGAAAAAAATTACAAAAACATGAATAATATATATATATGATATTATAGTCAATAATAATATTTCATAAATTTATAGTAGATTTTTTTTTTACCTCCTGAACTATGGCCATTTTGACACCTCACCTCCTAAATCTTTTTTCGTGCAATTCTGCACTTAACCTCCTGAATTCCCATTTTTTGTGGAACTTTTGGTCGAAACTCACTCGTGTGATATGCACGCTTACATATAAGGGGTAAAATTGACTTTCTATCTCTTACTTATGACTCCTGCTCAAAACAATGGCACGTGAGCACTCGTGTGACCTGTTAAGATAATGTTCACATTAATATATGTATACACGTAGGATTTGGAACATACGTAGTGCTCACGTGCCATTATTTTGAGCGGGAGTCATAAGGAGAAGATGAAAAGTCAATTTTACCCCTTATATGTTAGCGTGCATGTCGCACGAGTGAGATCCGGCTAGAATTCCCACCAAAAATGGGAGTTCAGGAGGTTAAGTGCAAAATTCGTACAATTTAGAAGGTAATTTGCACGAAAAAAAAGTTTAGGAGGCAAAGTGTCAAAATGACCATAGTTCAGGATGTAAAAAAAAAATCTCTTAAATTTATAATTATTTATAAATTGTATTCGATTATAAATATTTGTATAAAATTATGGCTAATTAGGTCGTTGGTATTCATTTAGGGTTCATTTATGAAATTAGGGTTTATTTTATAGTTTAATTTGTAATTATTTATAAATTAGGTTCGATTATATATATTTGAATTAAATTAGGGTTAGGTAGGGTTTGATTTGTAATTAAGGTTCAATTATGCAATTATGAAATTATCTTTTAAAGTGTATGTGATGGTGGATTTTAAATGATGTGATGATCGGTTGTGTTTAATGTATGTTATGGTTTTTTATTATATGCATTATGATCAATTGATGTTGTGATTGGTTGGGTAGACGTCGGTGATGACGTGGTGTACGACCCCGGCCGGGAGGTTTCGTCCCTCTAGTATTGGTTTTCAAAATTATTTTAAAAAATGATGGTGGTTTTAAATTTTTTTAAATTATTGGGGATGGTGGTTTTGAAATGCTGTGGTGTCAGTATGTGAATGTTGTGTTTAAGATATGTTATAGTTTGTTAATATTGTATACATATGATTGATAGGTTGATATTGTTGTTTTTGAATTTTGTATTATTAATATAGTAAGAATAATAGGTATTTTCGACTCATTTAATTCGGTTTAGCATCAAATAGGGTGTTTAATACTAAAGTTTGAATTGTTCCCTTTTATAATACGTACCTTAGACCCGTTTGGAATTTAGTATCAAATAGAGAGTTTGGTACTAAATTCTGAATTATCCCATTTCTCCATTGGCAAGTTCTCGACAAATAATTACCTTGAAAATATATTCTCAGTGAAATCTTCAATATACTTTTGAAGATTTGTGCTCATTTTAAAAAAAGCCTCGATAAACATATTTTGCACTAAAAATTACATAGATATTAAAAAGCGAAAGAGGACAATAAGTTGATTTGTTGAAAAAGCACAACCGTATTTAATTGGAAATGCATGGGAAGGCCGATGGACTATTTGTGTTTGGTGGATATTGTTGTGAGCAGTGAGATTGCGCACGTCGTTCACTAAATTCTCAAGACTGGCTTTGTACACTTCAACTAACTTATTAGACTCCAATTTATTTAGCCTCAACTCATCGATAATTTTATTAGCCTCAGTCAAGTCCTCGATCGTCATAACAATATCCGACTCCTCGTGATTCAAATCCTCGATCTCTAAGCTCATTATTACAATCATCGTGACCTATTTTTAGCGCTTGATCAGTTACCTGAGCATGGAACGGATTGTTAATCTCATTATTAATTAGAGATTCATGACCATGAAAATTTAAATTTAATAACAAATCTAACATTTGGCACACGATTGAATAATTATGTTAAGAGTGAAAGGGAAAATATAAGAAAAAAGGGGAGCGGCGGCGGCTCCAGCCCGTCTCCACCGCCGAGTGATTGTCTAAAGTTCCACAACCAAGCATCTTCACCCTTTGATAATATTGAGAAACTACTGTCATAGCCATGGCTGCCTCAAACTCCGACCAATTCAGATCTGAGATGAGAACTGAGCCCACAATCCGAAACTGCAAAGCCAGCGCAAGCCCTCGCGCTGCCGGCTCCGCCGCATGCTTGCACGACCTCTTCACCGCTGTGTTGTGCAGTGTGTGCTTGTTTGAGTGAAGACTATAGGGAAAGGGAAAGTATTTATGGAATTTTATTTTTTGTTTAAATTCTATATTAGATTTCTGAAGTATAGTTTGCAATTTGATCACGTTATTATGGAAAAGGGGTTTGGTAGTTCTTAAATTATCTACCACTGATATTTGACATTTTCGGAAAAAAGGAAAACGAGTGTATGAAAAAGGGGTTTGATAGAAAAAGAAAAATAGCAAAATGGAGAAAAAAAAAAGGTAGAAGAGAAAAAGAAAAACATAAAAAATAAGAGAGGAAGTGATGAGTCCAAAAAGTTGAATTACCAAATAAAGGGGGTACTAACCTCAAAATTGAGATTAGTGACCTAAACGGAACTTCAAATACGTCAAAGCGACCTTCCCAATCTCTCACGATCCTCCAAGCGACCTCGCCGATCCTGCAAAACAACGCCTCGAATGGGCCGGATTTCGAGCCCGTTACGGCCCTCCGACGCTTAAGTTAATAAGCGAAATCACCACTTCTTCTCTCAATAAACAATATCAATGCGCAAAGATAATAAATGCGTAATAAGCATTAACCTCTGAAAGAGAAGCCAAAGGCTTCTTTTATAGGGATAGAAGAAGATCTCCAATATCTAGAGTTACCTTTCATAATAAGAATTTCATTCATACCACAATTCCACAATCGACTCTCAATTGGGACTCCTCATACATGGCAAGTTCCCATAAACAACAAACTTCTCCATAGATACCACAATTAAGCCGGGGCATAAAGCCCACCAGGCCCATAATAATTCACGTATGTCAAATCCACAAACGGGCTCAAGTACTCAGCCCAAATCACAAGAGATCGCGACCCTATATGAAAAGTCATCCCCATACTACAGGTCGCTATTCTTCACAAATAGTCCACTCAAATCATCACAGCTCGCCCATCTCCCAGGGGCACACCCTCCCTATGAAATGAGGTCGCTTTCCATAAAATATTCACATTTATCACATAATTTCACGTATGATTATTTTAGTCCGTATCAGCTAGTCCCCCATGTTCTAGCTGATTGAGGTATGAAATCAGGTAGGACATGTAAACACAGAATTTCACACAAACAAAACATCAATATATCTTACTAAAGCTCGCATCAGAATCACCCGATTTCAACAAAACGAGTTATAACAGGTCGCAACACGTGCACGCGACCTGAAAGGTACCGAGCTCTCTTCTTAAGAAATAATCATAAGTCCCCAAGTATATCAACTTAGGTTGCACACGAGATGAATCATTACGAGCTCAATATACTTTTTCATAAAGCGACCTAAAAATACCACTGTACCAGTCGACCTCAAAAATGCAAGACCATAATCATAATAAAACCATAAAGTCAAAACACGCTTTCCTCTCTCTATCCCATCTTACTGACACTTCATTAAATGCGGCCTGCCACGCGTCACCATCTTAAAATCTCGGCATATAATAAGTTCAGTGGGCCCAAGAATTAATGGCCTAAAACATTCCCTTTACAAACCCTAATTAATCCCGCTCCTATCTGTCACATCAGCTTTTCCGTCTCCCCATACAAAACCTTTTCGCCTCCCCAACTCACCATTTTACGCTATCTCAATTAAAATTTTCACCATTGTCGCTCTGCAAAAAAGCTCGCCCAATCGCAATTACTCAAGGATCCACCGTTAATTCGCCGCTTACCAGCGATCTATAAGCTCGTCAATATGTGTAAGTCCCCAAAGTCTCTTTCAAATTTAATTATACTATCAAAATTTCAACTGCATCTGCTGAGTTATGCTTATTTACTGTGTTATCCCTCCCCCTGGATATATCTGACATGAAATAATCAYTAGCAACATCCGACAATAACCCCTTAATCCAATCTCTTTCTCCCGATTCCGATCTCGCTGAAAATCCCTTCATTATTGAACAAAGGCCAAAACCCTTAGCATTACCCTCCTCTGGCCTACACGACGAGCCAAAGGGTGATGTTTCATGGGAAGAACTTCAAACCCAAACCGTAGCCAATAATCCCTCTGGCGGCCTCCCCCTTCTTACTCTTGAGGCTCCCCTTATCCCAGAAGGCATTACCCTTCACGAATCGAGGAATCCCGCATCCTCCGAACACTTCCGAGAGAATCCTGTAACTGTAGATAAATCCTTTTCTTTCGACGACCTACCCTCATCATCCCTAACAACCAAGGAAGTGAAACATAACTATTGGCTACTTCCGGACACTAAAAAGCTGGAACATTTTAAACGTATCATCAACCTTCCTCCCACTGCCAAAATGATTTTACCCGAAAGCCCACATGCCGACCCCATGCGACCTCCTCCTAACCATATTACTTTATTTGATTCACTATTAGTAGCAGGATTTAGGTTCCCAGCTCATCCATTCTATGTTGAGATCTCTAATATGTATAATATATCACTTCTTCAACTAACTCCCAATTCCATGAAGTACCTGGCCGGATACCTCTTGCTCTATAAATATTACAATGCCCGTGCCGACCCGGGTTTCTTTCATTTTTGTTTCCAAATAAAATACCAACAAAATTCCTTTTATCTCTCCTATCATTTAGGGCGACCTAAACTCCTCACTAGTCCCCCTAATAAAGTCCACGAATGGAAGAAAAACTTTTTCTTCATTCATAATACTGAAGCTTGGCCTTTTATAACCGAGCTGAAAGATCGTACTCCCCCACAAATCAAACCAACAACCTCCAAGGAAAGCCCCCTGTTATACCAGAAATACTTTGACCAGCTCGTGGAATGGAGCCGACATCCCTTCGACCTGGATCTCATCACCAGCCGCTCTGCCATATTTCGTTATGCGGGCATCGATTCTCGCCTGGTGGAGCCGGATCTTGCCATTTCTAACTCTGAATTCGGTGGGTATTGTAGGTTTTGCAATTATATTCGTCCGTGTGTATTAAAATGAAATTATAACATAATCTCCTTATTTTTCAGTTTCCTTCATCAATTCCTGCGCAGCTGCTCTCCCCGAAGAAAAGAAGAAGCAAGCTACATCTTCCACAGCTCGCACCGTCCCTACCTCCAGCAATACCGATAAGACCRCTCGACCAACCYCTGAACCGGTCSACGACGAAGAGGAGGTACARYTGATCCTTCGAGCTAAGAAGGGCAAGCGACCTCTGTCAGACGCCCCCAACAGTCCAAAAGCCCGAGKCYCAAAGGCCCGAAGTCCAAGCCCCAGCCCTCCAAAAGGAAGAAAACGTCGTCTCCAGAAAGGACTGCCGACAGCCTCTGCTAGCACTGCCGAATTTAGTAAGGTGCTGGCAAAACTGGATACAACCACCGACGTTGAAACTCTCCTCAGCGAGCGATTGCTTAAGAAGGTAAACCCATTGAATTATCCATTTCACAAATACCGAACACTTACAAAATACCTTAATACAGATGAAGCCTGTTCTTGGCAAGTTCGCGGAGGAATTTATAGCTCGCTCAACAGGGTCCGATCTGTAGTAAACTTTTGACGAGCTAACAACCCGAGCTGAACAACAGACCAAGCAGCTATCTTTGACACAGGGGGAGCTAGACAAAGCGATCCAAAGGGTGAAGGCGTGTAACGAAAGGCTAGCCGTTTCCTTAAGCCAGATCAACAGTCTGAAGGATGAGACGGCGCGCCTGAACGGCGAGCTGACGAAAAAGGCTGAGGAGTTCGCGCAACAGAGTGAAGAGCTCGCTCAAAGAACTGAGGAGCTCGCTCTTCAGCAGCAAAAACACTCCGAGCTTCTCAAGACGACCCGTGAAGAAGGCATTGCGGAAGGTCAGAGAACATTCCTCCTTAGTGAAAACGGCCGAAAGTTCATCGATGCGTACCGTCAAGAGCTCATCAAGGCCTACGAAAAATCATCAATATACTTCGGTCTAATGGCTCGTGGTGCTGCCGAATGGGTTGTTGAGACTACCAAAATTATCAAGGAAGAGGTGGCCGAGTTAAACGTCACATACACCCCGAACGCTAAGGCCCTCATTGACAAAATGACCCCCTTCAGCTTTTTTAAAGGTGACTGGAAACAGTCCATCTATGCGAATTGGTGGCTACGTTGTCAGAGTCAAGCAGCCCTGGCCGTGGGAGTATATGGCGAGCTACAAACACCTCTGGAGGACCTACTCCCTGAGCCTGTACCGGAATCTGACTGTACTATTATTACAACACCCGAGCCTGCGCCCTCAACTCTTACCCCTGTGCCTGAGAAGACTGCTCAAAACCCTTAATAGCTTTCAGCCCGCTGTTTATGTACTCAAACATTATTATTCAAATTTAAACACAATCAATATATCATTGTTTRTAAACACTCTCAAGTCAATCATAATATCTTATATCMAACAAAGATTATACTAGGTCGTCATATGATCGTACCAGCTCGCCATGAGCACCATCATATTAGCTCGCCATGAGCGTAATTACTGTCAAACAAACACACCATAACTTTCAACTTACTTAACTCGAGAAAAATATTAGGGTATAATTATTGTCAACCATATGCAAACATAAACTTTCCCATTCAAAATATCAAGAGTTATATAATCTGGCAGGATTTATCCTCTGCCCGTATAACAAGTATTTGTGAAACTCAAAACAATCATCGACCTAATGAAAGCGTTAGAATTAGGTAATCATCGACCTAGTGAGAGCGTCGACATTAAACAGTCATCGACCTAATGAAAGCATCGGAATCAAACAATCATCGACCTAATGAAAGCGTCGGAATCAAACAATCATAAAGAACTTCTCATAACTTTATTCATTGTATTACTCAACTTTCTGAACAACTCGCCTGGTCGGGAGAAGTGCCCTCCGGTCCAGAGTTACCTTCTCCCGCACCATATGTACTTACAAAAACACCAAATCTTTAAGGTCGCCAGGTCGGGAGAGGTGCCCTCCGGTCCAGAGTTACCCTCTCCCACCCAAAAAAAAAAACATAAAAGATCACAACTCATAATCCGTTCCCAGGTCGAGAGAGGTGCCCTCCGGTCCAGAGTTACCCTCTCTCACCTAAAACATACAACAACTTATTCGTTCAACCACAAATCACCAGGTCGGGAGAGGTGCCCTCCGGTCCAGAGTTACCCTCTCCCGCACCAGAAAACTTCAACACTTAACATAAATCCCGATGTCGGGAGAGGTGCCCTCCGGTCCAGAGTTACCCTCTCCCACCCCAAACAACAACTTTTAACATAAATCCCGAGGTCGGGAGAGGTGCCCTCCGGTCCAGAGTTACCCTCTCCCACCTCAAACAATAAATTTTTCTTCCGACGAGCTTCATGCGGGAGAAGTGCCCTCCGGTCCAGAGTTACCTTCTCCCGCGCTCCATCTATGCATAATACTTCTTCAAATGGCACACATTCCAGCTTCGTGGTAAAACCTTTCCTTTCGCACTCTCGAGGATGTATGCCCCTCCTCGCAACACTTTTATTACCTTGAATGGCCCAATCCAGTTCGACTCTAATTTTTTGGTCGCCTTCAAGGCATCAGCTCTCTTCCAAACCAAGCCACCGACCTGAAAACGACGGTGTTTAACATGTTTATTAAAGGCAGCCTGCACTCGCTGTTTATAATGTTCCACCTGAGCTGCAGCTTTATCTCGTATCTCATCAATCGTTTCAATAGCTCCGCGAGCTAGCCTCTCATTTTCTTCCACATTGAACGCTAATAGTCGTTGTGATTCTCCAACTATCTCGGCAGGAATGACCACGTCCATTCCATAAACCAAGCTAAACGGCGTTTCCCCCGTGGTAGTTCGGGGAGTCGTTCGATAGGCCCAGAGGACAGACGCGAGCTCGTCTTCCCAGAGTCCGCCTGCTTTCTCCAATCGCAGTTTAAGTCCCTGCACAATTATTCGATTAGTGACTTCAACCTGTCCATTAGCCTGTGGATGCGCCACGGAAGCAAAACGTTGCTTCATCCCCATATCCTTACACCACTTCTGCATCTTTCGCCCATTAAACTGGGTCCCATTGTCTGAGACTAAAATTCGCGGTACTCCAAACCTGCAAAATATATTATCAAAAAGAAAATCCATTATGTGCTGTTCGATAGTTCCCGTGACGGCCTCAGCTTCCACCCACTTGGTGAAATAATCAATGGCCACCACCAAATATTCCTTATTACTCGGGGTCCTTGGAAAAGGACCTATAATATCAATCCCCCATTGCGCAAACGGGCAAGGCGAGCTCATCACCATCATCTCTTCAGCTGGTATATGAATAATCGAACCATGCTTTTGACACTTCTCACAAGTTCGGACTAGCTCGCTAGCCATAACCTTCATCCCAGGCCAAAAGAAACCTGCTCGCAACGCTATGTTCATTAATGCCTTCCCCTTCGTATGATCGCCACAGCATCCCTCATGTATCTCTTTTAGCACCTCTATCCCACGTTCTTTTGCCAAACATTTCAGAAGAGGTCCAAATCGCGACCTCTTATACAATTCGTCATTTACCACACAGAAGCGAGCTGCGACCCTAGTATCCTTTGTGTTTAATCTCTCCACACCTTCTTGTGCTTTGAGCAGAACATCCCAAATGGGCCCACGCCAATCATCCTTATCCTCGATCTCCATGACCTCTACTCCTCTTTCAATACTGCTACCATCCAATTGCATCAACGTGACTTTTCGAGTATCACAAGTCATTAATGCTCCTGCTATTCGGGCGAGCTGATCTGCCCGTGTATTTTCAGCTCGCGGTAAATGTTCCAACGTGAAATCTTCAAAGTGAGCTGCTTCCTCTCGTAATTTGCCCAAGTACATTGTCATACGCTCCTCTCTTGTTTCAAAAGAACCATCGAACTGACGAGCTACTACTTGGGAATCAGTATACGCCCATAATCTCCGAGCTCCCAACTCGCTAGCCATCTTGATCACCTGTAACACAGCCTCGTACTCAGCCTCATTATTGGATGCCTTATACCCCAACTTAATTGCAAACTCCAAATTCTCTCCTTCCGGGATAGTTAATACGATGCCTAACCCTGCCCCTGACGCCATGGTCGAACCATCAGTATATAAAGTCCATGCTTTCAGCTCTATATCTTCATCGACCTGTTTTGTCATCCCTTGCAAGAAGTCCGCTAATACTTGTGCTTTGATAGCGGTCTTGGGCTCATACACCACGTCATACTCACTCAACTCCACTGCCCACTTCACCAAATACCCAGATATATTTGGATTGCCCAAAACTTGTTTCAAAGCCAAGTTAGTACGCACCCTCACTCTATGGCTCAGAAAATAAGGTCGCAACTTTCTTGCTGTGGTAACCAATGCGAAACCTCCTTTCTCAAGCTCGGTGTACTTCAACTCAGCACCCCGCAACATCCTGCTAATATAGTAGATGGGTTTTTGCATGCCTTCCTCCTCTCTTATCAATACCGAACTCATAGCGACTTCACCCACCGACACGTATAAAATTAGCTCTTCTCCTGGCATGGGTTTAGTCAGCAGCGGTATTTCTGCTAAGTACTTTTTCAACTCCTTAAAGGCATCCGCTGCTTCCTTTGTCCACTCAAACTGAGATCCCTTTCGAAGCGCCCTGAAAAAGGGGACACCTCACTCCGCCGACCTGGAAATAAAACGGCTAAGGCCTGCCATCCGACCTGTTAATATCTGTACCTCTCGCACGGTGCAGGGATGAGGCATCTCCATAACATCTCGCACCTTCTCAGTATTGACTTCGATTCGCCGCTCTGTTACCATGTACCCCAAAAACTTCCCCGATCTCACACCGAACGCACACTTCTTCGGATTGAGCTTCATCCCACACTGCCGTAATATGAGAAATGTCTTCCTCAGGTCGTCTACATGCGTTTCAGCTCGCCTGCTCTTAACCAGCATGTCATCAACATAAACCTCCACTAACCTTTGGTAAGTCGCCCCCGCGTTTTTTAACCCAAAAGGCATGGATACAAAATAATATGTACCAGTGGAAGTGACGAAACTCACTTTAGGCTGATCTTCTTTGGCAAGAGGTATCTGATGGTATCCCTGCGAAGCATCCATCATACTCAACAGCTCGCACCCAGAGGTAGAGTCCACCAATTGATCAATTCTTGGCAAAGGATAATGATCTTTAGGACAAGCCTTGTTCAAATCTTGGAAATCTATGCACATCCTCCAGTTCTTCTCCAGCTTTGGTACCATCACAACATTGGACAAGTACTCAGGCAACTGAATCTCCCTGATATGTCCAGCTTTTAACAGCTTCTGCACCTCCTCCTCAATAACCTTATCGAGCTCGGGTCCGAAATGCCTCCTTTTCTGTTTTACAGGTCTAGCTTCTGGGTCCGCATTCAAATGATGTTGCGCGACCTTTGGTGATACCCCAGTCAACTCCTTCTCTACAAATGCAAATAAATCTAGAAATTCTCTCAACAAGCTAATCTTCTCGTCTTTTAATGTTTCAGATAGCAAGGTGCCTATCTTCGTAGTATACTCTGGACGGTCCTCCTCTAAGGAGATCTCCATTAACTCTTCATTCGGCTGGACAGAGGTCGCTTGTTCTTTTATCTTTTTTGCGCTAAGTATCCCTTCCGGCCGATCACCATATCTCTCTCATTTGTTCTCCATCAACCTCCTTCTGACCGCCATTTGGTAACAAGACCTCGCGACCTGTTGCTCAGCGATAACCTCCCCTACCTTGTCACCTACCGGATATTTTATGCTCATGTGATAGTCGATGTTACAGCCTGAAATGCATTAATAGCAGGTCGCCCCAATATTGCATTGTAGGCCGACCTCCCTCGGATGATCAAAAACTTCAAGTCTTTCTTCATTCGGCTCACGCCCTTTCCCAACACTACTTGTAACGTTATCTCGCCTTCCGTATTTACCTGTGCCCCATTGAACGCATATATGGGTGTATTCATAGATCGCACCCTTTTATCCACCTCCATCTGCTGAAGACAATCTTTATAGATAATATTTACCGAACTCCCATTGTCTACAAAAATCCTGCTAACTTCATAGCCCGCTATCTCTGCCTCAATCACCAGCACGTCATTATGATTCTCCTGCAGCCCACGCCTATCATTGGGGCCGAAAGATATGATTGGCCCCACCACCTGTGGCTGCCTGCTAACACTAGCGACCTCCCAAGTTCTATTGCGAGATGATTTTACATGCTTCTTGCGCGCATTATTAGAATCACCATCCGTTGGGCCTCCCGAAATCATATTTATCCTCCCCTTATTTCCCCTGGGCCCTC
>BMAC01000054.1:2820-41689 GCA_014905375.1 Phtheirospermum japonicum
AACGTGCTGAGTTGGAGGAGTTCTCCAATTGGATTGCCAGCATTGGAGATGGAAAGATAGGAGGACCGAATGACGGTTGTGCTGCAATAGAAATTCCTGATGATATCCTCCTCCGATATTCGGGCGACCCCATTGCGGCTATTGTTGAGGATACATATCCGATATTTAGGGACTCTATTGATGACCCGATGTTCCTGAAGGATAGGGCCATATTGGCCCCGACTCTCGATGTTGTGCACTCTGTCAATGAGTATATGAACACTTTGAACTCGAGCGAGGGGTACACCTATCTAAGTTCGGACAGTGCCTGCAAATCCGACGGTGGGAGTGATTTTTTGAGTGATTTGCACACGCCCGAATTCTTGAATGGTATAAAGTGTTCTGGGGTGCCCAATCACGAGCTGTATCTGAAGGTGGGTACGCCTGTTATGTTGTTGAGGAACATAGACCATTCAATGGGATTGTGCAATGGGACGAGATTGGTTGTTACGAGACTCTCCACTCACGTCCTTGAATGCAAAATTCTAACCGGTGCAAAGGCGGGAGAAAAAGTGTTTCTTCCCCAGATGAGTCTAACGCCTTCCGACGTTAGGACACCTTTCAAATTTCAAAGAAGGCAATTCCCGCTCATGATTTCATATGCCATGACGATAAATAAGAGTCAGGGTCAATCGCTCTCGAACGTCGGCTTTTATCTGAAGAATCCCGTGTTCAGTCACGGTCAGTTATATGTTGCCGTGTCGCGTGTCACCCATCGAAAGGGATTGAAAATATTAGTTTGTGGTGATGACGATTCGGGATCGAACGTGACCAATAATGTGGTGTATAAAGAAGTATTCACGAACGTATGAACTTAATGTTCATGTACGTAGTGTGGTTTCGATCTATAATTTATCAAGTGTGAATCTTTTAGTTATTTCTCTCGATCTCTATCGTAAATATTTATTTATTTATTCACATATTAAATAATAAATAAAATAATATTAACACAACTTGAATTTCAATATTTAACTTTCTGCCTCGTGCATCGCACGGGTGAAAAAAAAACTAGTATGTGGTAATAACATATATATATATATATATATAAAATCTGACATCTTACCCTAATTAACCAAGCTTTTTAATTTGTAAAACAACTATGACACAAAAATTGAGAAACTGGGATTTCAGTTATATGGTGTATTCAATTTTTTATGGTAACAGGAATATTGGAATTACCCTAATTAGTGGATCAACAAACAAGAACTATCTCACACAAAACTATATAGTTCTTAAATTAAAATATTGCATAATTATTCTCTTAACATATGAAAACAATAATTTGGACAACAAATATAGTTGATTGATCTTAATTTATGGATTGCCAAATAAGATAGATTTTGAAATTAATTTAGGTTATTGACCTTAATTTATTTATCCACACTAAGTTTGGAAATCCACGGTGTGATTATTTGGTAAATTAGTAAATTATATTGATGTTTTAATTATTTTAATTTGGTAAATTTTCAAATATATTAAACACAATTAATTATATTAATAGATATATAAGTAGTAAGAATATAATTCTCACAAATCTAATCAACACAAGGAAATAAACTTAATAATTTATATTAATTGATAGTAAGTTTTTTGTTAGTGATTATGAAATTTCTATTTTTTGAGATGTTTGTTAGTTAGAATAATATATATAAAAATAAAATATAGTAACTTAATAATTGATATTAATTGATGACAAGTTTCTTGGACGTTATTAATATAGTGAAATCCACATAACAAAAAAACTTAATAATTGATATTAATTGATAGCAAGTTTCTTGGACATGATTATGAAGTTTCTATATTCGAAAATGTATTATAGTTAGAATAATATATTTATAATTTTATAAATATATACGTTTCCATACATATACATATATACGTTTATATACATACACATATATATATATACATATATACACACACACACATACGAATAAATAGAAAAATATATTAAAAACAATTAATTATATAACCAAATATATAATTAGTAAGAATAGAATTCTCACAAATTTGTTTTGGCAATTGAATTTAAATGGAAGAACATATTTAATTATGTTACCAGATATATTATTATACTATATTATATTAAAGTGAGTTCACACAATCTACGTAATCTTATAAATATTATAGTTACCATATACATATAAACGATTATATATATATATATATATATGATGTGGCATAAATGATCAGACCTGGATTGTGGTAGACCTGACTCGAGAAACCCAATTAGCTCGGTCTTGAGAAAGACCTGACCCGTTCTGGCGGGCCTAGGGAAGAACCAGAAGAACTAACAAGCTTGGTCCTTGGAGGATCTGGCCTACTCCCAGAAAGAGTTGATATAATGGAGACATTGACAGCTCTGGATAAGCCCGGGCTGGTATAAACTCCTTGCGAGGCAATTGAAGGCAGGTCAGTTTAAGACAACTCTGTCACCCTGATCTCCCCTAAGGGAACAGGTGGGACCACTTGTCAGTATTAGCTACGTAAACGGCCCTTGATTCGCGGCATGTGCTCCCGGGACCCCGACTGGGGTCCCCACTGGAAAAAAGTATAAATATCTCAGCCCCAAGGCTGAGAGAGGTATGTCATTTTGTGCATTCCTTTCTTCTTTCCTAGAACACACCTCATACGCTTTCTGACTTACGCATCAGAGAGGTTTCCACCGGAAAACCACCGGTGGTCCTTTCTAACTTGTGTTTGTCTGCAGGTTTGGGAGGTGTACCAGTTTTTAGGCGGTGTCATATTTTTGGGTGAATCAAATTGCGCCGTCTGTGGGAATTATCGATCGAGCTAAGATGTGAGATTCTGGAATGGCTTCAGATGGGTTACGATGGAGTTTGGTGGGAGATCTGGGCGGAATCCCTAGCTCCGCCGCGCCGTGGGTCATGCCGCGGTCAACAGAGCCATCGACGATCAGGCCAGAGGGGGTAGAGCCATCAGTAGCAACTGGACCCGGCACCGCGCCACCCCCCTCTGGCAGATCTACGCCCGCCGTTGGTGGATCGTTGAATGACGCCTTCCTCAGACAGCTGTCTGAGCTCATCGGCAAAGCTGTGGAAGAGACTGTGGAGAAAAAATTTGCGGAGGTCTCAACACCGCCGTCTGGCGCGTGACCAGACCGGACGGTCCCGCTGGCAGAAACGGAGCTATTGCACCACCAATGCACAGATCGAACTCCCCTCCAAGATAGAGAAGAGCACTTCTCCACCTCCGACAGTGAGACGTCAAGTCAAGCTAATCTAGGTCTGGCCGAGCAGATGCAGAGCATGCAGAAGGAGGTGAGAGATTTCAAGAGGAAGATGCTGAGCGCCAACACGGAGAGGCACGCCGTTTACCGAGGAGGTCATGCGCGATGACGTGCCGGCTTCCTATAGATCCCTAGGCTTTGAGTATAGTGGGACTACTGATCCGTGGGATCATCTGATCCGTTTCGAAATTGTAGCGGCGGTGCATAAGTTTTTAGATGCGGTCATGTGCTGGGTTTTCCCAATGACTTTCACTAAGTCAGCTCAGCTATGGTTTAGCCAGCTGCCACCGCGCTCTATCAGCAATTTTGATGAGTTCAGCTCGGTCTTCCTGCATCAGTTTACCAGTTGCAGGAAGTACCAGAAGATGCCTCTCGAGCTGTTTAGCTTGAAATAGAAGGAGAACGAGAGTTTATGTGCTTATATTAATCGATTTACGAATGCGAAGTTAGAGGTTCCTTCTGCTTCGGAAGAGCTCTTGGTAAACGCTTTGGCACAGGGCCTCAGAAGAGGTGAGTTTTTCCAATCGCTGGTCGTTAAACCAGCTCTGAAGTTTGGAGAACTCTTGGAGAGGGCAGAGAAATATACTCACCTAGAAGAGGCCCTGAAAATCAAGGACGAGGGAGAGAAGAAGAGGGAGAGATATGACAGGGAGGAGAGAGCGCTGGTGAAAAGGTCCAGGCCAGACCCGTCGGGAGGTCGACCTCATTTTGATCGGTACACGCCGCTTGCAACCCCTCAGGGGGAGATCTTGCAAGCAATAGAGAGGCATCCAGACCTCAAGTGGCCTAAGACCTATTCACAAAAGCCTAGGAAAGAGAGGTCTGACCGATTCTGCCGGTATCATAACGAGTACGACCACGATACGGACTAGTGTACTCATCTCAAAGACGAAATGGAAAGGATGGTGCAGGCAGGGCACCTTAAAGAGTATGTGCGAATGAGAAAAGAGGAGGCCAGATCTGGTCATGGCAGTCAGGACCGACACCAGCAGAATAAACATGATCAGGACAGGGGGCGCAATGAAGGGAGACGGAATGACCAGGCCCAGGTCATACGGGGTGAGATCCAGATGATTACTGGTGGCGAGTGGGATGAGCACTCCAAACGGACACAACATAACTATGTTCGGGCCGCAAGGGATCTAATCCAAAAATCACGAGAGGTCGGGCAGATGGCTTCCACTCCAAATATTTGCTTTGGCTCAGAGGATGGCGATGGCATTCTGGCCCCTCATATGGACGCCCTGGTTATAACGGCTACTATTGCCAATTACAATGTGAAGCGGGTGTTTGTGGATACAGGAATCTCTACCGATATCTTGTTCTATGATTGTTTTCAGCAACTAAAGTTAGACGTGGAGTTAGAAGAGGTGACAACCTCCTTAGTAGGGTTCGTGGGGGGAGCCCTGAAACCTTTGGGAGCAGTTAGGCTCTTGGTAACATTAGGCGAAGAACCATATAGAGTCACCAGAACAGTGCGATTTCTGGTAGTTGACGCTCCATCTTCATACAACGTCATGCTAGGACGACCATCTCTGAGCCAGTTTCAAGCCGTGATTTCAGTATATCATATGAAGATGAAATTTCCGACAGAGGATGGAACGGGTGAAGTCCGAGGTGATTAGTATGCGTTGAGGCAGACGTATGTTGAGTGCGTCAGACACAACGAGGAAGAAGAGCGAAAGAGCAAGAGGGCTCGGACGGATCAGCCTAGGTCAGGTCCAGCTTAGAGAGAGGAAGGGTTGATGATGGTAGAGGTAGTCCCGGGGGATGAAAGTCGGGTCCTCCGCGTTGGGACAACCCTCAGGGTTGGTGGCACTATTACGCGAAAGTGCAGACATATTCGCCTGGTCTCCCCAGGACCTGACTGGGATTAATCCAGAGGTGGCTGAACATCACCTCTACATCAGCCCTGCGGTAAAACCGGTCAAACAGAAGAAGAACAATTTTGGGCCGGAGAAGGAGGCCATTATAGAAGCTGAGGTGGAGAAGTTGTTGAAGGCTAAGCACATCCAGGAAATACAATTTCCCGAGTGGCTCTCCGACGCTGTGCTGGTCCCTAAGACCCAAGATGATTGGCGCATGTGCATTGACTTTCGAGATCTTAACCGTGCTTGCCCGAAAGACCACTATCCGCTGCCAAGGATAGACCAGTTGGTCGGTTCCACTTCGGGTTGCGAACTAATAAGTATGATGAACGCCTCACAAGGCTATCACCAGATCAGGCTCGCGAAGGAGGACTGGAAGCGGGTCAGCTTCATAACCCCGAAGGGAACATACTGTTACGTGGTCATGCCATTTGGGCTCAAAAACGAGGGGGCCACGTATCAGAGGCTGGTGGATAAAATGTTCAAGGAACAGCTGTGAAGAAATATGGAGGTGTATGTGGATGACATGTTAGTCAAAAGAATTAAGGCGACCTCACATGTGGATGATCTGAAAGAAACCTTTGATACCCTAAGGAGATACAAAATGAAGCTCAACCCAAAGAAGTGCACATTTGGGGTCAGAGCTGGCAAATTCCTAGGGTACATGGTAACAGAGAAGGGTATCGAAGCTAATCCTGAAAAATTCAGAGCTATTATGGATATGCAAGCGCCAAGAAATGTCAGAGAAATGCAGTGCTTGGTAGGTCGAATCAACGCCTTGAGTCGATTTGTATCACGCTCCGCTGAGAAGAGCTTGCCATTTTTTCAAGCTCTGCGTAAGAAGTCCAGATTTCAGTGGAGCAATGAATGCGAAGATGCGTTTCGAATGCTGAAAGACGTGAGCGCCCTCTTCTAAGCTTAGACACTGTAATAGGGGTCGCCCAAATCCTCGTTGAAACAATGCCTCCTTAATCAAACAAAACCGGGCAGACCTGGTTCTCACCCTTACTGCTTCCTTCTTGTTTTCTGGAAATTCTCCTCTTTCCAGGTATGCCTTGATAGGGGAACACCAATCCTCTCTTTCATTCACGGATCACACTTGTTCTTCCCCAAATTCCTGGTATGCCATCAACAGGGTGATTATTTTTTCCTGGCAGTCTGTCGCTAAACTGGCTACTTTGGCCAGGTAATCAGCTCGCCCATTTTCTTCCCTGGGGATTTGATGGACTATCCATGAGCTCATACCACTTAACAACTCACGAAATTGGGTTAAATATTTTTGCAGATGCTCTTCTCTGGCTTCAAATTCCCCATTTATTTGTTTACATATCAGCTGCGAGTCCGTCTTGGCACACACCCGATCTGTGCCCAGGTCCCTTGCCATTCGTATCCCTCTCAATAAGGCCTCATATTCCGCAAAATTATTGGAGAGGGGATAATTCATGCGTACAGTGTACTCTGTAGTGACCCCCTCCGGGTCTATCAACACTATCCCTGCACCGCAACTAAGGTTGCTAACAGAACCATCGGTGTAGATCGTCCATTTCTTTGTCTCTTCGGAAGGGCTGGTCATTTCCTGCATGAAATCCACCAACACCTGAGCCTTAATCGCTTTCCGCGCCTCAAAACTAATGTCAAACTCGCTAAGCTTGATTATTCACTTCACCAGGCGTCCTGAGGCCTCTGGCTTGTCCATGATGGCCTTCAAAGGTATATTAGTCCGTACTATTATGTTATGTGAGAGAAAGTAGGGTCGCAACTTGCACGCCGTGCTCACTAGAGCTAGCATTGATCGTTCCACCTCCACATATAGAACCTCAGCATCGTGCAATACTTTACTCTAATAGTACACTGACTTCTGTATTTTGCCTTCCTCTCTAAGCAAGACAGAGCTGACAGTCTGCTGCCTTACTGACAGGTATAGAATTAGAGGTTCACCCTGAATTGACTTGGTGAGTAGCAACATGCTAGCCAGGTGCTCCTTCAACATCTGGAACGCTTCCTCACATTCATCACTCCACTGAAACCGAGCCTTTTTCCGCAAGGCCTGGAAGAATGGTAGACTTTTCTCAGCTGAGCGGGAGACTAATCTGCTCAGGGCATTAATTCGGCCTGCCAAGCACTGCATTTCCTTGACATTCCTCGGGGCCTGCATTTCCATGATAGCTCTTACCTTTCCAGGCCTCGATACCCTTTTCTGTGACCATGTAGCCCAGGAACTTTCCAGCTCTTACCCCAAACATGCACTTCTTGGGGTTGAGCTTCATCCTGTACTTGCTCAGGGTATCAAAGGTCTCCCTAAAGTCCTCTACATGTGAGGTTGCTTTCACACTTTTTACCAACATGTCGTCTACATAGACTTCCATGTTTTGCCCAAGCTGATTTTTGAACATTTTGCCCACCAACCGCTGGTATGTGGCGCCCGCATTCTTAAGCCCGAACGGCATGACCATATAGCAATAAGTTCCTTTCGGAGTTATAAAACTAACCCGCTTCTGATCATCCTTGGCTAACCGAATCTGGTGATATCCCTTCGAAGCATCTATCATACTTAGGAGCTCACAGCCCAAAGTAGAATCGACCAGCTGGTCTATCCTTGGCAATGGATAGTGGTCCTTAGGGCAAGCCTTATTGAGGTCACGGAAATCTATGCACATCCGCCAATCCTCCCTTGTCTTTGGTACCAGGACCGCATTGGAGAGCCACTCTGGAAACTGTATTTCCTTGACATGCCCAGCCTTTAAAAGTTTATCCACCTCTGCTTCGATAATAGCTTCATTCTCTGGGCCAAAATTGTGTTTTCTCTATTTTACCGGTTTTATTGCTGGGTTGATGTTGAGATGGTGTTCAGCCACCTTTGGGTCTATCCCGACCAGGTCCTGAGGAGACCAGACAAATATGTCTATGCTACTCCGCAGTAAAGCCACCAAATCTACCAACACTTCAGGGCTGAGGGTCGTTCCGACCCGAAGGACTCGACTATCATCTCCCGGCACTACCTCCACCGTCATCAAATTCTCCTCTCTTCGGGTTAGTTCTGGTCTGTCTTCCTCAGTCCTGGCCCTCTTGGCCTGTTTCTCTTCCTCGTTCCTCCAAATGCTTTCCACGTATGTCTGGCGAGATGCATACTGGTCTCCTCGGACCTTGCCCACTCCATCCTGAGCTGAGAATTTTAATTTCACGTGGTAGACCGAAATTACTGCCTGAAATTTGCTCAAGGACGGTCGTCCCATCATAACATTGTAAGAGGAGGTCGCATCCACTATCAAGAACTGGACAGCCTTGGTCTGTCTGAATGGCTCTTCCCCTAGCGTAACCAAGAGGTTCACTGCACCTAGTGGTTTTAACGTTCCTCCTGCAAATCCCACCAGCGAGGTCGTGGTCTCTTCTAACTCCACGTCCAAGTTCATTTTCCTGAAACAGTCATAAAACATGATGTCTGCCAAACTTCTGGTGTCCACGAAGATTCGCCGGACATTGTAATTAGCTATGGTAGCCGTGATGACTAAGGCATCCATATGGGGAGCTAGGATCCCATCTTTGTCTTCGGAACCAAAACAAACATTCGGACTTGGGGCCACCTGCCCAATTTCTTTTCCCTTTCTGGTTAGGTCTTTCGCAGCACGCACATAGCTATTCTGGGTTCACCTGGAATGTTCATCCCATTCGCCCCCTGTGATCATGAGGATCTCTCCCCGCACTTCCTGCGCCTGATCATTTCTTCGCCCGGCATTGCGATTGTCTAAACTATGCCTATTTTCCTAAGACCGACCTTTCATATAGGAGTCAGATCTGGGCTCTTCCCTTCGCATCCGCACGAACTCTTTGAGGTGCCCAGCCTGTACCATTCTCTCCGACTCATCTTTCAGATGAGTACACTGGTCTGTGTCATGGCTGTACTCATTGTGGTACCGACAGAATCGGTCAGACCTTTCTTTCCGTAGCTTTTGAGCGTAAGTTTTGGGCCACTTAAGATCGGGGTGCCTCTTTATCGCTTGCAAGATCTCCCCCTGAGGTGTCGCCAGTGGAGTGTATTTGTCGAAACGAGGTCGTCCTCCCGCCAGATCTGGCCTGGACCTCTTCGTCGGCACCCTTTCTTCTTTTTCGTATCGGTCTCTTTTCTTTTCTCCCTCTTCCTTGATTTTTAAGGCCTCCTCCAGATGGATATACTTTTCTGCTCGTTCCAGGAGCTCGCCGAATTTCAGCGCTGGCTTTACTACCAATGACTGGTGTTTTGCATGTAATTGTTGTATTTTTCTTTGTGTTTCTAGATAGATTTTTATATTGATTTTAGTAGTTTTGAGTTATTTTTCGTTAGGTTTTTAGGTCGTTTTTCTTGTTTTATTATTTTTTTTTGTGTTTCTTGTTAATTTTACATTTAAATGGGTTAAATGGTTTCAATTAATTGGAGGTTAGGTGTAATTTTGGATTATTATATTTAAAAATTCCTATTTTTATAGGTAAATGCATTGAAGGCTAAAAGTAGTAGCCAAGGCAAGCCAAACTCCAAGCCAAAAGAGGCTCAAAAATGCCCAAACATTATGGAATACTAGCCAACTCGCGCCACAACTCGCCAAGGTATCTGCCAGTGTTCGGCGTTTGCCAAAATACTCGCCAAAATTCACGCCAAACACTGGCCGCCCAACTGGGTTACCTAGTGTCCGAGCAGCGCCCGCAAGCCTGCCGACAGCGCCTGCCGAGACCGCCCGCACACCGCGCGTAGTGCCCGCCTGCTGCTGGCGCTCGCCACACTTCTTTCCCAAGCGCTTGCCACACCCACGCGCCAACATGCTCGCCAGCCCCAGCGCGCACCTGCCGGCCCACCTGCACCTAGCAGCGCCCAAGCTCGGCCATGGCCGAGCCATCTCGAGCCAAAATGTGCCAAAAAGCTAGCCAAGGGTCTAGGAAGGAGCCTCCGGGTCAAACTTGGTCAAAATCGGGATTTTAAGCCTCTAAGGCTATTTTGGCCCATTTAAACCCAATTAAATGTAATATAAATAGGAGACTTCTTTCATTTTGTAAATCACCTCTCATTTTTTTCCCAACCCAAGCATGGGTTTGGGATTAAAAATCCTCTCTTTAGTTTTTAAGATCTAATTTCTCTCTCTTAGATTTTAGATTCAATTTCAAGCTTTGATGTAATTTTTTTTCTTGATTTAGATTTACTTTCATGCTTGGCCTTGGGTTTGTAAGCCTAAGAAGAATCCAAATACTCCTTTGGATTGTTACTTTTGATGCAATATAATTCAAGCTTTCTACTCTTTCCTTTAATTCAAGTAAGTTTCCTTTCAATTTCATATTTTATGCTTTATTTCTATGCTTGTTCTTCATTTCCATGCTTTGTTCTTCATTTTATGCCTTTTTTCCTTAGCACCTTGAATTCATGATGAAACATATGAATTGGCTATGGAATCTAGATGAGTGACACATCTAGGTCATAGATCGGCTCTTGGATCGTCTTGATCTTGAGTTTTACACATGCTTTATTTTGAATTAAATTTGTGTGCTTTGTTTCATGCTTAATCTTCATTACTTGTTATTTTTCATAAAGTTTTAAACTTTCCCATCTATCTTCATTACTTTATCCATTCATGCTTTCAATTTTAGTAAATTTGCATTATTTGAGTTTTTATGCATAGTTTTACCTTGTGCTTTCATGCTTGTATTTGGTGAAACATTGCATTTTCTTGCTTATTTTCATTATTGCGTTGCATTTCCATATTGAGGCATCCGACCAATATGCAATTTCAATTCCTAGGATAGTTAGCTATTTTATTTGCTTTATTTTCATTTTCTTTTTATTTTCCGAGCTTGAAACACATTGAGTTCTACAAACGAATCAAATTCCGATAATACCAAGCCATGAGCCCGTTGATTTATTTCAACACCAAGAAAACTCTTCTAACAACTGGAAAAACTCTCCCCTCCTGAGCCCTTGTGCCAATGCATTAACCAAGAGATTCTCGGATGCTGATGGCACATCTAATTTTGCATTTGTGAGTCATTTGATGTATGCGCGTAAATTTTCATTCTCCTTTTGTTTCAGTCTGAACATCTCCAACGGCATTTTCTGGTACTTCCTACAGCTGGTAAATTGGTGCAAGAATGCTGAGATGAATTCATCAAAGTTACTTATAGAGCGCGGGGGCAGCTGACTAAACCAGACAATACTGCAGAAAGGAGATTTAAAGGCGGTTTTTTGAGGTTTTTAAGGCGGTTTTAGAACCGCCCTTAAATCCACCGCCATGAATTTTTGCGGCGGTTGTTCTAAAACCGTCGTAGAAAGTGAGGCTTTTTACGGCGGTTTTTCTTGAACCGCCGTAGAAAGTGATGCTTTTTACGGCGGTTTTAGAACAGCCATAAAAAACAACGGCGGTGGATTCTACGGCGGTTCTTGAAAAATACCTTATAGAAAGTCTGTTTTCCAGAACGGACAATTCACGATGGTTTTTTAAAAATATCTTCTAGAAAGTAGTACAAAATTTATAAAAAAAGAAAAGAAATGAAAGCAGGTGCACCAAATATATTTTATACTAATTCAGTGAACAAATACATCAATATGCAATCATCCATATATACACAACCATTGAATAAAATCAAATCTAGTAATTTTAGTAATACCTACACACTGCTAGTGCAACACTGTGCAAGCAAATCTAGAAAACAAAGGCGAATTAAAGTTTGGCATAGATTACATAAAACATTGCCACCCTACGATACACCCATGAGACCGGACTGCAGCGGAGGTTGTGAGTCGAACCAACTGGGCAAAAGATATGTAGCGTTACAACAAATTTTGACGGAGTTGTGAGATTATGATTGGCTGAATAAAGGATCCTCTCCCGAGCAATAAATCTCAAATAGCTTCTCAACGTAAATATTAGCCAGCTTTCTACACTCACCTATAAAATCAGGCCGCTTTTTTTTCACTTCCAGCACCGATTTCCTTAACCTCAGCTCCTTATCGTCGTCGATCAGATACTCAGCCAAAGCGCATCCACTGAAGAAAGATTCGACAAAAGATTAATCAATAATTTAAAAGAATTTGGACCATAATAAAAGCTAGAGAATAGAAAATGAAAAAAATATTAAACAATATAATGAATTTTTAAGAAATCTAATAAATAATACATGGGATTAATTACAAATCTAACCTTGAAATACTTCAGAACTAATTAATTACTAACATATTCAGGTGGTTTTCTAGTAATTGGTTCAGACCTCAAGGGCATATTTGTAATTTAAAGGATATAGAACAGGAAGGAAGGGTTGTGCTTTATACCTTATTGAGTCAATGGGGAAATTCTACTACGCTTGCTTCTCTGTTCAAGCAATGGACTCTGAACAAGATTTGTCTTGTTTTTACTCGGATTTGAACCTGAGACTCTAACTGGAATACGGGCTTTTTCAGTAGGGTTTTTTTCATCGTCACTGTCGATTATCTCAAATATATCTCCAGCAGCAGCAGAAGAACATGTGGATTTAGTAGAACACCGTGCCATGGACATTAACCGCATGCCATTAGCACACGCACCTGCAAAGCATGCATATATTATAATTTGTGAGAAGAGAAAAAATTCACCAAGAAACATCACGATATCAAATGACGAGGCACTAAGTTACCGCAAGAATGGAACAGGCTTCATTTTTGGACCATAGTGCCTTAGAGAGGTAGTGCACTAAAACTTCGTTCAAGAGAAAGAGGCCTCGAACGGAAAAATGTACTGACAAAATAAATCTATACTATATATACATTCTTTTGAATCTTATCCTTTTTTTAAATTAAAAACATTAAAGGTTCACTATGAAAAAAAAAAGGCATGAAAGTGCTCCATGTTATTAAATATGGGAATTCCAAGATCAACAATGATGTTATCTTTAAATCTAGTTTTCCAGAAGAAAAGGGCACATTTCTTTGTTCACAAATAAAATAAAAATTAATAAAATGGGTCTCAAGCAAATGGTTTAACGTCAATGAAATGGCCACATACATCTATGTAGAATAAAATTACGACTCCAATTAATATTTGGACCCCAAAATTCAAAGTAAGTGAAATTCATGTGCTTCCTGCAGATAAAAACTAAAAGACCTCATATTATTGACTCAACTCGTAATTTTCCAAACTTCCATGCACAACTCTATTTTTTGATATAAACAGCAACGGTCGCTAGAAGTTGGTAATACTCAACCACTCAAGCTGAGTTTTTCTTTAATAAGATCAAATCTCAAGGGTACTTATTGCAATTATCCGAGAGAAAAAGAAGGAATGTAGTAGAATCACATAAATATGATGACAAAATGGTAATTAAACAGTGATCGAGTGGTTAAGATTTTAGTCCAGACGAGATGCCTAATGTTCTACTCATGTCGTGATTGGCGAAGTTTTGGGTGATTGTTAGGTTTGTTCGGATCCACAAAACCTACTCGATCACTTTATATTTAAAGAATAGGAACACAATTGCCCATTAATGTTACTATTATCTAATAGGAACGCAATTGCCTATTATCTTTTGTTGTTTCCTGCTTACTATCTTATATGTTGTAAGCTGTTCGACCTTCACGCTGAAATTATGAGTCAGTCAAAAGATAGAACAAGCCAGTTACCTGTATTTTGGCAAGTTCTGCTAGCACTGCCTCTAGTCTTTCAAAAGTATCCAAGAAATAAATAAAATTAAAATCTCTAAAGATGAAAAAGGGATCAAAACCAAATTCAAAATGATTATCACAAACTACAATAGATTATCACCAAACATAAGAAACACAGGAAGCTTTCATGAATCTTGACATATAATTCTTAGAAAAAAGATAATTGTTGCTATCAACTTCTTTTAAAATCTAAGACTACCATAGCTACAACTGATAGCAGTAAACTCCCATCACTTAGAAAGCTACACCATTTGTGTTTATCCACAAATAATAAGTAGTTAGCAAGAAAATCTGGCATGTTAGCGCAAATTATGGCACGCAATTATGATTAAATGCGCAAGGCCATAAGTTTCTAGCAGGTTTTCACGGAATAGGGCAGCCAACCTAAACAGGGAACAACTATAGCCATATATACATAATTAAACCATAAAAACAATAACTAAAATTCAAAAGTCGATCTACTTCAGTTACAACTATAGCCATATATACATAATTATCAGCACGCTTCTTCCCTTCATCCCAATCCATGATGAAAGTTCTTAATACCTCCAATTATTATAAATACACTCAGTTCCCTCATATAACCAAACCAGTAACGACCAAGCACCAATTCTCAGCCAATTATTCAAATGTAAAGAGAAGTCCAGAAAATAACAACAATTCGCAAAACTAAAATCCTATTATGAGCAATGACAGAAAACAAATGCCAAAAGCACATTTACTCGCAAAAAAGCAAAACGACTCCAATTTACACACGAAATACCTTAGCCTCATGCCTGTGAGCAGTGTTAATCCAACACGGCGGGGGCAGTGTCACCAGACTATGCGAAAAGTATAAAGCAGCAAACAGAAACCCAAGAGTATGAGTGCAGTATAAAAACCAAAAGAAACATAAATGCAGCTCTCCCGAAAATTGACTCCTAATTCATACCATTTTTCTCCATGTAACCATATTAGGGTTAGCAAGTGCAAGCGATAAGCAGAGCATGTATAATATTTTCAACAAGAAATTCAAGATATAACTATGCTGTTAATCAGAAAAATGGTTCTATCAAACATAGATGTACATCAAAATTAAGAGCTCACAGCTTTGTGAATAATCATATCTTATCTGCCCAACACATTAAATATCACTAATTTTAATTCACCCCCTAAAAGAAACCTAATTCTAACAGTATAAGATACTCACAGAGCTCTTGCTTTTTCTCGAGAAAAGTGCGGTCGAGTGAATGGGTGGATGGGTCGTAGAGTAGCTCAAAACTGTTGAAGATATCGACGGTGCGGCCGCGCTGGATGCCGATGACGCATCCAAATACGTGAGGCGGAGGAGGAGAAGAGAGGGACGAGGAGTCTCCGCCGTCGGTTCTGGCGTGAGGGGTGGCGGGAGGCGGAAGGGACTGGGACTTGACCCGAGTGTAATGATCAGAGATGTTGACGATGACAAGAGGGTGGAGCTTGAACGTTAGGCCGCTGCTCGAAGACGACGCCATATTTCTGTGAAATTTTGATGCTAACTCGTTCTTTGCTCTCTTGTTTCTGCCATCCGTTATCTCACGTCTTAGTTTTTCTCTTCCCACAAACGGCGCCAATTGTTTCACCCAGAAAACTTGACTACACCTGAAACCAAACTTTTGCCCTGCGTAAACCTGACATGTACCAAAGAAACACGTCAGAAAAGGACCACCGGAGGTTTTCCGGTGGAAACCTCTCCGATGCTTAAGTCAGATAAGCATATGGAGTATTTCGGTGAGCAAGGAAAGGAATGCACTAGAACGACATACCTTTCTCAGCCTTGAGGCTGAGGTATTTATATTTTTCCCAGTGGGGAACCCATCTGAGATCTCGGAAATAAAGGTCGCAAATCAAGGGCCGTTATGCAACTAATTTGGGACAAGCGGTCCCACTTGTCCCCTTCTGGGAGACCAGGGTACCTGATCTGCCCTGAGCCTGCCCTCTTATGATCATCTCATGAGGAGTCCAAATCAGGGCAATTCCCGGGCTGAAGTGATCTTACTCTTGCTGTGTCTCTAGCTTCCTCTGGGAGGACCAGGCCAGGTCTTCTCAAAGACAAGGCTCGCCTATGATCATCCAGATCAGGATAATTCCTGGGTTGAGGCGATCCTACTCTCGCTGTGTCTCTGGTTTCTTCTGGGAGGACCAGGCCAAGTCTTCTCATGGACAGGGCTGGCGTATCCTCCTGGTCTTCTCCTTTATAATCTCAACTCAGGTCTACCTCAAATCAGGTCTGGCTATTCAGGCCACACCATGTATATATCTTGGGTTTGATCTATTTTGATTTTTTTTTTTTAAATCGAGTGAAATTTATTAATATTGTGTATATATTTATTTTTATCTTGGATCAGATCTTTTATCAAATCAATTTCTAGAACTCTAATATGCTAGATGAAAGAAAGAACTTGATGAGTAGATTCTATTTTGAAGCTCTATAAACGTTTGAAGTTTATTGCACCAGATGAAAGAAAGAACTTGCTATTTGCTGCCAAGGTTATAGTTCTTGGTGGAGACTTTCGCCAGATTCTTCATGTTGTGGCAAAGGGTAGTCGATAAGATATTATCTATACTAGTATATGTTCATCTAGATTATGGGAAAATTGTAAAATTCTCCGATTGACGAGGAATATGAGATTAATTTTTGGGCAGACAATTTCAACATCTGTTGCAAGCGAGATCAAAGATTTCTCAAAATGGATATTAAAAATTGGTGATGGAAATATCGGTACTGAAATTGATAGTCAAATATTAATTGATATACCTGACGATATACTCCTTCACACCTCAGGTGATCACGTTGCCGCTATTGTCAGTAGCACGTATCCTTCTATTTTAGAAAACTTTGGCAACCATTCATTCTTCGAAGAAAGAGCTATTCTTGCACCGACTAATATCATTGTTGAAACAGCTAATGAGTACATGATGTCTATTCTTCCAGGAGATGGAAGAGTATATCTTAGTTCTGACACCATTTGCAAGACATATGTGAATGGAGAAGCAGAACATCAAATGTACTCGGTCGACTTTCTAAACACAATAAAGTGCTCAAGGATTCCTTTTTTGCATGTAATTGTTGTGTTTTTCCTAGTGTTTTTAGTTAGAATTTCATGTTGATTTTAGTAGTTTTTAATAGAATTTTATTAAGTTTTTATGTGATTTTTCTTGTTTTGTTGTTTTTCACTTGACTTGTTAATTTTATATTTTAATGGGGTAATTGGTTCAATTACTTTGAGGTTTGGTCTAATTCTTGGGGTTTAATAATTAAAATTCTCTTTTAATAGGTGGCTTAATGATTTTAAAATCAAGCTAAGGCATGGAGACCAAAATTCAAGCCCAATCTTGCTTATTTGCATGCCCAAGTTGGTGCCAAGAGCAAGCTTAAAAGGGAGCAAACATTCTGGAATGGTGGCCTAGCCTTGCCCAGGCTTGCCCATTTTCACGCCTGAGGAGAAGCACCCCTAGGCAAATTTCTAGGCAGCATTTCGGAGCCCAGTTTCGCGCCCAGATTCCAGCCCAGGCATGCCCAGAGTGGCGCCCAGCTTAGCCCAGAGTGGCGCCCGAATTCTCGCCCAAAACGCAGCCCAAGCTCGCCCAGAATCGTGCCCAGGCCTCCAGCCAGCCCCATCACACCCAGGCTCGCCCAGACCGAGCCACCTTGAGCCAAGACCGAGCCACCTTGAGCCATCTTGGTCAAAACTGGTCAATTTTGGTCAAATTCATGGAATTAAGCCTAAAAAGCCCAAATTGACCCATTTAAACCCAATAAAAATTAGTATAAATAGGAAACAACTCTCATTTTTGTAAAACACCTCCTCCCAACCCAAGCTTGGGTTTGGGATAATTTTCTCTCTCTAGATTTAATTTTCAAACTTTGCCTTGGGTTTGTAAGCTCAAGATGAATCCAAATACTCCTTTGGATTTTTACTTTGATGCAATTAAATTAAAGCTTGTTTCTCTCCTTAATTCTAGTAAGCTTTCTTTTATTTTATGCATTGGTCTTCAATTTCATGCATTTTCTTCAATTTATGCTTTTTGCCTTATCTCTTTGATTTCTTGCTTGATCTTGTGAATTGACTATAGAATCTTGATGAGTGACACATCTAGGCTATAGATCGGGTCCTTGATCATTTTAATCTTGAGTTTTTCATATGCTTTATTTGCAATTTAGTTTTCATGCATAGTTTTAGGTTAAATCTTAGATCTACTCTTTATTGCTTGTTATTTTCCTTAAAATTTTAAACTTTCATGTCAACTTTTCGTTCTCTTTATATCCATGCTTTCAATTTTAGTAAATTTGCATTTTTTTTAAAGAATTTTATGCATAGTTGTACCTTGTGCTTGCATGCTTGTACTTGGTGAAACAATGTATTTTCGTGCTTATTTCCTTTATTGCTTTGCATTTTCTATTTAAGGCATCCGACGAGGCATACGACCAATTTTCACTTTCATTTTCTAGGATAGTTTAGATAGTTTAATTGCTTTATTTTCACTTTCCTTTTATTTTTCAAGCTTGAAACACGTAGAATTCTTCAATTGAATTGAAGTCCGATAATACCGAGCCATGAACTCGTTGAAATATTTTCAACACCACTAAAACTATGAAAACAATTCCTAATCATATTTTGAAATTGAAGATTGGAGTTCCGATTGTGTTGATTCGAAACATGGATCAAGTTTCGGGATTATGCAATGGTACAAGGTTGATCGTTACCCAACTTGGAGAACGCATTATTGAAGCAAAGATTCTTTCAGGAACTAATATTGGAATGAAGGTCTATATTCCACGCATGGCATTGTGTTCATCAGATAGCAGGATCCCATTTAAATTTCAGAGGAGACAATTTCCACTCATTGTTTATTTTGCAATGACTATAAACAAGAGTCAAGGTCAAACTCTATCTAATGTTGGTTTGTACTTACCATGACCTGTTTTTATCTATGGTCAGCTCTATATCTCCATCTCTTGGGTGAAGAGTTGTAAAGGATTAAAATCTTATGCTGCGACGACGATGGTAACATTGTTAATAAGACAGCAAACGTTGTTTATAAATAAAATTTTCAAAACCTCAAGTGAACAGTTTCTTTATTGCATGGACAATTCAATTTCCAATATTTAAATTTTGTTTTTTGAATTTTGTTTTATTATGTATTTATTTCGTTATGCCCGCGTAATACGCGGGTGTCTACACTAGTATATTTTAAGAGTTCCTAAACTTCATGTCAATCGAAGTATATAATATATAATTGTAGTTCATATGACAAAATATAATAAAAAATATTTTATATGGTAAAGTGTAAATTCCGAATAATTTCGAGTGTTTAGTGTATTTTTCCCAATCCGCCCTATTATACTAATTAAAAGTACACTTAGAATTCTACGCTTCGCTCTTTGTAAAATTAATATTTTTCATGTGTTTGTGTAATATTTTTTTTTATTCTCGCTTCCCTCCTAGTATGTTTTCTGGTTGCCTATTATTTTCTATCAAAATTTTTATTTATTTCGTAATTTTTTTTTATTTAAAATTTTAACTTCCCTATCAAATCTGTTTATAATTGTGTTTAATTAATTTTTACGCAAATTCTTTAATTTATATTATGTTATTGGCTTGTTTTGATCGGTATTTCCATATAAATAAAAAATAATTTTGTTTCCCAGATAAATAATTTTTTGATACGTGATTTTTATTTATATTATTTTCCTCAATATTATAATTGTGTTTAATTAATTTTTTACACAAATTTTTTAATTTATATTATGTTATTGGCCTGTTTTGATCGGTGTTTCCATATAAATAGAAAATAATTTTGTTTCCCATATAAATAGAAACTATCCACCTATTAACTAATTTTTTAATATGTGTTTTTCATTTATATTATTTGATCTAAATCAATTTGTCAACTTGTTTCTAGATATTCATAAAAAAATTAATATTTTATTATTTTGGTTTCTATTGTATTTTATAAATTGTAATTTTTGACTGATATTCTTATACTTTCTTTGTTAATATTACATATTAAGTTATATTTTCAGAAAAAAATTTAATTATTTTATATAAAAATAACTCACAAGAAATATATAATTATTTTTTAATATTAAAATAATCTGTTTAAATAGCACACGCAATATACAACGTTATTTACACTACGCGAAGTTGGGATCAAAATGCAACCCGTGTTGCTTGATACGCGTTTTAAAACACTGGTTTTTACCTATACTAATATTTACCTTGTTCATCCTTCTTAAAATATTTCCTTATCATTCTTCTTTTCATTCTTAAATGTCCACACAAACAGATTTGATATGTGAACTTTAATTTAGATTTCTAATTATAATTCTTAATCCATGATTGATTTATGTGTATGGTTGAACTGAGATATCAACTGGAGTTTTATAAACTATCGAAAATGAGTTGTAATGATTATTCAACCTTTCGCATAGGCAAAATGGTACTCTTTCTCATTATTGGTATTTTATTTTTTACTCATGAATTAGAAATGAAATAAACTTTCGATTCTTTTTTATATAAATTATTATTTTTTGCATGTGGTTTTTTGTTTTGACGAGATTTTCTAAAATCTTGAAAATGCACGATTGTTCTGTGTAATTTATAGTTTATTCCATAGACCTTAAGTAATTGTTCAATTGAAATTGATCTTTATTTTTAGAATTTATAATGGTCCATAATTCAATTTTTAAAATTCTTCATCCTGCATTTGTCCTCATTATATCTTCCACCAGATTATAGTGCTTATTTAAATTCTTATCACATACCGATTTCTTATTTCACAGATTAGTTACATAATTTTGAAGGTGGAGCATATATTATTTGATTTATTAATATTATTTACAAGATGAAAATGTAAAATATTTGAGATTTTTGGGATTATTTCAAAGGATCACAAATAGTATAATGATATGATATTACGGGATGCTCTATGTTTTCAACTTTATTCTTTTTAAACTTATTTGAAATATGTGGGATTTCTTTATTATTTGCAAAATATGATTTTATTTTGAAAAAAATTTGATGTATATTTTTATCAAATCTTACATATCCTCATCGTTATCTTTTTATTAATATCTTTCAAATATAGTTTTAAGAAAAAGTTATACTTCTCTATTTATTTTTATTTTTCACGATAAAGTATTTATCTTTTTGCAATATTATTTGGTGTAGTATTAAAAAGATATTTTATTACATTAACATTATACAAGTACAACAGATAAATACTCAATTTCGTCTATATCACCAATTTTTAGAAATGACCAGCTTTATGCTTCAATATCAATAGTAAAAATAGAAAATGATTGAAAACACTTTATTGTGACAAAGATGATAGATATGTATAGAGTTAATAATTTATTTTAAATTTCTTTTTATCGTGAGTAAATTAAATAATATATTTTTCTTTATTATTATTATTCATTCTTAAACTTATATATTTTTAATACACTCAATATTGTAATTTATAATATATATATATACCCGTGTAAAGCAGATAACCAGGACGAGAATGCAAATTGCCCTGAAATCTTATCTAACTCCAGATCTCGTTGGTCTGTCACATTCCTAAACGAACGCCCGTCACTTGATACTTCATCACCCCATATACAACAATACAACGGAAGGGGGTCTCCTATAAGCGACTTTTACGTTTTCGTATAAATCTTTACAATAATTCCCACAATTTTAATCCGTTAAGTCTCCTCGACGAAATCAAGCTGATTTTCTCATCGGTCCGAATCTACAGGTTAGTGATAATGCGTAATTAAAGATGTATGCAGATTAATTTGTGTTCGTTTGAAATATATATGATATTTATTTTGTCGTTAATTTGTTCGAATTTTGATAAATCGCAGTTGTTATATTCCCAGATCAAAGTGACGAACGTATTTTATTTTGTCCTAGGGTTTAGGGTTTCAATTTAGGATTATCAATATTTGATTATAGTTTGGGAAAAATAAACCATCGACAATGTTTACGCGGATTTTCGGGAAGCCAAAGCAAGAGACTAATGCTCTGGCAACGCTTGACAAGTTAAATGAGGTATGTGTTTTCTCTACCTGTTGTAGTTTGTGTTTTCCCATTCCTTTCCCTCGAAATGTGATAATTTGATTCGTATGTCAAGGTTTTTGGATTACTGAAAATTTGTTTTCATAAATGGTATCAAAGAAAAATTATCTGTCCGGGTGATATAATTTGAGTAGAGTTTCATAATACGGACATTTTCATCTATTTTCAGTTTAACCATGTTTCGTCTGCGTTTTCATCTATTTTCAGTTTAACGATGTTTCGACTGCGATCATTGTGATTTTTTGGTATTAGCTTGTTACCAGTTCACCTTATCTATCTTACATGTTCTTGTGCTTTAAGGTTATTTATTGGTCAGTGGAGGTGTAAATATTTTCTACTTTTTATTTTGATAGAAAAATAATTCTCATAATATTGTATAATTTGCTGAATGCTTGCCTGGGCATGGAATGCAGACTCTTGAGATGCTTGAGAAGAAAGAGAAAGTTCTTTTGAAGAAAGCTGCCTCCGAAGTTGAAAAGGCGAAGGAGTTTACTAGAGTTAAAAATAAAAGAGGTATGATTTAGTCATGATAGATTGTGAGAAGTTATTATCTATTGTTTGTCATCCATTATATTGGACTATCGTGCAAGGAAATATTGAGCTGTATCTGAGAGAGATACATTGATTCCTTTGCCATATGGCTAAAAGCAAGTCCCCATGCAAAACAACAATGTGTATTGGTTCAATCTATTTGTTAACTTGATCAATCCTGCAGTAACCCCTTCACTGTACAGGTATTATAATATCTTAGATGGTATGTTATGATTTTGCGTCCAGGATTTGTTTTGTGCGCGATTAACCTTACACCCTGACTCAACGTTATATTTACTTTTTCCTGATCGACCTATGATGACACGTAGGACTCGGTAGAGAGAGACCAAGATTTCATATAAGAACTTAAGAAATTATTTGCTGCTTCCTTTTATTCATCGTTCTTGATCTCTTATATAGAGATTCCAAAATCATATAAACAAAGGAACTAAAATATCCTGCCATATTTATTTCCTAAAATTGGCAGAAAATCACATTCTAAAATTAACTCGAATAAAACTAAAAACAGAATAGATTTAATTCTAATTTAATTAATAAATAAATATTTCAGAATCATGCCATCCATAACATGTTACAAAATGGTCACCATATTCTTTTATTTTACCTAATTTTACTTAAGAATATTCTGTATTTCATTTCAACCCAGCAATGTGGCAATGGCGTGGTTCGGCTTGTGCTTGTTATTTTTACGTGAATTCCATGTTTTCAGAATGTGTAATTTAATAGCTGCTACCTTCTTAATGAGGTTCATCTGGCAAATTTGTTTTTAGCTGCAATACAATGCTTAAAGAGGAAAAGGCTTTACGAGCAACAAATTGAACAGCTTGGTAATTTCCAGTTGCGCATTCATGACCAGGTGCTCTTGATAAGTATTCAATAATGTATTTTCCCTGCTGAGAATCCTGGTTTTTACGTGCCCTCTGTTTGAATTGTGCCTGCACTTTTTTTGCAGATGATCATGCTAGAGGGGGCAAAAGCTACAACAGAAACTGTTGATGCTTTGAGAACTGGAGCAGCTGCAATGAAAGCTATGCAGAAGGCAACGTATGTTATGTTTATCTTAATCAAATTAAATATTTGCTAAGTATGCCGACTTAGTTATGACTATAGAAGATGTAAAGTTGCGAGCAGTTAACAAAGAAATATTAATCCTCCAGTACAATTAACTAAAAAAGAAAAAAGGAAAAAAAAAAAGAATTAACCGACAAAAGAAGGAAGGATTATTAAAATGTAGCTCAAGGGGTACAAATTACTCTTTAAAAGGGTGTTCACCAGGGTTTGTACCTTACAGTTTATTTAGTTGTTATTATCCCATTCCATCTACCCCGCCCCTAACTATTAATATTTTTTAATGGTTTGACTAGAAAGGAAGAAAAACTTTCTGAATATTAAATAAAATAGCTTTCTCTCACACAATCCATATTTATTCTTTATCCAAGTAATAAATAGGTATTAAAATTTGAGGCTGCACTAAACTATTGCCTTCAATTCTCAATTTTTATTAAATGTATTATGGTTCAATATATGTTGTTATCTTCATGATTGGGTAAAAAGAAAACTGCCTCATATTTATTACTGGTTATACCAATGTTTTACATGTTAATTTTTATTCCCCACCCCACCCCACCTCACCCCACCCCACCTTCTCCACTGGCTCTTCCTAATGTAGTAACATTGATGACGTGGACAAGACAATGGATGAAATCAACGAGCAGACTGAAAATATGAAACAAATTCAAGAAGCACTGTCAGCACCAATTGGTGCTGCAGCTGATTTCGATGAGGTATGTTACAGTTTCTGATAGTTTTTTGTTCTTATTGCTTTGTAGAGAAGAATATTTATTTCTCACTCGTTTTCCTTTCATAGGATGAGTTGGAGGCAGAGCTTGAAGAGCTTGAAGGAGCTGAGCTGGAGGAACAGCTTCTGCAACCTGCAACAACAGCTCCTGCAGCTCCTGTCCGAGTACCTGCAGGAAGGCAACCAGTAAAGAAGGTTGAGGATGAAGACGATGAGCTTGCTGAACTGCAGAGGGAGATGGCCCTTTAAGGAGGTCATTTTCTGACCTATGTTATTATTTAGGGATAATTACAAAAAACAACCTTGACATTTAGCCTAATTACCAAAAAAACACACAAAAAAAACAGTTCTCTTTCAAAATTGCACATAACCCCCTAACATTTATTTTTGTCTTGCAAAATTGAACCCTAAAGAGGGGTCAACAGAAATCCTATTTGTAAGGTAAATATAAACCTCGGGGGTATTTGTAATTTTATGATATTTTCTTTATAATTAGACAACTTCAGGGGTAGTTTTTGTAATTGGCTCAATCAGTTACTCAGTTTGGTTTGATTATTGTCATCAGCTGATGAATTTATATGAGCAACTCGTAATGTTGTGGCTTTGGCTACTTTAAGTTGTCTTATTATTGACAATGCCTTATCTTACAGGATAATTGTTGTGTTTAGTGTTTTGTATTATTATTTGGGTTAGATACAAAAAATGCCTTGAGATTTAGTCTGATTACGGGAGGAAAACCCAGGCTATCTTTTTAAATTACAAACCCCCCTCGAGATTTGTTCTATTTTACAAAATGCACCCTCAAAGGAGACAGTGGGTGGGTATTACTGAAGAAAAAGTAAACCTCTCTCTCTCTCTCTGTGATCTTAAGGAGGTATTTGTAATTTTGATAGATAGTTTTATTTTATTTTTATAATCAGGTCAAAGCTCAAGGGTACTTTTTGAGATTATATCTTAGAATTTAACATCGATTTGGTGGGTATTTGTAATTTTGATAGATAATTGGGTGTTTGTGATCAAACGAGGTTTGAAAGATAATTGGGTTTTTAACAATTAAGTCAAAGCTCAAATGTACCTTTTGAGATTAGCCCTTATAATTTTATGTCAATTTGGTTGGTCATTTTGTTGGATTACCTTGTGAAGCTCTCTTTTGAAAAGCGTTTCTGAGTGATGGTTATTTTGACAGCTGCTTTGCAGATATCAGTCCCGAAAATCATCAGAAGAAACTGTAAAAATATTGGCTGTACTATAATGGAGATCACAGCTTGAGCTGCTGCCCTCATTTTTCAGACCAAATTTCGTGGATGAGCATTTTCCGAAATAGAAAACTCTGTATAGATGATGACCTCAAGTAATTTTAATATTCAACTTCGGTTTGCCTGTGTTTTGAGCGAGCTTGCATGCATATTTTATTGTGGAATATGAAATGTGTTATTTTTATCTATTCCATATATTTGTTCAATTCTCGGGACTCGATTAAACAAATCTTATTTTCTGGCATTGCATTGTTATATTGTGTCGATATATTTACTTAAGCCATGGCCTGGTATTTGATGAATTTAAAATATTATCTATGAAAATAAAAGTGCGTGGATAATTTTTTTTTTCTACTGGTGGTTGTTGATGATTGATGGCCTGTGGCATGCTTTTCATTCTCAAATTTCTTCAGTTGGTAACAGAGAACAACTTTTATCTATTTATTTTTTAGTTTGCAAACACTGCCTAAATCAAGAACTGGAAGTACACTAGAAGTTTTTTGTAGTACACAAATTATTCCGTGTTAGTTTATAATTTCCCATATGCTTAACTTCAGAAACCTGTTTTTTAATGAGCTTTTGGGTCCTGCAAGACGAAAGAGATGACGCAATTGCAATATTTTACTTCTTCTTAGTTACTTTCTACATCAGTAAAAAAGAAAAAAAGAAACAAAAAAAAGGAAGGAAAGGGACCACCAAAATTGACATATATAACACTAGTGTTTCTAAGCATCATATGCACACACACAATAATTCTGGAATTAGATTATCTCAAGATATGCTTTAACCTAAAATTTCATTAAGGAATTTACATAAGATGCCCCTGTAATCTCTCCAACTCACTCAATACAATACTATAGTGCATCAAATCAAAATGAGAGAACATCTTTCTTTGACAATTTCTAGTTTCCCTTTTGCTTGCATCACCTTGTTTCATGCCCATGACATCATAGTAACTAATCAACACAGGAAGAAGAAATTAAAACATCTATGTGCTTTATAATTTATCTCTAGGTTGACTTTGACTCACTCCTTGTGACTTAGAATTAACATTGAAAAATACTAAACAAATCTGCATTACTATAATCTCCAAAGCCTTCACATGAGTAATCATCAATTGAAATCCCATCGGCTCCATAATTCCCATCCATCCCAAAACCAAATGGCCTAAAAGTGCTTAAATCCTGGTGAGGTTGAGAAAATGGCCAATTGTTATTTGCACTTGAAAAAGTACTTGACCCTTCAAAAATGAATATTGGCAAGCTAGAATTTATGGGCTCATTATATGAAACACTTGAGGAATTTTGATTCACTTGGCCAGTTGTGTTGTCGGTTAGGAATGGGTCAGAAAAGGTTGGTGAATTTGTTGATGCTTGGAAAATAGTAGTCTCATCGGCCATGATTGCGGTGGTCGTAGTGGCTGTAGCCGTGCCGGAGGTGGCAGGGGCAGTTTCGGTATTACTCTTAGTGGGAGAGTTACTCTCTGAGGGCATGAGTTTCTTTTTCAGCTTTGTGTTCCAATAGTTTTTCACATCATTGTCTGTTCTTCCTTGCAGCTGTGAAGCTATGACAGACCATCTATGATTCAAAATAAATAAAAATAAAAATGGGATAAGCAATTAATAAAAATGGATAAATACAAAAGCTACACACACACATTGCATTTTCTAACTAATTGAGGGTGCAATTTGTAAAGTTTAAAAAAATATCGAGAAATTTTCAAAAACAGTTGGACTTTTTTTTAATTTAATCAAACCTATTTTTGAAATTAACCCTTAACATTAAGTCTTGGGGTCATCATGAGAAACTATCCATCTGTTGAGAAATTATCTTATTATACTATACATAGTATATATGTTAAGAAAAACTTGCCTGCTTCCAATTCTACTGTATAAATTGCAAATAATATCTTCTTCCTCTTGGGTAAAACCTCCATGCTTAATATCTGGTCTAAGGTAATTAAGCCATCTGAGGCGACAACTTTTTCCGCAACGACGAAGACCTGAGAAGCCAGAAAATAGGTGAAAAATCATTCAAATCACAGTTGTAATCAATATAAATAACTTAAGTAAAATAAATAAAGTGAGTACCAGCTTTTAAGTGGAAAATATGAGTATCCTAGCATGCAAAATTGCTAAAAACACACACATACACACATAGTGAGTGAGTGGGGATTATTATATATAAATAAATAAATAGTACCAGCTTTGTGAGGCAAGGTTATCCAATTTCCAGCAGTGCCATGTTTGTGCAGATAGTTCTTGAGAGTGGCATCTTCTTCTGGAGACCAAGTCCCTCTCTTCACTTTACTCTTGTCACAGCAAGGACTTCTTCCCATTCTTTCTCTCTATATTTCTTAAATTATATTTCATGAGAGGGTATAGGGTGGGAGTATGTATGTATTATATATAATAGTTATAGAGTAGCAAGTATTTCAAAAAGATACAATTGAGAAAGAGTGAGAGAGAGACCTTTTCTTCTTGTTTCTAAAACTGTTAGTAATTTTTGGTCTCTACTAAAGCTTGACTCCGCAAAATAGCCTTTTATATATAAACGTGTGTTGTTAGAATTCCATTTCATTTTCTTAAGTTTCAAGGGTTAATTACAAAAATACCCCTACCTCTTCCTTCATTATTCAAATATATATTTATAACTGTATTTTACGACATCTGTTTTTCTTACAAAAGTGTACTCTCAAATTTTAAGGCGATATTTGTGATTTTAAAAGATAAGTATTCGATCCTCCGATTCACAATGTTTGTTATTTCAGGAGAGAGAGAAAAAAATGGTTCAAAATACTTGTCGTAAAACGTTTCCAAGACAACTTTGTACACATTTTTTCAATTTTCCCTTGCTCATTCACTAATAAAGTAGTGTTTCTTGCAAAAACAAGAAAACTATTTTAATAAAAGTAGTATAGTCATTTACTTTCAATTTTTAATTATTGTGTGCAATGGTAGGACAATAAGTATCATGAACCGGGGATCAAAAACGTCAGGGGTAGTTATGTAATTACTCGTGTCATGGTAAAAAAACCGACCTCGAGGACTTATGGTCAACAAGCACGCTTGTAATTAGAGTCTGCATTCTAGACAGTGAATTTTTTTTATTATTATTATTTTTTTAAATATTCTTGGTGTAAGTTTCTTCACATTTTCTTGCTTTAGACTGTGTTCAAAGATATGATTGTACACAATCTTTAAATATGACTAACATTTAGAACCTACTAAGTGAAACTTCTAAGGGAATACTCAACTGAATTTCAATTTTTTTAACCAACCAAATTTAGGTTCATGTATTTGGCTAATTCCATTGACACCAACAATTGTCCATGGTTTATTTTGTTTTTATTGATTTTCAAGTGGATTTATTAGATTGATCAAATCTTTCTCTATAGACTTTGTGATAGCGATTCTTTTATTTAGCACATGAAACAAAAATATCATAGTGCAAGTAAAACTAAGTATTAAGAATTACTTAAATCAATAAAAAGTTTGAAATTATGTTTAAAGTATTCTGTTTGAACTTTGAACAAGAAAGAATATCTATCTCACGTTCGTCTGACATATTGATATTTTATTATTATTTTATTTTATTTTTTGCTGAGAAATTCATATGTTTATGTTTCCATTTTTGGTTACCAGGGATTATGATTTGATTTATGAGCATGAGAATAACATTGCCAAATTTGAGTGGGAACATGCATGACTGATTACCTATTGCTTTATTGGCTATAGACATCATCAGTTGAGTGTTTCAAACATTGGCTTATGCAGTTTCTGATAATGGAGATATATATGATGCCTAGAGCGAGCGGCTAAAGCTGAAGTTGATACCTAGCCAGGAGATGTTGATATCTATATTCTATTGTTTAAAGGCAAAGACCTGCATTAGCCAGACGATCGTTAAGGCCATTTGGCCCAGTAGTATAATTTATTGGTTTTTGAATTATGGTGTATTGATTTTTGTACTCAAAAGTATTGATATGACCCGTGTTATGATGTATTGAATTTTTACTATATTGTATTGATTTTTGTACTAATAATGTAGCGGTATGAAATTTTGGCCTAACAAATGAACCGTTAGTCCGGCCTGACAAAAGTGTTACCCAATTATTGGGTCTACATTTTTTTTAAGGTATGCATTCGAGATCGGAATAATATAAAATAAAAGGATACGCTGACCAAAGATCGGTTCGAAAGCCTATAATTATAATAGACCCCGAGACCACCATCAACTCTGAGAATACGAATGTGCATATAAAAAAAAACAGAAAACGAGCGTAATAAGATTTTGAGGATGTTTGAATAAAATTATTTAAAATATGATTTAGTCTTATTTTAAAATAAATTACTAAAAAGTTTATGTTCAAAATTAAAGAAGTTAAGTGGGGTGGAGTTACTTGTTTATTAGGAGCTTATAAACTCTTAAAAGAGCTTATTTTTTTTACATTTTATAAGCTCTTTTTACAAAAACTTACTAAACAAATTAAAAGAATTTATACTCTTAAACATGTTATAAGATGTTTTGAATAACTTATAAACAAAACCATACATCCTTTAAGAATGAAACACGACAATAGAGTCGTGGAGAAATTCCAGCATCCAGGGCCACCAAGCATCCCGATCATCGGGTCCACATTTTTATATTTATTATTATTTTGTGTTGGTGGTGCCTTTGTTTAGGGGAAATTTGAACACATGACAAACCGTTTGGTATTATTTTTGGACCTTGCATTTAGTAGAGAGGAAGAAATAAATAATTAGTCGAATTAAAAATAAAATAAAAAATGTTATGGTTCTTATTTACCAATTAGCCGATAGCTTATTACTAGTTTAAATAGTAAATTATTTTAACCGTTTGTATAAAAGCTTTTGATAAAAATTGAGAGGGGATAGATAATTGATCGTATAAAATAACAAATAAGGATATTGACATAATTTATTATTGCGTATTTTCTATTAATAATATATTATTTATATACTAAATGTATTGAATAATTAAAAAATATCTAATTTCTTGAATTGCAAATTTGAAAATATATTAAACTTAATTTATGCAAATAGATAAATATTAATAATAATTTTTGTAAATAAAGTTTATATATAAATTAATGATATATGTTGATGCCGAAAAGCTGGCCAACTAGTAGAACCAAACAAAACAGCACACGTTAGCAAAATAAATTAAAAGACGAAAAAACCCCAAAAAAGAAATGGAGAAAATGAGAGATGTTCGTATTCATTTTATGAGGTTTAAGTCAATCTACTTAAGAGCTCGACCCTTGTTACAAATTAATGTTCTCTCTTAAAGCGCGGTGTTAATATGTCCAAAGATCAGCCAAAAGTGCCTCCTCCCCTTTTTATATGCCTCTCAATACTCTATTTATACTAGTTCAAATGAAGCGTAGGTTTTACTGACACCACGACACGTGTCATACTCTGATTCGTCACGATCTTACTTTGAGGTCGAGCTGTTAACCCTAATATTTCTTACTTTAGTGGCAAGCCTTCTTATTTGATTACCGACCTCAAACCAACTTGCCAGCATGTCCACTTTTGTTATCATTACATCATCTTCATACTATTCTTGGAACCATAGCCTATTTAGCTTCCTAAAGTTTCCTTTCCTCCTGCACCGTACGTCGTCTAATATTGAACAACTCATCCTTCCAACTAGGATGTCTAGAGTATGCTCGTCACTTTGCTTATAGCTCGTCTTTTTAGGATTTTATTCCAATCTTTTGATGAGGTGAATTACCCACGTGTCGTATCACTTTTGCGAGGCTGATCCCACTAGGTAGTCTAAATAGGACGACCACCAACAATGGCTACTAAATGTGGCTTGTTTTTGATAAAAGACGAGCTGGACTCACTTTCCATAGGCCGAGGCCCCACTTGTAGTGTTGGAATCTAAACCATCGCGAAGGTTGCGTGTCGATCCTTGGGTTTCCTATAGTTAGGAAGTTGAGAGCCATGATTATTCAAAATCCTCAACTCCTTTACCAAAAGACCAAGTCCGCCAGAATCTCTCCCTTTATATTTAATCTCTCTCAGTTTTTACCCCTATCTTTTGAATACTTTGTCTCTTCACCTTTTCTGACTAGCAGCTTTTTGGGATTCATCCCTCAATTCTCTTTGTCTTCTTCCATCATCCTTTCCCTCAATTCTCTTTGAGCAATCCGGACTATACTCTCGATCAAGTTACCGATAGAGGTGGTTATGAGTTAACGATCTCTAGTCCTAATTTTTTGAATATTAGCCTAGAGGAGTGTGACTCGAACTTTCCGTACCTACTTTAGAAAAATAAGTTTGTCACAGCTTTAAAGTTCGCTCGCAAGAGTATGAGTTCGCTTGTAGGTTGGTAAGTTTAAATCGAGTCGAAATCTTGAGAAAACTGACAATCGGAATTTCAGGTGTTTGTTTAGTCACAATATCATACAAGAACAAGTATTTTTGAGGTTTTTGATTTTATAAACTACAAATTGAAAATCAAGAACTATTATTGAAAACTAATTAATTAAACTGATTAAACTATACTAATTAATAAAATAGAATTAAAAAGCTGAATAAATTAAAAACTATAAACTAGGGTTTTAGATGTAGAAGAACAATTAAAGATCATGAACAAAATAATTACTATAATTACCAAACATAAATAAACGAAATGAAATTGAAAGGGAAAGATTACGATCTATATCATCTGCTGAATCCAAAGTACTGGAGCAACAAATAATTCAAAATTCGAGAAGAAAGAACAAAATATCAAAAATCAATAATTAACTAACAACTAATCTAGAAAGCAATTAAAGAGTTTAGAGTACTTATTAACACCTAGAAAGCACTAATTCTCCAGCGAATCCGGAGAAAGGAAGGCGATTTCAATCGAAGAACAAACCACAAAGCAAAGGAATGGAGCTTTAGAACTTGTGATCTTCAATCTTCTCTCTCGATCTTGAATCGATGTTATAGAGGAAGGAATTGAGATTTCTCTGCATCTTGGAACCTTGGAAGTATAAAAAAAAATGTCTCCTTGTTGAAGTATGGAAGGATATATATAGGTTCCCAAAAATTAGAATGAGAGCTTCTTTAAAACTCACGTTTCTGTGCCCATTAACGGTAGCTTACTGGTAAGGCTACCGTCAACCTGTCTCTAGAACTCTCTGTCAACACTTAACGGTAGCGCTAACGGTAAGGGCTACCGTTAAGCCCACCACTATCTCGCCTTTAGAAGCCTCTGTCCGCACTTAATGGTATCGCTAATGTTAAGGGCTACCGTTAAGCCCACTGCTAACTCATTCAGACAGCAATCTGACATCCCTTAGCGGTAGAAATAGCGGTAGTGGAACTGCTAGGGGCTAACGATAGCTTAGAAGTAGGAGCTACCGTTAACCCTACTGCTAAGTAGGTAAATATGCTACCTTTTCTCCGATTTGCTCGTTCTCGTCTCTCGGTTCTCGCAACAGTTTGCAAGATTCATTTTTTCAGTACTGAGCTTCCTCTGCTACTTAGCTATATGGGAAAAGAATAATCACCCAATTGCAATAATTATGATCAAAACACGGTAAAATAAGCTGAAGATACATAAATATGAAAATATGCTCAATCTATCCAACCTATACCGAAATTAATAACAAATCTAACTAAAATACTACCTAAATATATATAAAAACCAAGATAAACACATACTAATCAACTACCCCACACTTTATTGGTTTGTTCGTCCTCGAACAAACTATAATTTCAAAGAATAACAAGTATAACAATAAGTTCAAGCAAAGAGTCGTGTCGTGCTACATAGATAATTTTGAAAATATAGATAATTGCAATGCAAACTCAAATGCTAGACCCTTATTACATTGTCGCTCCAAAAACAAAATCATGCATCCTCACAAAGGGTAATATATATGTGTACGCTAAAAAACACTCAAGTATTATTTTTTAATGGGGACGTGTGTACGCTCAAATTATAAAAATACATGCACAATAAACAAGCACTAAAAATAAAAAACTTCTCCATCGCATAATAAGTGTGTAACTAACAAAGAATCGGAAAAGGTCTTTAACGAGTTATAATGTAGGCTCTTCGGACGGATATGGAATACATAAGTCATGTGGCTAACTCACGATCTAACGTAATCAATAACTAACCAAACTATTCTAATCACAAAGCAATGTGCTTCACCTCATTCAAACGTAACCTCACTTAACTCTCATAACGTAGCCTTTATACTTAGGCTATGTCTCAACTCGAAACCCAAAACCAACTCTGAACAAACCACTTAAACAATTTATAAGCTTATGATATGCTTCTTGTTTCTAACTCAACTCTTGCCTCGCCTCTTAAACATTAGGCGTCATAAGGAAATCAACAATACTAAACACAAGCCTTTATAAGCATAGGCAACAACTCAACAAGATTCACCATCCTCTTTATTCTCTCTCTCTCTCTTTTGAAGGATGATGATCCTTAACACTTATTACAACCTTTTTCATAAATCCCTGATCATAATTCCAAGACAAAAATAACAAACTCTTACCCCACGCTATTAATGACGTAGGAGTTGACTCATAAACACTCATGGCTATAGGAAATGGATGAAGGGCTCATTCGGAATTTATAGTGGCTAATATATCTGGATATGGCCAAAATAAGGGTAATTTATGTGCCAAATCGTCATATTCAAAGCTAACTACACACTACGATTTCAAAGAGATCTCAAAACAGAACCTACTCAAGTACATGTAAAGATGATAAACACTCAGGCTACTCAAATGCTTTTGCATGAAGAGATTTTGAATTGACGCTGCTTTTAAGGTTTTGAGAAATCATTTGCGTTCAAGTACCATTTTAAAATATATATAAATAATAATTTTGAAAAGTTTTATGCACTTATACACGCTTAAATACAAGAACCTCAAATCACACATAGTTAACTTTGACAGGATAAACCAGACAAACACAAATAAGCGCAGGAATAACAATCATTCACGTTCAAATACTAGCTATCACAAAACCACAAACTCAAATTGCGCAATTATAAAATACAAATCACTACTCAACTACCCTCCCCCTCCCTAAAAATCCGACAATCTCCAAATTTCCATAAAAATCAAATCAAAAGAGAAAAGGAATAAGAAAAATGTCCCTGAAGACTAAATAGTCGAGCTGCTCCCAATAGAACTGTGCAATTATCCCATCATCTCGAATCACGTGATTTAGATTGTCTTGATTAATGAACTTATCAAGGTGGGTGTCCAAAAATCTCAACCAAAATCAACTCTCAAAATCTGCGGCCTCTAAAATGCTAACGGTAGGTTAGCGGTAGGACCTACCGCTAAGTGCCTCCTGAATGTAGCTAACGGTCCGAGTAGAGATAGGTCTAATGATGAGTCTGCGTCATTAAGGACCTGGAGCAGTACGCTAGCGATAGCCTTAGCAGTAGCAGCTACCGTTAACCCTCTTTGTTTGTAGCTAGTGGTAGACTTAGCGGTTGATCATCGTCATTATGAGCCTGAACAGTACGCTAACAGTAGAGCTAACGGTAGGTGCTACCGCTAACCTACTGTTAGGTATTCAAATTTGGCAAATTATCCTGATTTTCTGCACATCAACACACATCAACGTACCACAACAAAAAACTCAGACTTAACAAAATATATACAAAAAATAAAAGAAAGAAAAATCAAAAGAAAAGTTAAGGAAAAAGAAAAAGAAAACAAATGCTTATTTGCCTTCCAAGAAGTGAATCTTTTAACTTCGCTTGCTCGATGACTTATACGAGCGATGCTATCCAGGATCTAAAAATAAGTGACGATCGTACCACGCCTTAGTGTTCTCTAAGAGTAAGAACGTGCGATGATAATCACCAAGGCGGGCACGATAAGCAAGTTTCATGATGAGATAAGTGAAAACTCCAACTAGCTTTGGCGGCCGAAAGCGAGAGTAGTTGATCACCACGAAGATATCCGAAGTCAATTGGAGTGTGGAGCGATGCTTGGTCACCAGAAGAACTAAGAAATTTGTCGAACATAGGAACAACCATCAACCCATCCAAGCTCTTTTGTTTCCTCAATCACCATCTCAACACCTTCAAAACATGAAATGCAATACCTGGGCTTAGGGGAGGGCGACCGAGATCCTTCTCGACTATCTCTTCCACCACCTCCATATCAAGTTTGAGAAAAGCTTCGTGTGGCACGAGAAGAGGCTCGACCATCTCAACATCTCCCAAATCCGGAACCACTTCATAATCCTCACATAAATTGGGTAAACTCAATTTTCAACACCCACCAAAAACTCCAACGGTAACACCCCAACACTCATGTCCAAAAATTCATCAAATAGCACAAGGGGGGTGATTCATTCAACCAAATCCCCAATCTCAACCTCCTTACACACCTCTCCCAAACGAGCGTTCAAGTTTAAATCACCCAATTCCAAGGTGGGCTCCACCTCATCAAGTATTGACAACTCATCAAAAGTAAGCCGTTTCACCTCATCACGGATAACTGAACAAGGATCATTATCAAGTGGGACATCAAGATGATAGTGGATTTTTTGGTTGTGGTGGGGAGGAGGTGGGGTATATTCTTCATAGCTCGGGTAGTAGGGAATTGAGTCGGGAGGGGCATAAGAGTCATATCTTAGATAAAAAGATTTAGAGTCGGGTGGAGCATACGAGTCATATCCCATATAATAAAAAGTTGAGGTGGAGGGATCATATGAAGGTTCATAACCCAGATTATAAGAATTTTCATTAAAGATCGGGCGATTAGAATTATGTAGCGGGGCGTGAGGGTCAAAACTAGGATTGAAGTGGTCGGGTGAAGCATAATGATTATTGAGGCTTGAATTATATGAATTTAAAGGTGGGGCCCATTCAAGTGAGTAGAATTCCCCATGAACCGATCATACACTTCATCCCACGTCTTCAAGGAATCGGGCTCTAAATTTATCAACCATTTTCTTGCCCTATCCTTTACTGCAAAGATGAAGAGTCGCATCTTCACTTGATCCTTCGTAAGGCCAAGAAGAGGGAAAGTTCGAGTGATGACTTCGTACTCTCGAATAAACTTCAGCGGATCCTCACTCGGGAGTCCATGGAGTGTCGGGAGTTGCTCGAAGAACTATTCAGGATCGTACTCCCACATCGCAGGGCTCAATGGAATGGCCGGTCAAAAGGCACGCCAAGCTTACGATTTACCGTACGGGTTAGACATTCTCTCTCTATCTCTCTCTCTCTTTTTTAAAAGGGGCGTCGAATCTCAAGCCTCAAGAGATGTACCTTGCATACACAACACTCAACGCACAAGATTAAACATATTGGCGGAAAATAACAAAAAGAAAAAAAAAGAAAATTACAAACAAACACTAAACACAAACAAAACAAATAAAAACACGAACAAAGATCACGAAGAGCAAACACAAAAATCACAACGATGCCAAAGTTTTGATTCGAACTTTCCGTACCTACTTTAGAAAAATAAGTTTGTCACAGTTTTAAAGTTCGCTCGCAAGAGTACGAGTTCGCTTGTAGGTTGGTAAGTTTAAACCGAGTTGAATCTCAAGGAAACTGACAATCGAAATTTCAAGTGTTTGTTTAGTCACAATATCACACAAGAACAAGTATTTGTGAAGTTTTTATTTTATAAACTACAAATTGAAAATCAAGAACTATTATTGAAAACTAATTAATTAAACTGATTAAACTATACTAATTAATAAAATAGACTTAAAAACTAAATAAACTAAAAACTAAGAACTATAAACTATAAACTAGGGTTTTAAATGTAGAAGAACAATTAAAGATCATGAACAAAATAATTACTATAATTACCAAACATAAATAAACGAAACGAAATTGAAAGGTAAAAGATTACGATCTATATCATCTGCTGAATCTAAAGTACTCGAGCAACAAATAGTTCAAAATCCGAGAAGAAAGAACAAAATATCAGAAATCAATAATTAACTAACAACTAATCTAGAAAGTAATTAAGTAGTTTAGAGTACTTATTAATATCTATAAAGCACTAATTCTCCAGCGAATTCGGAGAAAGGAAGGCAATCTCAATCGAAAAACAAACCACAAAGCGAAGGAATGGAGCTTTAGAACTTGTGATCTTCAATCTTGTCTCTCGATCTTGAATCGATGTTATGGAGGAAGTAATTGAGCTTTCTCTTCATCTTGGAACCCTGGAAGTATAAAAAAAATGTCTCATTATTGAAGTATGGAAGGATATATATAGGTTCCTAAAAATCATAATGAGAGTTTCCTTAAAAAATCACGTTTCTGGGCCCGTTAACGGTAGCTTAACGGTAAGGCTACCGTTAACCCATCTTTGGAATTCTCTGTCAGCCCTTAACGGTAGCGCTAACGGTAAGGGCTACCGCTAAGCCCACCGCTAACTCGCTTTTGGAAGCCTCTGTCTGCACTTAAGCCCACCGCTAACTCCTTCAGACAGCAATCTGACATCCCTTAGTGGTAGAAATAGAGGTAGTGGAACCGCTAGGGGTTAACGGTAGCTTAGCGGTAGGAGCTATTGTTAACCCTACCGCTAAGTAGGTAAATATGCTACTTTTTCACCGATTTTCTCATTCTCGTCTCTCAGTTCTCACAATGGTTTGCAAGTTTTATCTTTTCAGTAATGAGCTTCCTCGGCTACTTAGCTGTATGGGGAAAGAATAGTCACCCAATTGCAATAATTACGATCAAAACATGGTAAACTAAGCTGGAGATATATAATTATGAAAATATGCTCAATCTATCCAACCTATACCAAAATTAATAACAAATCTAACTACAATACTACCTAAATATATATAAAAATCAAGACAAACGCATACTAATCAGAGTGGCTTGTCTATGATACCGAGATGGCTGGTAAACTGTCGATTCTCAATGACTCTTCCTCTCCTTAAAGCCAGAAGGGGAAAGAAAAGATGTTTCTGAAATATTCTTCTCGGCCTGTGACTGGTCTGACGAGGAATACTTAGGGTCGCTTCGGGGGTTTTATGGCAGATGTTGTCGAGGTCACTAGTGCAGAAACAGTTTTCTAGAACGCCCTGTTTCAGGTATTCTAGATCGCCCTGCCCAGGCATTCTGACTAGAGCTGTTCTAGAATATCAGATTTTCCAGATTAGCTTTCTGAGGCGTTCTAGAATATCCGATATTCTAGAACGGTTATTTGAGACGTTCTAGAAAAATAATTTACCCATTCTAGAAAATAGTTTTCCCCGGTTAATATGTTCTATAAAATAACATTCCAGATCGGTTACAAAAAAGACGTTGTAGAAAATGTATATTCTAGAACGTCTTTTTTAAATGACGTTCTAGAATATACATTTTCCAGAACGTCAATATGGAAAG